>VUYV01000345.1:455807-665497 GCA_008711295.1 Anarhynchus alexandrinus
TTTGACAGCAGGGCGCACTTGGGTTACAACCAGCCCGGGCATATCGTGGTACGTAGCTGTGACTATTTTTACACCTCCTCCTCGCTCAGCTGCGCGCTCCGTGGTTTCTGATGCCCTAGGCAGTCTAGAAAAAGAAACACCCGTTGTAGCCCAGAGCCGCACGCAGCCAGCAGTTCCCAAAACCCTGCCCCAGGCTGCCGCCCTGCCTCAGCTCTGGTCATAAGGGCTTTCCCCCAACTCGCAGCACTGCGACCCTCCGGCTGGGTCGGCCTTTCCAGCACTGTCTCCCCCCCCGGCTCTGGTTCCCAGTGCCTGGGAGCCTCGCGCTCGACCTGGGAGATTGGGTGAGAGACCCCGAGGCTCCCACCAGCCGAACGGCCGCTTGTTCTGCTCCAGAAACAAACCCCCCTCTTCGTGAGACCCGGGGGCTGCTTTGCTTTGGTAGGGTTGTGCTCATCTCCCCTGTGGATGCTTTCCTGCTGCCGCCGCAGCGGCCGAGCGGTGGAAGGCAGAGCATCCTCTCCCCGACTGCTGCGCGGAGGGGAAAGCCGGGCTGGCAGACAGCCGAGGGGGTTTTTTATCCCTTCTTCCCACGCTTCTTGAAGGATCCCTGCTCCCCAGCGGTCACAGTCACTGCAGAGAGCCACCGAGGGCGCAGACACACACGGGGCGCTTGAAGTATTCACCCCCCCCTCTCGGGATGCTCAGCATCGGCACCCTCTCCGGCGCTGTCTCCACACGTCTGGCTGACTCCTCCGAAGCCGGTCGCCCAGCGGCAAGCTGCAGTTTCGGGCTGCACACGCCAGAGGCAGCCTGCCCTCGCCCAGCCGCCGGGCGGGCCAGCGGGCTCGGCAGCCGGCGGGTCCGGCAGCCCCCAGCCGAGGGCCACCAGTTGCCAGCCCTGAAGGGAAGGGACCCCAGCCTCCCCCCGCCGTGGCTACTGGGGCAGAGACCCTTCTCCGTGATACCAGCTACCTCTGTCCTTCAGCTGATGACTCGAAAGCGCTGGGCGCGGGGGGGGGGGGGAAGGCAACTGCAATGTAATTAATGCTGTAACAACTTGTTTCCCCCTTGGAGAATTATACCATTAGCTGCTTCAATTGTGCATGAAATATAAATTACATTACTCAGAGGCATCATGTCTAAGCAGACACAATCCTAAGTGACACGGCTTGCCACAGTGTATCGTGCTCCCTGGTCAAAATTAACAGAAGCCCGCTTGCCTGAGGCTAGCTGATATTCATTCCGATATCAAAGTTATAAGCACGGGGTAGTTCAACCACCTTCCTGCCTCAGGGAATTTCCCAAGGGAAAGCCACGTAACCAGGCTCTATCATCCGATGAGAGCAACTCGCAGGTTTGAAAAATGCTAGTGCACCCCTGGCAGCTTCACATTTCGGAGCCCGGAGCTTTAACAATTCAGGGACGCTGTAGCATCGCTGTTCTCATGTCTAATTTCTGTTTGCCGGCAGACAAAACCCAACCGGGATCGTGGTGCTAAACTTTAAAGCTGTTGGTAGTGAGATCTTGGCAGGAGGGCTGCCGAGCTGTAAAAGGGACCCTAGATGGCCGCCCACGGTGGAGGGCAGGAATCTTCCCCTCCCACTGAACCAGGACCCGTTTTCGGGAGACAGACAGCGTCAGCTCTTGTACTTCCCTGGCTCCTGTAATTTTGAGGTTAGCAATAGTCTAGAAGACACATTTTATTCTCCTCTGATGCCCATCTATAATGAATGATTACAACCCCGCAGCCTCGATTAGCTGTGTTTGTGAAGAATGATTTGCTCCACTGTTGGAATAGCATCCCAATTATTTTTTTTTTTTCTAGTCACTTAATAGGGACCCTTAGAGCTGCAAACACTGAAAACACAGATGTAAAGGTTACTGCAGTTTCTTTTATCTGGCTCCAGAAGAATACCTTTTGCCTTAGTTTTCCTTTGCAAAGTTGAAATTGTAGACAAATCTCTTCCTTGGGAAAAAAATACAGAAAAAAGGACAGTCTTGGCTGCCAGTTGGAGAAGATCAGCCAGTATCTGCTGACACAGGGCCAAATCCTGCAAGGTGCTGTGTGCCTTCAACTCCCATTTAAATCAAAGGGAAATGAGGATGCTCAGCACTTTCAAGGCTGGGTTTTTGCCATTTCAGCATTTTGCCAGTGACGTTGCCTGAGAACCACCATCGCAGACTTGCCAGAGACAGTTGCCCGTGGTCTCACACCACGGTGAGGATCTGATCCTATGCAGAAGGTGGCTCAGGCTAGGTACCACTCACGAGGTATACTTCATGAGTTGCAAAAACTGCAACACCATTTTCTTTGCAGGAGCCATATATGTGTGGGTTTTGCCAGTGACACTGCATGCAGGGTAGTGGCTTGGCGTCAGATTAAACCGTAGGTGTTGACAGGTCTTATCCAATGTAGTTTTGGTCTTTTGATTCCCTGTGACCTCTGCTCCTCGGGTAAGCAGGAAGAGTGTATGCCAAGTACCTTGGTCTAAGCCAGAAAACCTGTCTGTCAGCAGAAAGGAAATGATCCTGGTCCAAACTGACTTTGAATGGAAAGGTTGTTTTCTTGGTCCCCCATCTGGCTCAAAATCCAGGCAGCCAAAATTTTACTCCAGCGAAACTGTTACTAAATTCAGCCAAAGAGCAAAACTGGGATCGTTTCAAAAGGAAGACTCTCAGCCCCTTTTCTATTTTTGATTTTTGAAGGGTTCAAAGTGCAAGATGCCCTGGTTTGATAGAAGGACGTCTGTTATACAGAAGCAAAATCAACCCCAAGCACTTTGTCTCCTGAAACACAAATCCCTTCCTTGTTCAGGGAAAATGCACAGTGTTGCTGGTGTACGCCGGGTGACCAAAGCAGGAGGGTGGTTATCCTGGTCATGGCTGGAGTTGTACATGAGAATGTGCAGTCACAGGGAGCTGAAGGCTTTAGTTTAATGGCGGGGCAATCCCAGGGGGACAAATGTGATGCAAGGTACAACAGGAGCACCCCGTGCAGGGGGAGACCTGGGATATGGCTGCCTCTCTGACAAACAGGAGATCTTTCCAAGTGTTGAAATACCACGGCACTTCTTCCTTCTTACCCTCACTGACTTCTCTGCAGCAGCCAGGAGGGCAGCAAGAGGTTTTTGAAGAAAGGGCAGGAAGGATGGAGGGAAAAGGGGATTTTCAGCAGTGTCACTCTATGAGAGCCAGGCACCTGACTTGCCACATGCATCTGGAGAAGCCTCCCCTGCCCCCACAGCTATAGCTGATGCAAATACACCTAAACGCGTCAATATTCACAACACAGCACTTTAAAAAAATAGCTGGAGGAAATCAGACGTGTTGCTTCCCGAGGAGACCGGGGAATATACGTTCCCAAGCGCTGAGCAAGATCATCCATTATACATTTCTATCTATTCCCCTGACTGCCTGCGTATCCCCCTCCTGCCTGTGCAGGACAGACACCCTGGTTCTGTATCCAGCACGGGGGAACTGCATCCACCACAGAGGCACCCCTGTATCCGTGGGTTTCCTCTCCCAAAACGTTGAGATGTCGGCACCCTTTCAGGGACAATTTTCTTGGCAAGGGAAGATCTTGACTGTCAATTGCACTTCGGCAGCAGCCAATATAGGAAGTAGTGGTATAAATTCTCATTCTCATTAAATGTGTCTGTCTGACTGATGGACGCCGGTAGAATTACACAGCGGATCCAGATTTGTGGGTCTGACAGTAATAAACCAAATTTTCATATAGAATACATGTCTCGGAGGGGTGTCGGACGTGCTTTATTTCCGTGAGTTATAGGCGCTGCGTACCGCGGGAATGGTGCCGGCCACCACTGAGGGGAGCGGTCACCGAAACCAGCCCAGCCCTGACAAGCAGAGCAGTGACCTCGCAGGCATACGCTGCATTCACTCCCCAAGAGATGGGCTCACCCACCCCTTCTGTTCATCCCAAAAAGTCTTTTACTCCAAAAATCTGCCCTGTATGCCACCAGCTGCTCCTGCACTGTGCTGCGGCAGCCTTGGTGGCAACAGGCAGAGCAGGGAAAACCGGGCACAGGAGCGTCTGAACTTCTCTCCCTAACCCACCATCACCACTCCTGTCCCTGGTAACCTCTCCAGAGAGCCACTGTGACCAGATGAGCAGTGGGGAAAGCGCTGCAAAGGCCCGGCCACTGACCTTTTTTCCTTATAAAGCAAGAGCGAGCAGAAGGTGTAGGTGGTGGGTCAGGGATGTGGTGGGTCACTGCACTGCTGCGAGGCAGCCAGGACACCTGGAGGTTTGTTTTCCGAATGGCTACAGCAACGGCCAGGGTTAGATACCAGAGCCATTAATTCATCTGCATGGCTGCCAGCGGTGGAGTGGTGCAGAAGGAAAGGTCTGCAAGTTTTCCTAGTGTGGCTATTTCTCAATAATGTTCTCTGTCCTGCCGTTTCAGGTGGGTCAATAAAAGACGTAAAATATTTCCTTGTCTTACTTTTGCGCTTTGAGCTTCTGTTTTTGCACACAAGGCTCTTTTCTCCTTTCCTATCTCAAATTCTTCCCAGCTACTTGCCTTTCCCCAACCCCGCTGACCCTTCAAGCCTGGGGTGCAAGGTGCTGTCCCCCCCCAGCTGCCAGCCCGGGGTGGGGGGGGGGCTTTTCTGACCATCATCCCTTCAGTCTCCCTCCCAGACACCAGGTAATGCTCAGGAAACCCCGAGCCAGCTCCCTCTCACTGGTTTTCCTTGCCGTGGTTTAATTTCATGTTCCTAATTTCCCCGCCAGGCTGCCAAGCCCCATCCCAAATGCACCTCCCGTGCCCACCGCCTGCGCCGTGTGAGCAACCCCGGTCCAACAGCCTATTTACTGCTGTGGTTGTGAGCTCCTCCGCTGGCTTGGATTATTTCGAGTGAATCAGCCAACGGTAGCTTTGCTTTTAAAGCCCTCTTGACAGCACTTTCTCCCCCGGCAGAAGCGTCAAAGAAAATTCCCCTTGAAGAGGTTGCCGGCCGTGGAAAATCAGCCGGGAGCGTGCTGAGCAGAGGGCTCTGGCAGATCTCACGTTGCAGGACTAATCCCGTGGCCCGCGGTGGAGGAAGGTCCTTGGGACGGCGGCTGAGCGGTCTGGGCTGCTGTGCCCCGGGAACCCCTGAAAGAGGATTAGGTCGGCGCGCTGAACAAACGGAGGGCGAGCGGAAAGCTCAGTCATTTTGGGATTGCTCATCACAGCCGCAAATAAAAAGGTGAAAAGAGAGACTTAAAAGATTACTCTGAAAGCAGGTCAGACTTTAGGAGAGCCGCTAGCTGGCGGATAGAGCTGTAGCACCCTCCCACGCGCGCCCGATCCGGCCTGAGGGTGCTCGTGGATGAGGCCGGGCACGTGCTCCTGCCCCACCAGTGCCGGCTGGAGGGCTCCCTGTGTGAACGGTGGGTGAGACGGGTCCTGAGGAACTCGGCTCAGGCGTGTGCCCCACCGACGGCTCAGCCGTGCCTCGCTGTGCCGTAGGCATCATGGGCGCCGCGCTCCTCACCCTGCCCTTCGCCTTGGGGTGCGCGGGGAAACCCGGGGCACGGCCATTTCACCGCCTGCGCTGGGGAGGGCTCGAGGGAGCACTGGGCATCTTCAGGGCACGCACTGAAGGGAAAAAAATGGGGACGGTTAGGCTGTGGTTAGGCAGATTTTATGGAGATAGGGCCTTGCATTTGCTTTTTGGATCTATTTTCTCCGTCCAGGGGTATGGGCAGTTTCTGTGTTGATTCTGGTCCCATTGCCATATTTGTTTAGGCTAATATTATAAGTCCCAGTCTTTCTCCCCAGAAGCACCTTTGGGGTTTCCATGCTGACAAATCTTTTGGAGGGGATGCAGTAAGTGCTTACCCGCATGCTGTGGCTCCACCTTGCCTTGATTACTCGGAAGATTTTGCTGTTCCTGAAACGGTGACCTTTCTCAGTCTTGGAGCTTTATATTGTGTTTTAGGATTTGCACTTTTATTTACTGTGTGTTTCACTGGACAGTTGTTCTCTAGGACAGATTTGTAATGCCTTGGAGGAGACTTCCTCAGTCTCCCCTCTCCTCTCCGTGTCCTTTAAAAGTAATATTTGACAAAACTAAGCTGATTTTTGCGTGTTCCCCAGTTGATCTCCCACACTGATCGCCTGACTTCTAACACCTTATTTCCCTTCCCCAAGTCCTACAGGCCATACAGACTGCTGCTCATCTGTAGTGTGATAACACATGTCTGGAAAGAGGAACCAAGAGAGAACATTGTAAAAATCAAAACCATGAGGTCTTTCAGAGACCAAGCGGTGGTCATTTGCCAGATAAAAGCCATGTGTTGCAACACTTCCCAGAGATGCCTATAAGGGTGGTCTGAAAAACCACCCTGAGCTAAGACTCATTCAATATCTCTCTTGGCATCGAAGAAAAGTTCTTGCTTCCTACGTGTCAACTAAGTCCATTTCTCAATACTTTGGTGTCCAAGGAGGTTGAGATCCAGCCTTGCAGTTTTGCCCTTGCTTTTCCACAGGCAAGGAAACGGCCACAAACAGCTTGCCCCCATTTCACCCAGCAGTCCCTCCAGCACAGGGGATCGTCTCCCCAAGCTCTCATCTGTGTGGGCACTGCTCTTTCCTTCCTGAAACCTGCCCTCTCTGCTTTCCTGGTGGGGGGTGGTCACCTCCCGGTGCTGCAGGGCTCAGTGATCCTCAGGTGCTTTCCTTTGTCCTTGTCAGCTCAATCTGAAGAAGGGAGATGCTATACCATTGTTTTGGGAGCTAAGTGTTCGAGACGCGATGCAGACCCAGCAAAGTGGCAAAAGGTTACGCCGATGAAGCTCAGAAGATGCAAGCTTTGTCACCGGTGGATACGTGAGCCTTGCCACCTGGGGTGGGTGGGTTCTAAATCACTTCCAAAAATCAGATAGGAGAGGCCTTTTTCTTGGGTAAAACCTTGCGATAAGAACAAGGTAAACAAAGAGCCTTTTCTGCATCTACCAGAGGGGAAGGAGCCGGCATGTATTTACCCTTGAGGCAGACGATGTGCTGGTCTGAAACAGACAAAGCGATTTTACTGACATTTGCTCTTCCATCCCACATTTTGCAGGAGTCAGACGGCAGCGACTGGAGCTGTAGGATATTAAAGGACTTGGCAAAGTTATCATAGATTGTGACATATTTATCAGGAGCTTGAGCTTCTCTGAAAATCCTGACTGCACCAACCGTATCTGTTACTTGATTAAAAATACTCATAATAATTCATACCCTCCCGCAGCTGTTGCACTATACTAAGTGCCGCGCTGTTCTGTGGGAACTCTCCTTGACCGATGTATTTCACAATGCTGAATGTGATAAATAAATACTATTGTTACATCAAATACTAGCTTCATTTTTGATAACCTGGGCAGAATTGTACCAAGCTGCCATGAAGATGTTACAAAGTCCAAACCAGCTGGTTTGCTCCCTGTGGTAACAACAGACTGCACGTCAGTGCTTAATTTGAGAGCGCCAATTGTACGTTATTTGCAACAGTCCCTATCTGAGCCAGATGGTTTTGCCCCATAGTCATTGGGCAGGGATGCTCAAAGGCTTGCAATATCGTAACCTAAACAGGGGTGCATATGTCATTTCGCGTTCATTCCAGCCCCCGGGGGACGAGTGGATTGGGTTTCTTACTGCACTTCCTACACTTAGTGGCCATCGCAGAGCAGAGTGAATCAAATCGCCACCACGAGTTCTCCCCGAAAAGGAGATGGCAGCCTGCACCAACCCAGTCAAGCAGAAGTCATTGCCAACTGACGCTGGCCACGAGTACTCCAGGTGTTTCTGATGTGACACCACACTTTCCTGTTGATGTTTCTCTCCAGCAAGGGCTTCACAGGGGTGGTGAGGCAGGGTCTGGGCATCCCTTCTGAGTGGGACAAACAAATATGCCAACACCCTCAATGCCTCTATTGCCTGCTTGTGGGATGGGCAGGTGTGGTGGTTTAACCACAGCCAGCATCTAGAACCATGCAGCTGCTCACTCACTCCCCCCAGTTGCAATGGGGGAGAGAATTGGGAAAGTAAAAGTGAAGAAAAATGCGTGGGTTGAGATAAAGACAGTTTAATGGGTAAAGCAAAAGCCGTGTGCACAAGCAAGCAAACCAAGGAATTCATTCCCTGTTTCCCATGGGCAGGCAGGTGTTCAGCCATCTCCAGGGAAGCAGGGCTCCATCACGTGTAATGGTTACTTGGAAAGACAAATGCCGTAACTCTGAACACCCCCCCGCTTCCTTCTTCCCCCAGCTTTATACACTGCGCATGATGTCATATGGTATGGAATAGACCTTTGGTCAGCTGGGGTCAGCTGTCCTGGTTGTATCCCCTCCTAACCTCTTGTGCCCTCCCAGTCTGCCCGTTGGTGGGTCGGTGAGAGGAGCAGGAAAGGCCTTGACTGCCTAGCAACAACTGAAAACAGTGTGCTATCCTCACTGTTTCTCATCCCAAATCCAAAACATTGCACCACACCAGCTGCTGGCAAGAAACTTAACTCCATCCCAGCCGAATGATGGGAGCTAAAGGAGGCTATGAGGAACAGGGCTTACCTCTGGAGGTGACACAGCACCTGGTGGAAAGAGCCACGGAGGTGGCCCAAGAGCGAACGGCACTCACCTCTTCTCTGCTGAGTGTCTTTTTTTGGTCCGAGTCCAAACCTCAGAACTTTGCAGCTCAGCCCCACCTACACGGTGTTAGCGAAGCTTGCGCAAAGTTAGAAACAAAACCCCACAGCGCTGAAAATCAGATGGTTTATGCAGACGCCTAAATATAGCAGCGAGTGTCTAACTTCGGGGCATCGTGCTGAGGAACTCGTGCCTGGCGCGCCACGGGCAGCATTCTCTCTGCTCATACTCTCCCTCAAAGGACAACTCAGCCTGGCTTGCCCAGAATACCTCAGATTTTTTGGGAGCATGAGAGGCCATGGTAAGGCGTACGGGAAGGGGCAAGAACAGGAGGAGATGTATATTGGGTAAGGGAGAACTGTGCTGACGTCCCCGGCTGACACCCTGCTCTCAGATGACCCAGCCAGCTCTGGAAAGTGTGCGGTCACTCTTGGGTCACTCACTTGGGCAAGCTGGGCCCCTCCACAGCTGAGGTCTTGAGAAGGAGGTGGCAGGCACCCAGTGCTCGCGGGGGACTGGACGGGTGGCTGGACTGGCCGCCCAGGCAGCCCCAGCCCCTGCGGCCGGCTCTGCTGCTCACCGGGGGCAGGCACTTCCCACCTCCGCTCCCCGCACTCGGGATGGGGAAATTTATGATCCTGACCTTCTTCCCGCTGTCAGATCAGCTGATGAAAAAGTACTATCTAGGAATTGATTAGGGACCAGTCCAAATCACAACTATAAATCTAAATGCCCCCAATCAGGAGTTGCAATATAAAGTTGGATTTTTACATGACCCTATCTATAATAGGGCAAATCTGGATTCTCAGTCTCCTCCAGAACAGTTTAAATAAACTTTTCTGAGTCTAGCTCCTAAATACATTAGTAGCAGCGAGTGAATTAGTGATCTCCAGCACTTCTGGAGTTAATAAAGAATAAATTGGCATTTTCAAATAGATTCAGCAGGTCTGGCCATAAATCGTTTGTACGTCTGTATGATAAAAAGCAAATATAAATTTTCAAAAAAATTTAACCTTCCATGGTGTATAAAGAGAATACATAATATTCTTGAGCATAAATACATCTCAAATCAAACCCATTGTGTATACGCAGAATACGTAATGGGTTTGCTTGAGACGTTTACCTCAAGCTGAGGCCAAACTGGCAATATTTTTATGACCGATACAAGTCTTTGCACAGCCAGCTTTCTCCACGCTTGTGTATATATAATTTTGCAGGCCCAGTACAGGCAGTCCTCAAGTACTTGTAGGTGTGCAAAGGATATATAACACCTCTCTGATATTATAAGCTCTGGAGTCAGCTGTGGAAGCTGGCTCGTGTAGCCTGAGAGGACAGAGTCTGTTAGGCAGAAAGCAGCATATTAAATGAAGAGGCTTATATGCCAACTGGAAGAATTGGAAAGGGAACATGGGATAAGCTGGAGCTCAGATCACCTTTATCTGGTGGCTAAGGACAGGAACGAGAGACAGCAGCAAGAGCCATACCGACCTGATGACTCTCAAGCGCTCCAGCTCATGCCACAAGAAGAGGAAAGACGCTGTGGCCGCAGCGGGCACAGATGAAGCCAAGTCACTGCCCTGGGTTCGCCTGTGCTGTGACACTGTGCCCCTGGCATGGCGCAGCGCTGAACCACGCACGTCAAACTGGCACCTCCATGGGCCGGGCAGTGGGCTCCGGGGCATACTGCACTGGTGTGCTGATCAGATGTGCTGATCCAAAAGAAAGAAGCTGTCCTGGAACTGACAGCATCCGTCACCCACGTCATTATTTGCCTTCGGAGTGAGATGGTTCAGTCGGCGATGGAGAGGGCTCTGCCTGGGCCAGAGGCTGCAGGGAGCAGCAATGGAGCCGGCCTGGAGAAGCAGAGACCACACTGATGTGCGTTCACAGGATTGTGTGCGTGCACATGCACATTTTTGCTCACGCCATTTCCTGGCCTGCAGTATGTCACATCTGCAGGTCGAGAGTTCAAGTCAGATAATCCAACTGTCATTATTGTGTTTGAATTAGTGTAGGTTCACTGTCTGTGTCCATGTGGCAGGGCTCTGGTATCAGGATGGACAAGCGCCTACCTGTAGGTCTGGATGAGAAGTGGTGGCACACCATCCCCCTGTACATCTTGCTCGAAGCAAAACATGGGCAGCCGGGAGGGAAGGGGTATAAATCAGATCCAGCACCTCCTCCTGCCGGGAGACCCTTAGAGGTCTGGGGCTGTCGGTCACACTGCAGCACCCACATGCCCACGTGGGGATGGTATTGGGTATTGGTTTTGTAAGGGCATCACTCACCAGGACTATCCATGGCAAACCCTTCCTGAAACGTGAGGGAAGTTGGTTCCTCAATCTTGGCTTCTTGCTTGCGGTCTGTTTCTTCTTTAGCGTTAGCAAAATCCGTCTCAGCTCCATACTAACGCCCCGTAAATGAAACTGCAACTCACGGGAAACCAGCGTGTGTGCCAGAACAGCCGTGCTGCACGCAGGAGACCTACTACAAGAATGATATTTATTCCCTGGTTCCAGTCACAGGCCAGAGAGCAGGTTTATGAAAGGTTAATACCCCCTTATATGGCTGCTGTCAGTTCTCACTTCTTCCAGCGGCTACGTTTTAGTCTTTCTTCCTCCACCCCCTCCTTTCCTTCTGTCTAAGAAGTGCAGCTCCAGAAACACGAGAGGGAAGGAGTGAGGAAATGATGCCAGTGTCCCCAGCTGGTCCAGGCAGGGAACGTGTATATATTGTGTAGTTACACCAGTGGCACTAGACTTGCCCAGGACTCCTCTCACAGAGCTGCAGTGGCTGATGGCTTGGACAGGTTTTCTTCTCCATCTAGTCCCAGCAGTGGCAGCTCTCGTCTCAAGTCCAAGCGCACACTCCAGCTCCAGTTTTCTCCTCTGATCCAGCAGCTCTGTGCTCCTTCAGGGACATAAATTGTTCTCCCCAAGTTTTGAGGGGTGTCCACATGGACCCACTCCAGCCACCGACCTGCTCGGGTGGCATGGAGCCATCCTAGTGATTTCACACCCTGTTCCTCGGGACCACACTTGTGTATGTGTGAGGGGACATGGTGAGGGAATAAACACTTCTACAAACTTCCTCCCTTAACCCTTACTTTCCTCACCTGTCTCTCTCGCGTGACATTAATAGAATTTGACATTGTGGCATAACCCGTTAGTCATCCTGCCAGACTAGTAATTTGGTCAAATGACAAACTTTCAATCATTTGAACAAATGGCTGCTTCACGAGGGCATTTGATCAAATGATTAAAACTAAAAGGCATTTGGCCACATGACTGAAGATGTGATCATGGCTCTGGACAGGTGCCGGAACAGATTTTTATAAAACAATCAGACTGGAGTGTAATTCTTCATGCGCCGGAGCTTCAGTATGAACAGGCCCTGCCTGCTGCTGACATTACGAAGGAACCTGGGTTTCCCTGCCTTCTCCCCCCGGAGCGACCTCTCTTGTGTCCAGGGTGCCTGGGTCTGACCCTGAAGGCATAGAAGCACCTCTTGACCCCTTTGGCTATGGGAGACGGGCTGGGGAAGGGGTGGTCAGAGGTGAGGAGGGGCAATGCGGGTGGGAGGATAGAGGGGAAAGCAGCAGCAGGTCTGTCCATGGCACAGTGTCCCCCGGAGCGATCACCTGCCCACCCCACACGGCCTCTGCTCAAAGCACCAGTTCACTCCACAAAAGGCCCCTGCCTTTACCAGTAGCCCTGCCTTCCCAGCCTGGGCGCTAGGGAGGGTAGGGAAGGGATTTTCCTCCTGGCTTGCCTTTGTGACAGGCATGAGGCTCTCTGTAAAGCCGTGCCTTTGGGGCCCGTGAAGCAGCAGCAGAGGAGCCTGGCAGCACTGCTGTTGCTGCTTACATGGGACAGATCAGCCCAGGGCAAGTTTTGCCACGCTATAGTGGGTGAGGGCATGCAAGCTCCCTGCCACCATGCCTTCACCTTTACGTTCGCCTTTTCCTTCACATACGGCTGCATTAGGGGTGCCCGGAGGGGAGGGCATCACAGCACCCCAGAGCAAGGGCTGGGGTCCTGCATGCAGAACAGCAGGAAGGAAGGAGCTGAAACGTGGTTCTCCCTCTCACGTGCAATGGAAAGGCTCTGGGGAAATTGGTATTCAGAGGTACATCTGGGGTTTGATCTCTTCCCCCAGAGATTCTCCTGGGCACCTTACCCGTTCCCAGTCTGTTGTGTTTATTTACGACAGCAGGATAAACAGTTTCCAGGCAGAGAGGTGACCACAATCTCTCTTCTGTGGAGCTGACAAGCTATGACTGGGGAGAGAGACAATGTTTACGGTGAAGAGCTTCCTGCAGTTACAGAGAGGTCAACAGGATGCTTACCAAAAATAAGGTTCAGTTCATTGAATTAATGAAGTTCAAGCAGGCAGCGCAGAATATACAAGTGAAGAGAGGAAGAAAGCTTTAAAGCAACAACTACTGTCGTGCATTGAGACAGTATTCCCAAAGCACGATACTTGATGTTTTTGCCAAAAGATTAAAAAAAAAAAAAAAGGCAGAAAAAAAAGACTATTTCTTGACCAAACCCATTGCCCAACCACTGGCTCTTTTCAGGTTCTCCTGCACATTCACAAGAAATGTGACCTTTGAATGCTGTTGCTGGGGGTGGGACTGGCTCCTCAGAGAGATGGGAAAATGTGTGATTGCTGGATGAAAGCAAAAAGGAAGCAGCTCAGCCAGAAGCAACCCTGGAGGTGTTTCCAGTGCTTACTGTACTTGGAAGACCCAGCAAAGCCATATCTTCCCTCCTATGGCTTCTGGAGGCTGTTTCCAGCCTTCCCTTTTAACATAAGAACACAAAAAATGCCCCGCTGGGTCAAACGAGCAGTCTGTCATGCCCAGTGCTCTGTCTTAAGAGAAGCAATTTAAGGAGAGCACATGAGCCCAGCCACTCTCTGTGACCCTATTCCCTTCATCCATCCCCCGACACCCACACTTACAGGCGTGTTAAGGATGCTGAAGGGCACATCCCTGTCTGTTCTTTCCCTTTAATATCTGTTTATGGACCTGTCACCCGTGACCATGTCTAATTCTTCCTTCCTGTAGCTGTTTGTAAGAAGAGGAGAGGAGAGGAGAGACCTCATCCTCAAGACCCCTTATTTCATATTAAGTCCAGTAAGCTGTATTTCAAAACAGCCATTCAGAACATGCAGGCAGGGGGGACAAAGTCAGTGAGTGCTCCAGGCTGAGGATTGCCTTCGCCCCGTGTCTGCACTGCACAACCTAATGGGATCCCCATCTTGATCAGGAGCTCTCAGGAACATGGGGACGCGCACACAACTACATTCCTCTCTGCCTCTGCATGTACTTGTGTCTGCTCCTTTTGGGAAAGCCTTTTCTTTTTTTTTTTTTTTTGTTTCCCGGTCCTTCCTCTGGAGAATTACGTGATGAGAGGCTTTTAACTAAATGCTTAGAAGTTTCTATTTGGCCAGGGGACTGTGAGATTTTCATTTGGGTAAATGTGTGAAACTTTCCGCCGCTTGACTGACAGAGTGTTTGGGGAGAAGGAGAGCCTTATCTGCTGGAATGATTTGATGAATTTACCATCAGAATGACTAAGACGTAGATCTGCACATATGGGAACTCCTTTCTGCCTAATAAATAACGCTCGCTCACTTGTCCCACCAGGGCATAGGGAAGACTCATTAATTACTGACTCCGCATAGCCTGGAAGTCAGAAGATGCTACACAAATACTAACTGTTCTTATCTTGTAAAGCAAAAGGCTGCGTTTGGGTTTGAGGTTTTTATTTTGGCGAAGGCACAACCAGTAGTTTGTTCTGTGGTAAGGCTATTCACACAGCTACTCGAGGCAAGTATAAATCATGTGGACTGCGCGTGGTACAGGAGAAATCTACTCTATGCAAAATTAATGTTGGGCTGGCCCAGCAGAAGCAGCACACGTAGCAAAGGTGAAGTGCGCAGTCTTAGGGGGAAGCTGTGTGTCTGCCCACCTGGTAAATTTATGTCTTTCACCTCTAGAACTTCAATTCATGCACAGTGTGAGGTTGTAAGTGAAATGAATTTATTGGTGTCAGTTCATTCCCTAATGGGTAACAGTTCATGTCACAAAATCAGCACAGATAATTTGTCATGATTGGAAGTCTCTTCTAAAGAGAGGCTCCGGCGTGCAGAGGTACGGAGGAATTAGTTGCTGGCCCCTGGGAGAGACGGCAGAGCTCGGGAGAGAAGCCCACGCTCCAGTAGAGGAAACAGAGGTAATAACTAACCCTCCCTCCCACCTCCTCACCCCCTTGTGAACTGCGTCAGAGAAAGTTCCTGTGCTGCAAGTTCAACACTAATGAAAAACAGGCCTCCTTCAGATTATACCTCATCTTAGGATGGGAATGAGATGCAACGGTTATGTTAGATCAACACTAAAGTCGCTGGGAAAACAACGTTAGCAGAGCAAAACAGAGGCAATGGACCATATTTGCAGCTGTGCCAAGAAAGAAACATCACCTAATGACCCCTAAGGGTTTACTGAAGGGGAGATCCCGCTGACATGTCCAGTGGGTTTTGATACCGTTCCAGGATGCTCTGTCTCCCAGATTAGCCTCGGGAAGCTGGCCTTTCATTCTCTTCGGCCTCCCTTTCCATCCCTTGGGGCAAAGCAGCCAGGAGATACTGACGCATACTTCAGAGCCTTGAACCATGTGCCTATCTGACACGGGAATGCCTCAGAGCTGCCTTCAAATATTTCCCCTGATTTTCCTCAAAATCCACTAACTGATCCATTAGCCTGGAAAGTACCTGCGAGCAGCATTTTGGAGCACTGCCTGCAAAAAGCTCCTTGTTCTGGCCAGGACACGATGGTTGCACGAGTGTGACCTTGCCCCAAGCAATGCCAGGCTGGGGGTGCATCTGCCATGCTGAGCTGGGTAGCACAAGGACAGCCACTTCACTTCAGGTCCTTGGAGAGGTTGAGCTGGAAAAGCCTAAATCTCACCACAGCCTCGCTCGTGCCTCTTCTCAACCTATGCAGAGCCACGTGGTTGTGGCCACCTGCTCCCTGGAGCCAGGGTGGCCAAAGTGCTCCTGCACAACACTGCCTGGCAGAGACAGGGCAGGATTCCTGTGGCACAGGGGTATTGTTGTCCCATCGACTGTTCAGTTCCCACCTGCCATCAAGTGAGTGCCCTTTTGAGGCCAAGTCATTTTAATGAGACCTGCAAAAAAAAGAAAAGAAAGGATCGTTAGGTAACTTAATAACTGATTTTCTGAAAAGCTGGAGGTTACTGGGAAAGAAACAGCAAAGTACATGTTCTACCCACTGCCGCCTTACATCTTCAATTCCAGTCCTCTCTTCTGCTTGACCTGAGAAGTGTCACAGGAGGCCAAAAAAACCCATAAGATGTCCAGTCTCCTCTTACAAAGTTATTGCAGAAGGGATGACTAGAAACTGCTCTTCCTGTGCCCTGGGAAATTCTGAATTAAAAAACCCAAGGAAACAAGGAAGCAAAAAACCCAGCTAAGGAAACAAGCCTCTATCAAATTTGTTTCCAAAGGAGAGCAAAAATGTATAAAGACAGGAATCTGTCAGGGGCTGAAGTAAGAAATCCCCCAGACTTCACAGAGTAGGCTGGCCATCCACTTGCTCTCTTCAGTGCACTCCCACGGCTTGATGGCCGGCCGGGAAGCCCAGCAGCCGGGAAGTCTTGGGAAGTCCTGCTGCCAGGGAGCCAGAAGACGGATGCTTGGCAGCCTCCATCCCCTGCCTGCCATCTCCCCAGCAGCCTGCCAGGTGGGCTGCCGGGGAGGGAGGTAGGGAAGCTTTCAAAACTTGTTTGGCAAGGAGAATGTCATCCTGCATCTGCCTGGTTTCTGGGACGATCTCATCAAAATTGACATGTTTCCAGTATGTTTAAATGCCGGTGTATTAGATTTTGCTGTGCCAGGCAAGCATGCCAGAAAATTTCTGACCAGCTGTGCTGTGAACGCAAAGCACTAGAAACTACCAGCTTTAGCCCAGCCCGTCTTTCCAAAGAGCAGCCAGAGAAACTCGCCCACCTCGACAGCAATGTTCCCACTGCATTCGGCACTGACTTCTTCAGACGTGGGCAGCGCAACGCTGGCGTATGTGGGAAGCCGGTCACGGTGCCAGAAGGCTGGACTCCAGGCCAAGGTGTGCAGAGGAGGGACGTGGCCCATCAGCCTTTACTTTATGCCTGCTCTTCTAGATAGGTCCTGGGCTTGACTGTTGACCTGGGTTCATTTCCAAGCCCTCCCCTATCAATCAGACATGCACACACACTGTTCCAGTAATGAATCGAGCTGGCTTGTTCTTGGCCTCAATCAATCAAGCCTGTGTACCACACAAACTTTCATCTAGGTTGGAAATAAGAGGTAAAAACAGCCCCAAGCACAGCCTATGAAGGGTAACTCCCCACTGCAGCAGTTCTTCAGAGTGCAGAAATCTTGCGGTGTGCACAGGTGTGTCAGAGACGCTGGTCAACAATTAAAGATGGCAAGGAAGAACATCCAAACTCAAATATTTTCTGTTAAAAATGTGCAGAGAGACACGTAAAACTACTGGCATAGAAAATTCAAAAGGCATTAAAAGCTCAAACTCTGGGAAATTCCACCCATTTACAGAAAAGTAGGAATTCCTGTGCTCTGCTTTTAATCCTGCTTGAGGAAATAAAAACCTGTCAGAGTTAACTGGTGCACCTTTGAGCCAATAGCCGCGAATGGGCCGCACAACCAATCTGCATAACTATAAATTTCTGCTAAGGTCACATAAAGATATTGAGAAAAAGCCATGCAGCCAGAACAGAGGCGTTTGCTGGTCCTGGAACGTGTCAGGGGAATGAGCCATCATGTAACCTGACAAAGACTGATCTACAAGATAGAGGAGAAAATCCTTATTAGGCACCAGCCCGCTTATCAAGCAACTCAACAAGCTCTCCTGAATCACTATATGAAAACTTACCCAAAAAAATGTATCTTTGTGAACGTTGCTTTTCTCTCCCAGCTGTGCTGAGCTGACCATTCCGGATTAAAAAGAAAAAGCAAGCTGCACCGGACGCATGCTTCAGGCCCAACCAAACCCCTGTTTATCAGCTCCTTCCAGATGTTCCTGCAGCTGTATCGCCGCACCATCACCGCAATTTGATGTGGCACCAAAGCAAATTAAGAGCTACATTTTTGTAGGCCTTGCCGACGCTCTGTGCTGTGTGTACTCCAGCTCTCTTCTCAGCCTATTTTTTACACACTAGTGTCCTCAATTACTTTCCCAAATGAAAGGGAGTCATGCTACTTTAATTAAACATTTAATTGAAGGGAGAAAAAAATTAAAAAAGAGGGAGGGAGCTGATGTTTGCCAACGAGGAAAGGATAACGGTGAGAGATTGCTGCTTCTAAATGAAACCTCACAATGCTGCTTTCTGCAGCGAGAGGCACCCTGGGCTGGGGCTCATGTATCAAAGTACCGCGCAGCTTCTATTCAATTAATGTGTCTGTTTCGATGGGAAGGTTTTGTAAAGCATTGTTGGAAATGGTTTCTAATTTTTCCTTCAGTTTTTGGCTGGCTTAATTAAACTTACACCCACTGAACCCTTGTGTGTCTCCAAAGGCAGACTGGTTATTGACCTAAGGGATTTTTTTTAATCATTTCGATGTTTCCCTAGCCACCTTCAGTGAATTAGCGAATCCAGCTTTTCTTTTTTTTATTTTTTTTTTTAAGGTTGATCCAACACTGAGGTGTTTCTGCTCCCTCCCCATCAAAGAGCTGGCACAGATGTGTATCATCTTTCCCCTTCTGTGGGAGCCTGAGAACTTAATCAGCAGCAACTCTCCAGGCTGGGGCTTCCCCAAATAAAGAAGTCATGCAAGCCAGCACCTCCACAGCAGAACTGGGACATCTGGGCACTCCTCGCCCCTTGCCCAGGGGTAGGATTACCTGTGAGAACAAAATCACTCGCACGTATAAAAGTTCACAGGAGAGGGTCCTCATGGACTTAAGGCACAAGATTGTTTTGTGAGTGAGTGAACCAACGAGGTCTGGTTTGCTACCAGCTTGGGTCTCAAGGCTGAGCAAAGCCCTGTGGATTCACCAGTGTCTATGACAGCCAGAGTCACATGGTGGCCTCTTTCTCACTGGGGAATTAGTAAAGCCTCTCTTCAGTTGCCTGGTCTAAAAAGACTTGGGGGTCTTATTATATTTGGGATATCTCTCTCTCAAATTCAGTGGAAATCTGCTAATGGACTCATAAGTTATGGGAAGGTCCAATGAACAAACACACAATTGTAGAAACCTCCTCTCCTTTGGAAAGCATGCTAAACACAAGGTTGAAGCCTGGGTTATGTGTCCGGCTGAGTGAGGGTTCATGTTATTTACCTGTGGGCCTGACTGTATAAAACACAGCACCCATACTTCATCTGACGTCATCACTGCAGGCAGTGAGTACCTTTGAAATTTAGGCTCTGTCTGCTCTTTAAAGGATGAGAACACTCACAAATGTCAAAATACAAAAGAAGGCTTACACAAAGAGAACATCCTGCGGCATATGAGCATTTCTGTCGCACAGCCGTTCTCATTGTCACTAATAAAGCAGGGGGTGAGGATGGGTAAACTGGGCCACTCTAACGGGAGTGACTCATGGTGGAAAGAATAACAAGCCTGAGATCAGAAAACTAAGAGTGCGTCTTATGAGCAGATTCGCCTACCTTGTTCTCTTTTCCAAATGTTCTGAAAAAGCAGCAGGATATAAAGTGTTTTTGAGGTACAGCTGACTAAAAAATTCAAGAAGAAAACATTCTTGTCCGCCCACAAAAGACTATGTAGGCTTGCCCCCGTCTAGGGCACAAAACCGGTCCCATTCAGACCTGAAACCTTGTTGTCACGCTCTCTGTGACAATGCAATGGAAGAGCATCAACCCTCTGGATTTCCCACCCCAGCAGGCAGGGTAGCTACTCACAGCAGGGAGTTAAACATGGTTTCTGCTCAGCATCATGGCTGTGCTATGGATTAGATGCAGATTAACCCAGCGACCTGCCATCCGCTCTCATCCATACCTCAGAATATAAGCAAAGGGAAGCTGATGATTAGGGAGAAGAACAGGTGAAGTTCAGCTCAAAGTTCAATGCCACTGAAAAAAACATGAATATCAAAACCGGAGTGGGTCTGTTTTCTCTGACCATAAGCACATGCTGAGCACTCAAGTGCTGGGTCATTCTGCTGAGGGTTCAGGTGAGAGAGATAAAGGAGGGGTCCAGCCTAGACCGAGGTTCCTGGCACGGGGACTCCTATGCTTTGTTCTTGGTTCTGTCACCAGCTGGCTCAGGGACAAGACACACCACTTCTTCTTGCCATACTTCATTTCAGCCACTTCTGAAATGGAGATACCAAAACATCCTCCCCACACAGGGATCTTCTCAGCGTTGTGGGTGTTTGTTCTGAGTGCTCGGGGATTTACAAATGCAGGGTGCTGCGGAGCTGCCAAGTGAATTAGGAACAAGCACCAACCAAACTCTCCAGCACAACCACTCCTGAGCTTTATGTAGGAAGAGAAGGAGGGGGATTGGAGACAGACTTGGTTTTATCCAGATAGGAGCAAACGTCATTTCTAGGACTGTTTCTAATAAAATAAAGACAATTCTCTCTGGCTTATAGCACCTTACTAATATCACTGTAGCTGTGATACAGAATCATTCATGTTTTTATTCTATAGCTTAGGAAAAGCAAGTCTATTCAAGCAACCCTTAGAACAGAAACCCATTATATTTATTGTTGTGTTTTCAGGTAATTAAAATCATATTGGCTTAAGAGTTTACTCTTTGCATGCATTTTACTCATACCTGAGGAACACCAAAACCCAAAGCAGGCAGGGAAAGTGTGATGAAGAAAACTTTCCCTGCATGATGTAAGGCAAAGGGGCTGTCTAGCCCATGGCTTTCCATATGAATGTATTTTATCTGGGCAGTGCTGTTATTATTAATTATTATTATTATTATTCATGTTCAGATAACCCCCTGTGCAGTCAGGAGTGTGGGAGCCCAGGTGCCTCAGAGCTCTGTGTCACTGTGATGGTGTCTCTGTTTACAAGGGCAGCATCCAGGTTGCATACCCAAAGCAACCTATGTGCTTATTTTACCTTTCTTTTAGGACAGCTGCACAATATGGCACATTCAAATATGTGTTCTCTCACTTGCTTTAAGCCACTGTTCAATTAACAAGTATTTCTGTGGATGCTGGCACTGAGAGGAGCAAAGTGCATGGATTTGTGCTTCAGGCACGGCTGGCTTTGGGCCCTGAGAGATGAAGAGTGTTTCTCCCTTGGTTTAAAAAGGTGCTCTCTGGTGTGAGGTCTCCAATGTCTAACAGTGGCTGACGTCATTCAGCAACATGGACTCGAGATCTTCTATGATTCTATGGTTCTGTGGCATCCTGTCCAGTGGCGGGTCTCTTCTCTTCACAGCTGCCTGTTTACACAGACCTTGTAGGAACTGAATTACCTAAGCAACCTCTACTGTGCTTTTGCATTTTGTTGGCTTTGGCCAGAGGGTTTCAAAAGTTATTCCAGGGAGAATCACACACACATGGTATTTTCACATAAACCTTTAAAAATCCAGCTCCAGCTATGCTGATTACCATGGATAGTCCCCTTAGCTGCAAAATGAGTCATAATTGTAGAAAACAGTGCAGAATTTGAACCTAAGCCATTAATGCTAATGTAATATATGGTGAGAAAATACTATTAACATTTGGATGGATGAGTTACAATATTCTGATTACCACACATTTGCATTCCTTAGCTTCTATGTGATTACAACCTCAGCTTTGCAGTTGTGTTACCACAAAGACCTCTTTCGCTGTTTCGATTTGTTTTCTTGGTGTGTGCATATTTAGAGCCAGAGTCAGTTTGCTCGTATTAATAATATTGATTGCACAATGATTCCTGCAGTGCCCAACCAAGACCTCAGAGAGGGAGGACAGATGATCCTAAGAGGGTGAACTTGCATCCATTTTTCAGGCTGGAGTTTTACGGAGGAGTCACCTCACTGAATTGTGGCTGTTTAATGGCTCTTTAAAGGCCCAAGTCCAAGCTAGTTGTCCAGGCTTCCAGTACGTTCAGCGGAGAGAGAAAAGCACCTCTAGAGGGCAATTCATTCCACGTATTGTGGCTGCCTCTGGTGCAGGAAGCTCAGGCGCCTGCCTCCCTTCAGGTGCCTGGAGCTGGCTGGGGCCAAACCTCCCCAAGGTGACCGTCCTGGCTGCAAATGCTCAGACTGTGCAGAAGATGCTGCATTGACATCCAGTCAGTCAGCAAAACGGTTTCTGCTGACTCAATTACCAGTGTTTTCTTCCAGATTTTTCCCTGTGAAGACTTTTCTTGTGCCTTTTCTGGTCAGTGTAAGGATCAGGAGGATTCCCTTGGTCTCCCTCGGTGCTGCTGTGCTGCATGTTTCTCCAAGACATGGGCTGAGAAAGTCTTCTTCCCTGGCTACCTAAGTCTGAGCAGCAGCAGTGTCAGAAGGCAGCAAGGCAGACCTAACTACCAAAATAACTGGGATGCTTCTGGTGCTCTTTGTGTGACAAAAATGTATGAAGACATCAACTGGGCAGTGATGAGGTCAGATTATGCCCAAACGTGAAAAATCTGGCAACCTCTGTACTATTGGCAGAACCATATTCTAGGATCTTCCTGAAAACAGTAAGCTATGAACCCTCTGGATAGCTTCAGAACTCCCTAGCACACGACTTTAATGGGAAGTACCCATTTCCTACATCCCTTACATGTCTTACAAGTTTTCCTATGTTCTTGCAATAACAGCCAGCCTGGAGGGTCGAGTTCTGCTCCCTCTTAAATTGAGAACAATTTCTCCAAGAGGTAGTTCATGACACCTTGGCGCAAGTGGAAAGAGTGGCTGACCAAGAACCCCTTGGGCTGTATCCCTGCCTGGAGGACATGGGCAGGGCTAACACTAATTGCCATACTGGGGCTGCAAGGTGGGGCCCTGCTCACCTTTAGTTTCACAGAGAAATATAAACATATGTATGGTGCTCACAAGCGCCATAAATACAGAGTGGGTGTTTTAAATCTACTTTGTGCTGACACTGCAAAAGTCTTTGTAGCCCCCATGGAGGGAGAACAGTTACTGGGATCACCCACTGCATCTTTCGCTGGACCTCAAGAAGGGTACTGGAAGATGTGTTGACGGACTCAAAACTAAGTCAGAGTATCCTCTGGCTTTGCAGAAAGGAGAGCTTTCTATCAATGCAGAGCAAAGTGTGTGGGTGCCAAACCTCACCCAGGGAAAGCTGAAGGCAGTATTTTGATGCTGCTCTGCCCCAGCCTTGGACCTGGCCAGGAGAAAATGCTGACTGCTGGTTAGTATATGGAAGTGTGTGTGTGAGGGGAGGAGGGAGGTGCTGATTTTGTAACCAGCATCTATATTGCAGTTTTAAATTAATGGCAAGTTGTCTTAATCTTGGGACAGGTGTTCTTTTTTATTCTTGTCCCTGTAGCAGAATAAATGAATGAAATAAAAAATGAATAAGAACTTGAGCCTTCACATAATGAATATTGTGGATACAACCTCCTATAAATTACATTCCAGACTCCCAACGGGTAATGTCTCTTATATATTACTGGGATACTTACATGTTTTTTCAAAGGCTCTCTTACAGCAAAACCCTGAAAAGTTAGCACAGCTCCTGCAGGTTAGAGAGAGTCTGATGGAGGAGGAAGAACAGTAGGGTCATTAGGGAACATCGTTAGAGGCTTAAGAGCTAATGATCCAAAGCACATTGACATTAATGTGACTCTTTTCTTTGGACATCAGGCACCTGGGCACATGAGTCCTTGCTTGTGATATTTAACATGTCTGGTTTTCATGCCTGATTATCTGTTTTGGAATAGGAAACGTTTTTTTTTTTTTCTCCTCTGTAGAGTAAAACGCAAACAAATAAACCCCTGGAGCTGGACAAAACAAGCCCTAACACTGGAGACAAGTTTTCCTAGAATTGGTCTTGTCATTAAATCTGCTGCTTTAATTTTTTTCTATGTTTATAAAGGCAGTAACTAGTTCTATTGAAAGGGCTCAGGTTTTTAATGAAATTAAAAGTCAGAAATTAACAGTCACTAAAAACCTTCTTACTTGGCTGTTGCAGCTGTCACAAAATACTGTTCCCATTCACTACTGTTAATCCACAGGGACAAAACTAAGCCATAGGTGTAGCAGATGCATCTGACAAACTATTCTAGCAGCCAGAGCACACCGAGCCACTGTCCCTGGGCTTAGGCAGAAGGGGAGTGGTTTCAGGGGTACAGCACTGGGGCACCTGGCTGTCTCAGTGGAAGTACGCTGACTATACTTAAGCATCATGTGTGAAACTCATCTACTATGTGGGTGGGAGGACAGGGAGTTGGAAATGTCTGTCGACATTTTCTCCCCCTGTGAGCCCTTGCTCCTACTCTGTAAGCATGCTGTTTCCTCCTTCTCTTCTTCCTCCTGGCAAGGACCGAGTGCCTTCTCCCTTTCCAAAAATCTGTCCCATGCTAGCAGCTAGTGGCAGTGGCCATGGCCATGGATACTGATGCTCCAGAGGTCTCTGTGTCAAAGCCCACCGCCATACGATTTAACCTTCCTGGCCAGGGGAAGGAAAAGCCAAGGCAAGGCCATTAAACTATGCTTTTCCTTCTGCTGCAATAAAGCCACAAAAAACTATTGTCGAGGCCTATCTGGAAAATCAAAATGTCCTCCCCGGGGGACACTGTTTCACCTCTCAGTAGGGAGAGGGTTCAGGCAAGAGCCGGAGTCTCGCTGCACGGGGCCGTGCAGGCGTTTCTGTGAGGGGCTCTGTCCCTTGCGTAGCTCTACGTGAAGATTTACCCCCTGCTTGAAGCAACAGTTCCTGTGCAGGCGTTTTGACCTGATAATGGCTGTGTAACAATCTGGGATCCCACTTATTTACATTACTCCCTGACAGTTTAAAAATTCATTAATGGCTCAGCAATAAATTCTCGGCAGACTTCCCTGAAGAGATGAAAAACAGGGGACAACAGCTAATGAATTATCACAGAAATACTCTGAAAGGAGGGCCTGCTCTTCTCTTCCACCCCGTTCCTACAGCTGAATGGAAAGGAGCTTGGTTTTCATGTTTCATTTTTTATTTCTGTTTTTCTGCAGAATGTGGGAGTAACGGAGACGACCTCCCCATCTGCCACATGCAGTCCATATGGCAGCCATACGATCTCCTCCCTGCCGTTTCGGTGACCTCTGAACTGGAAGGGCAGGCCTGTCTGAAACCCAGCATGAGCACTGAGTCACTTCCAATTCCCATCCTGTTCTCCTTCCCTCCTGAGCAACTTATTATTTAACGGCGACAATTTACATACGGTGGTTTTACAGTGCGGACTAGGATGCCCCAGGGACTGATTTGAGACTCACAAATCCATTTCAGAGTCTTTGCGCTGAGGAGACAGTGGGGCAGACTCAATATTCAGCTATGCTCATCTAAATCCAGAGGCGCTTCAGGGAAACAAACCCCTCCAGATTTACCTTGGTGCAGGAGAGCAAAATAAAGGCACTTGCCTGGACTCATAGCCACCGTACATCAGTGAAAAATACCCCGCATACAAAATTCGCAGTACTTTTTCGCTAAAGATATATGGCAAGCCTGCCACTATAAATGCAGATATTGCAGAAAGCAGGAGGAGAGTGAACAATAAACAGATCTTTTACTGGTAAGTTACCTTTCCCTTCCTTCTCAAAAAATATGAGAAAGAACTGAAAGCTAAACTAAATGTTGTCCTTGTAATTTCTATGAAGAAGCTACGCCAAAAGTCTTTTTCCAAATAGTTCTTTGCTGTGGATTGCATGGGTGAATGACCTCCATGTAAGCCATATTAATTTTTAAATTTACTAGGGAAAAAGGGGAAACTCAGCTCAGAAACCACCGACAATGCAAAATGAAGAATCTGACTGAAGGAAAGGAATTTTATTAAAGTTATGGAACCCTTTTTAGCCTTAGTTACAAGGACATAGCGCAAATGTGTGTGTTTTGGGGAAGGGAAGACCAGTAGCCCTTTACCAGAAATACTTTGCCAGGGAAGACCTTAAGCACCATTCCATTTAGGCTGAAACAGCTGAGAGAGAGGAAGAATGAGGAACAGAATTCCTCAGCCTCTGTCACTTTCTAACAGGCAATTAATTTTATTTAAACCCTGACAATTAATTTTATTTAAACTCTGATTCCTTTTTACCATATAGGAGTATGAAACAGTGTCCTGAAATTAATAATAAATGAAAAAAAAATGTTGAAATAATCATGATGAACGCATTGTTTTTCATGCATACAATTTGCTCGATTCCGGTCTCAAAATTAAAATGAAAATGAGAGGAAATCCAGATGTAGATTACTTTGTGAAAAAACAGCTATTTCCCTTAGGACAGCTGCCCAGCTGCATGGTGCCATAGGCTGAAGCAGCACGAGGAGCCATCCATTTTCATGTCAGAGGCTTGTTTACCATCTAGAGGATGGGAACCCACAGAGAAAGTCAAGAGAGACTATTCCTCCTCCACCTACACATTCCCATTAGTCCTTGTGTAAGCAAATGCCAGGCACGTTGACACATCATGTGAGGCATCACCAGATATGCCACTTAACTGCCAACAACCCTGTGGGCTGCTGGTGTCACAGGTATCTCCTTCCAGACCGTCAGGTACCTCCGTGGTGCATCACGGTGACCAGCAGCATCCCAAAAGGGACCTGTTGGTGTCCTGCCTGCCTCCCTCCCATGGACACAGGTCCACAACCCATACAAATTATTCTCAAGTTATCCCTTTCCAGCCATATTCTCCGATATACTCCAGTGCTGCCGGGGCTGCTGTGGTTCTTTCATGGACCATCCATACAAGGGAGAGTGTCCACATTTTGAAGGGTAAGCAGCTTGGGAAATTTTCTAAGGTACTAATCATGGAAAAAAACCACCAGCATTGGAACTGAGGGGTTTCCGGCTTCCAATATGTATAGCAAAACCACTTCAAGGTACTAAATGGCCCAACAAAGGCTCGGGACCTGCCACTACTGATGGTAGTAGCTACACCACCTCTCCTGCTACTGGCGGTACTGGGGACAAAAAATGTCACTGACACCCTCTAGGCTAAGTTCATTACCAGGAATCCTACATGCAGGTGAACAAAACCTGTGCTTCTGAGTCCTCTCCCCCTCTCATTTGCATGCTGGCCTTGCCACACAGTGTTCAAGAAGGAAATCTGGGCAAGGAGGTGACCCCAGCTGGGATGGAGCAAGCAGTGGGTGGGCTGTAGGGAAAGCACACTCCACAAGTGTGAGACTGATGGGTCACGTCCCTTGTTACCAAGCAGTTACTTACAGCCAGGTGTAAGACAGTGTGTTTTCCAAGGAGGCTATTTAGTCTTTTATCAGTTAACAAGACATGTGAATGTCTTCTTTTGGATGCGTGGCAAGAACATTATATATGTGTATTTGCGTGTGTCTGTCTCTGTGTGCATATGTTTAAAAAAAAAAACCCGAAAGTACTCAGAAGCTGACAATAAAAAGATAAATGAATGGCAGTTATCCATGAGACTCTGCCCTGGAGCAGGAAGGCCTGAGGCAGTTTCACATGCAGAAGATCACAGGGGCTTTGCTCCAGCATCCCCTGTACTCAGACGCCCACAATTCTGCCAATGGACTCCCAGATTCAAAGCTGCTCCACACTCAGATTTGGTCCTTTCTGCCAAATTGCAACCTGGAATCATCCTGAAATTACAAACCTTCCTGCAAACCCTTTTACAGTCCTAATCCCAATATCCAGACTTCAGTGGGACCAATTGAATTCTCTGAGCTCTCTGGGGTTTCTTGACAAAGTTTCAGTCAGCTCATGTGACTCACCATTCCTCCTGTTGGGATGATGGAAAAGATAAACCTACACTTGGATGTCAAGAGACCACAACCACTACAACCACAGACAACAGAAATGATTAAATAGGAAAATATTTTTAAAATATCTCTAGGTCAGATATGAAAAAAATAATGAACAGCAAATGCTTTCAGCAGATGTTTTCTAACAAAGTTGCATCTGGAGAGTTTTGCCCTGTTTATTTTGCAGACCCATCAGGTGCTGTACACATGTTGAACTATTCATGTGATTTCAGCCCTCCATCTGAGATTAGTCTAGCCTAGCACTCACAAAAACATGATCCTAATCCCCCTAAAATGGGGCAGTATGGCATACGCGGTGTGACCAGGCTGCAGCAGAGAAAGAGGAAGGCCAGCTGCTCAAGCAGTCCAAACTCAAGTAGTTTACATTAGTCCTTCCGTCGCTGCTACGTGATAGTCTGATTTAACAAACACAAAATCTCTGAGTCAGTGGAAAGCCAAAATGAAATGCCATTTTCCATAGGTTTGTCATGTACTTAACAGGGTTATATAACCAGCCATTAGCTGACTCTTAAACTAGCCATTAATTATTCTTGTCTAAAAAGGGGTAGAGAGGGGGAGAGATCCACGTATGCCAAACAGTCTTCCTCCAAATCTTTGTGCCAGTCAAAATTATATAGAAGCCAAACTGCCATCAGAAAATGATTTCTACCAGTGATTGGTCAGAGCCAGTTGTGATTTTTCTCCCCGTCTAGCAGAAGTTTTCCAATCACTCGGTTCAGGACTGCTCCTGGTGAGCAGGAAGTGTATGGCTGTGGAAACAAAACCGTTTTTTCCCCCTCTGAGTGCATTCTTAGTCTGTCTCCTCTGAGAGGACACACACTACTTGTTACTCATCAAGAGCCTGGAAACACATTAAAAAAAACCTTAAAACCAAAACCCACCCCCTAGCCTTATATGAAGCTCATTTATCTTGTAAGCTTTTCAGGGCAACTCTTGAGGGTCCTTGTACCATGCCTAGGAAAAGGCATCCTGCCTGCTTTCTTTCAACTCTTTAAGAAATAAAATGTGTTTAGTAACAGTCTCACTGAAGCCATCCAATCAAGACCCCCACCTTATCCATGAATAAAGCACCAGAACAGGAGCCAGGAGACCTTCTCTGTGTCCTACTCTGCTGTTGATCCAGAAGGCACACAGCCCCACTGGTGGGAACCCAACAGATGGGCATGGTGCATGGCTTCTCAGCCACGGCACAACGGTGATGTGGTACTTGGGCATTCACCACCAGAGCACCCTCTGAAAGCCAGAGGACTTCTCCTCTCTCACCCCTATCTTCAAATGATCATCTGAGAGAGGCAGCAACAGAAAAAAATGCTGAACGCTGTCCATCTCCTTATTACACCAAAATATTGCTGCCCAGCCTTCATAGCTAGAGGCTTGTCCTTCTGTACAGACTCCAGCATGGATGACTTATGTTAATCATGACCCCTGCATGACATTCACACAAGCTATCAGAAAGCTCAGGTCTTTGTGAGAAGGTTGGGGCTGACTTACACTCTGCTTTTGGGAAGTTCTATCTAAATGTCTTGTAGAAACAGTAAGCAAAGATAAGCACATACGGGCTCTTTCTGGAAAAAACAACAACAACAACAAAAAAACCCTCTCCAAAGAAGTTGGTTGTGTTTTGCCTTGTCTTCTTTCTGGAAATTTGGAAGGAATTTAAACCTCTCTCCTGTTCCCTGATCTTTGGTGTTTTGATATAGCGGGATCTGGATCCAAATGATTATTGTGCCTGTCCAAACCCCGACATACTGATATTTGGAAGACTGAAGTTACTCTGATTTTAGTTTGCTCAGCCTGGGTGTGACTGGGAGGCTCTGCTCAAAGCCAGAGCACTGCTGCTCTGATGTGCAGTCAGTAATAACACCAACAATAAAAGACAGAGAGAAGGGTACCCGGTCCGCTGCGCCGCTCCTCACATGCAAGTGCAGGAGGTCTGCAGAGGTTACTCCCCCAGGCTGTGTCGCAGGCAGGGAGCTGAGGCTGAAGAGACTTCTGCTAAATTGCAGAGAATTCCTGGTGGTGCCTGAATAATTTTCTGGTCAGAGAGGTTGTGAGGAAGGGAAGGAGGGAGATATTTCTTTGCAGAGCAAAAAGCAGACCTGTCCAGCAGGTTAGTGATGTTGCCTGTTGGGCTAGGAAGCCCAACATGGACTCGGTGAAGTTGCTGGGGCCTTTGTGCACAGAGCCAATCTCTTGGGCTTCCTCCTCAACCTCCTTCCTCTGGGAACAGGAAAATTAATTCTCTAGGAAAGCCTCAAATTTAAGAGATTCATTGAGAATTTTTCTCACTGTGAAGCGTGACTTTTCTGTCCTGAGTTATTTCCCCTCAGTTTTCCTGGGAATGGGACTGTCCTGTGCAGTTCTCCGGAATTTGACAGAGCCCTTCACCAACACTGCACAGCCTTTGCTGTGCAGGGCAGTCTTGAGAGGACAAGGAGGTTGAAGGCTGAGGTCTCTTAAGCTCTATTCCCTTTCCTCCAAGAGATTTCAAACTATCTTTGGGGGCTTTCTGCTAGCTACATCCCTTCTGTGGCAAAACTGGGAGGGGATGATCTGGCTTCGTGCACTTTTTAAAAAGCTTGAGAACTAAGAGCATTAGCTTCTCCACGCTGGCTAAAAAAAGGCTTGCTAAACCCGTTGAAACCAATTGAGGAGCCGAGCAGAGTTAATCCTGGAAAATGCTCACGGTAGCTCAGTGACGCATGGCCGTGCAAAGGCAGAACAGTGTTGCTAGTGATCTGCTCAAAAAGGACTAGGAGAAGTTGCAGTTAAATTTTGGGGTGCAGGTCAGCCCTCAGGGTTGCCTGAGTGGAAGCAAGGGCTGCTGCTATGGAGCTTCTCACACTGCATCTTTAACATTTTGCTCTTCTTCACATAAGATTTTCTCTGTTGGGAATCTTTGACATTTTTCCATCTGCCTTCTGAATTCAGGCTCATGGAGGACTGGCATGAAGTACAGACAGAAAAGCTTTCTCCTTTGTAAGAGCTGTGAGTTCCAGTCTCTACTTGGAAAAACATTTTATACTGTGTTATCACTATTCATTATTGTGCAGTGGTACAAATAGCACCCGAGTACCTGAAATAGGACTAAGGCCTCTCTGTCCCAGACACTGTACTTCCAAGGAATAGAAGGTAATCTCCATTTTCAACCTTACAGTTTAAGCATTAGAAAACATACTGAAACTTGCAATGGTATTCTGACTGGATTAAAGATATTTGGGTGAAACCTCTCGCCTTCATTTAAGGTGTGAGAAGCCATAAACTCTTTTATTAAATTAGCTTGCTGAAGCAATAGCACCCTCCAGCCAAAACATGAGTTCATGTCAAGGTGCAGATGAAAATGTGTGAAGCTTCTAAGGAAACTGAATTGCATAGAAGGATGAAGTTTGCTACATCTAATTTTAAGAGAGGGCTCTGTGTCTGTATGTACACAAATGCTCAAGAGAAAGAAAAAAATGTAAATGCAGGAAAAAAAGGAAGCAGAAAGAGAATCTCAGAGACAGACACGGAATTGCTGATGGCAGGACCCTGAGAAATATCTGAGAGAATGCATGTTTAGAGTCTGAAAAGGGCTTAGAAGTTTGGCAAAGAGGGCTACTGACTGTGGTGTGACTCCCTTGGGAACAAGGTCTTTGGGCAGTCCCTCTAAATTAAAGAAACTGCATCCAGGAAAAAACGGTCCTTAATTCTTTTAACTGAATCACCCCCAAAGCTTTGCTAGTGGCTTGAGTTAAAAAGAAATTACAAATCTTAGAATAGAAATCTACCACTTTTGCTCATTTTTAAAATACTTCTGTTTCAACAGTGAGTTCTCAGCAGGCAAACAAAAGTGTCTGCAATGGAAATGATCTTCTAAAAATTACACTGCTCCAATAACAAACAGAAATCTTCCACGTGATATGATGTATCCTATCAAAACTGTGCCATACAACTTGAATTTCAAATTCCAAATAACTTATCACACTTCTATTTGGTTTTGGTTTCTTTCAATTAGTTTCTGTTGCTTTGCTGTAGAAGGATGACAGCCAGTTAAAGCCCACAAGAATCAAGCAAACATTATCCTCCTTATACAAACATCACTGAAATCCTCTGATGCTGTTTGTTCGCTGACATGGTTTCCATAGGGGCCACTCCCTCAAGTCCTTGTTTAATTTTCAAATTTGCCCTGGAACCAAATTATTCAATTATGCTCTGGCCACATGAGATTCTGCAAAGGCAGCTTAAGCGTAGAATTTCCAAACTATGACGTGGTAAGACACAAGGTGTCCTCTTTAGCGCGTCAGCTACCCGTCCCAGCTTTCCATAGGTAATCAGAAGGAGGATGATGACTCTGCAGCTTAGCTAATGGAGCTCTTAAGGATCTCAGTTGTCTTACTGACAATCTAAGAGGTGTCAAGTATTGCTTCATATGTCACTTTGCCATAAATATGATACCCTAAGTAATCACAAGCTGGCATTAACTCCCCACCAGGCTGACAGCTATAAAAAGCTGGAGCTCTGGCCAATGTCTTCGAAAAGACCACCTTTTGCTGCTGCTTTCCCTCCACGGTTTGGACAAGAGCCGAGAAGGCAGGATAGTCCTGACTCTCTCCACCTGCAACACCATGAATAGCACAGACTCTGTGTAACATGGGCCCAGGGAAAGACATCTGGGTGTGCATGACACTATCTTCTCAGCTGGCCAGGCAGTTTCTTTTGGCCGATTTCCAGGGAAAATCACATGTAGAAAAGGAAAAGGCAAAATTTAGTGCTGAAATGAGTATCTGATCAATGGCTGTACCTGCTAGTCAGATGAGGTTTAAACACAATGGCCTCCACTCTTCCTTTCTCTGCTGTAAATCAAAACTAACTTTCCTGAAACCATGGAGTGCATGCTGCAAAAAGCATTCTATCAGAGCAGGAAATCACATCTACTCTTTCCCCAAATTAATGGCCATGTGCCTCCCTTCCCCCTCCATGGCAATGAGCTGATTTGACAGATGCCTTCTAACCTGTGTCACTCTCCCTTCGTGTTCTTCACACAGTGAGATTTCTTCCACTGCTTCTCCATGCTGTGCTGCTCTCTAATATGATGACAAGGCAAAGTGTGGAACTGGGTGAGAAAAAATCCTGAGGCTGTTTTCATTTACATGGAGAAAAAATTCAGAATAGCCTTGTTTCTTGGAAAGTTTGAGAGAAAAAAACCACCAACAACTATAGCAGAGAAACATCAGTAGTGCTTATTCTCATGTTTTAAATCGGATCTGATCCATCCATCAAGACCAGCTAAGCTGAGAACTTCAAGTGGCCATAGGGCTATAGTCCATAGACTCTTTTTGCTGCCACTCTTGTCACCGAGTTAAAGGGCTCATTTTCCTTAGGGAGACATGGAGGAAGTTCCCCTTGGAGGCACAGAGAGGCTCCTTCCCAAAGGAGCAGCATTTGCAGGGGTGAAACTGCGGCATTAGCACACAACAGTTTTGGTTCTCCCACCTGTGTTGCACGATGCCACTCATGATTTGAGAGCTCAGATACAGCCCTGCCTGTTCCTAAGGAGCTCACCTGCTGTGGCTGGCTGGTACTTTAATGTGCGGGCAGAGTTAGGCCACTCTGTCCTCTTTGCCGAGGCCGCTGGCCTCTATGGTGACTGATTTTTCATCAACCACCAGAGGCTTGGAACGGCACAGATCCTGCTAGTGTAGGCAGTCGGAGGCTTTTGTTAATTACTCTTACATATTCCCTTGGAAAACTGCAGCATGCCGGCAAGGTACCTATCGGATTCCCGGGCTAGCCAGAGGCTAGCCGGCGCACACAAGCCCAGGAACCTGACCAGCATGTTTAAAATGAGTAAATTCACTCCAGACTCTGCATACCAATTAGAAGCTACTTACTCAGTAAAGCAATAACTTTACTAGAGATAGGACTGGTAGCAGCCCTCTCATTGGATGAAGCAGCTGTCATCCAGGCATCAAAATAAGCGAGCAGATCCACGTAAGCACTTTTGCAAATTGGCAATGAGTTCTTTTGCAAATGTGACCCTGATTTAATCACCTAAACAGGATGAGACTCCTTTGGGGAGCCTGGTTTATCAAAGAAGCCAGTAATCACTGATCATCACTAACTTGGACTGGTTTGAGCAATTTACCAAAAATTAAGATATATGCACACCTGATCCATTCTGTGTCTGTCTGTCTCTCCTTATCACTATAATTTCACAAATAGCACAGAATATGNAAACAAATAAGGGGGGGGGGAGGGGGGGAATGTGCCAGGTTACAAATGAGAATGAGCATCAAAATTCTTAGCTCTAAGTCCACTCTTTCAAAATCAAGAAATCTCCTCTTTCATAGAATCATAGAATTGTTGAGGTTGGAAGGGACCTTTAAGATCATCAAGTCCAACCATTAACCTACCCTGACAAAACCACTTTTAAACCATGTCCTCAAGTACCACATCTACCCTTTTTTAAACACCTCCAAGGACGGTGAATCCACCACCTCCCTGGGTAGCCTATTCCAATGTTTAATAACCCTTCCAGTGAAAAAATTTTTCCTAATAATCTAAATCTTAACCTCGCCTGACATAACTTGAACCCATTTCCTCTCGTCCTATCACTTGTCACCAGGGATAAGAGGTCAGCCCCCACCTCTCTACAACCTCCTTTCAGGTAGTCGTAGAAAGCGATAAGGTCTCCTGTCAGCCTCCTTTTCTCCAGGCTAAACAACTCCAGTTCCCTCAGTTGTTCCTCATAAGACTTGTGCTCCAGACTCCTCGCCAGCTTCATTGCCCTTCTCTGGACACACTCCAACACCTCAATGTCCTTCTTGTAATGAGGGGCCCAAAACTGAACACAGTACTTGAGGTGGGGTCTCACCAGTGCCAAGTACAGGGGGATGATCACTTCCCTAGTCCTGCTCACCACACTATTCCTGATACAGGACAGGATGCCGTTGGCCTTCTTGGCCACCTGAGCACACTGCAAGCTCACATTCAGCCAGCCGTCCACCAACACCCCCAGGTTGATGCTAGCGTAAAGAACATTGTTGAGCATCCTTGGAGATGCATGTAAAAACACATCAAGGAGTAAAGGTTACTCACTGTCCCTCCAAATTCGTGCATTTTAAATACAGACATACATATTTACACATAGATAACCCTCTGTGTGTGTGCATGTGTGCGCAGGTAGCTCCTGAGGTCTGAGAGTCAGGAGTTCCCACAGGGAAGAGCAGTAACATCTATCAGCCTATTGATAGGTTCTTGCCCATATATGAGTTTTTCCAAGATAGAGAATTGCTGCCCTACACAAGCAAGATGCCAAGGCCCTAACTGCTGGGGACACTTCTTTTTCCTCTCGTGCGCAAAGACAAGGGAAGATCGTCCACTGTGGTAATAGGCATCAACACGACCAAGCGACACAATCACTGCAGGGACCTGCTGGAAAGTTAAAATGGGTCTGTATGAAAGAAACCGGGAGAGAGCTGTTCTAGGGAATGCCAGCTCCATTTCTCGTGGACTGAGCTCAGCTCAGTTGCATGTCACCAGTGCCTCATCTCCACACAGCGTTTTGTCGCTCCATCCAGCAAAGCCATACAGTTTACAAGGAACAATTTTGCTAGACTCTGGCCCCCAAATCCCAGTGCTTCCTTCATACAAACCAGATGGCAATGATTTTACATTTTGATCTGCATTTGCTCACACACATTTGCTGCATTTTCTGCTAGAATCTCTGCAGTCAAACTTCCGTTGCAGCAGAAACAAAAACTCCCTTAACAGACGTGAAACCCTCAGGTTTTAATGATCACATCATCCATTCCTGTTTCAAACAGCTCTAGGTGGTGTTTTCAAACGGGAAAACCATTTTCGTACGGCAAAGCTTTGCAGAGAGCTATCGTATGCAGAGGTAGGAACCTCCCAGTGCCAGAGCAAAAATTAGGCAGTTTACATGCAAGGTCTCCCTGGAGCAATGAAAGTGCAGATAAAAAGTGAGAAAGGATAACATTAAAGTTTAAGTTTATTGCATAACACTAAGTATGCATTTTCAGACTTTGACTGAGTTCGGTGATAGGAGGAACAGGTCTTTCTTACAAAATTCACCAAATATTCACTTTTCTTTCAATTTAACTTGCCAGCTGATCCAAAGCTCGATTCAAATGCAATATTTCTATGCTTGCTAGAGAAGCTTATGTTAAGGGTTTTTTGTTTATGTATTCCTCATGACCTATGCCTTGTCTTCCCACATACCTCTATTATTGTATCTTGACCTATGTTCAGCTGCAAACATTATGTGCCAAAGATATCATGTGTCCTTTTACATTGAAACTAAGTAAGGAAGAGCTCAAACCATGAAATAAAGTTGTTCTCTCATTGCAGCTCTCTCCTATTTGACAAGACAGATTTTTGTCTCTTTAGTCTGCATTTGTTCCTCTTACCTGGTCACAGAAAACAAAAATACAGTATCATTACATTTGGTAAGAACATGTGAAAGGAGACTTTACCAGAATTAGCACACTGTCCATAGAAACACACAATCCTCGTGTATCACTTAATGGAGTAGACCCAGTGGTGTAGTAGTTCTGGGGAAATAAACAATTTTTTAGCTAGTGATGAGAAAGAGAGAGAAAGAGAGAAAATGAGAAAGAGAGAGACAGTTCTTTCCCAGTGGGAAATATGAAACTAATTATTTTTTCTCTTAAGACCACGCATAGACAATAACAACGTTTCATAAGGAGTATTTTCAAATAAATATATATTGTGAATCAACCCCCCCCCCCCCACCTCAAACAAACTCTGATGACTGAAACTCACAAACAAATTTTGCCTTAGAGATTTCAGGTCCAGAAACAAATCCAGGATTTACAATGGTCAGAAAACAGCGCTAATTCTGTCACTTCTGAACAAAATATCTTTTGCTTATACCAATATCATTTGCTTTGCTTGCATAGGATCCCTCCAAGATAGCAAATGACGTGCTTTAAGAAACTTCAATTTCTACCAGATCTACCAGTTAACCCACTTAAGTCCTGGTATTAGCTATAGTCAGCAGGAGCCACCTGCATATCAAAGGAAATAACATGGTCCTTAGCAACTGAGAAAAGGAAAGAGGAACCTTTCTAATGAAAGCGAGAGAAGAGACCAACATCCTTCTCATTCCTCATTAATGAGCAAAATGAACAAGCTTCTTTTAGAAAGGATAGATTTTCATCAAATGAGTGAACCGGGAAAAAAAAAATAATTAAGGAATACTAGGAATCTACATGGGCTATATTTCAAGCTGAGAAATATAAAGGCAAACTACCACCACCACCTAATTCAATTCTCCCTCATTTTTGAGAATATGGTGTAATATACTTGTTTTTCAGAAATGAAATAAATCAGCAAATTTACGTGTGATGGCACTGTTGGCAGGCATCTGAAGCATTACTAGAGGAAGCACCAGGCAGGACCTAAAATCATAGAATCATAGAATGGTCTAGGTTGGAAGGGACCTTGAATATCATCGCGTTCCAACCCCCCTGCCATGGGCAGGGACACCTCACCTAGACCAGGTTGCTCAAAGCCCCATCCAACTTGGCCTTAAACACCTCCAGGGATGGGGCATCCACAACCTCTCTGGGCAACCTGTTCCAGTGCCTCACCACCCTCAAAGTGAAAAATGTCTTCCTAATATCTAATCTAAATCTACCTTCTTCCAGTTTGAAGCTATTCTCTCTTGTCCTGTCACTACATGCCCTAGTAAAAAGTCCTTCCCCAGCTCTCCTGTAGGCCCCCTTTAGGGACTGGAAGGCCACAATAAGGTCTCCCTGGAGCCTTCTCTTCTCCGGGCTGAACAACCCCAACTCTCTCAGCCTGTCTTCACAGGAGAGGTGCTCCAGCCCTCTGATCATATTTGTGGCCCTCCTCTGGACCCACTCCAATGGCTCCATAGGAATGTTGGGGGCTCCAGAGCTGGACACAGTACTCCAGGTGAGGTCTCACCAGAGCAGAGTAGAGGGGCAGAATCACCTCCTTTGACCTGCTGGCCACACCTCTGATGCAGCCCAGGATACAGTCGGCCTTCTGGGCTGCAGTCGTACATTGCCGGCTCATGTTGAGCTTCTCGTCAATCAGCACCCCCAGGTCCTTCTCCTCCGGGCTGCTATAAATGTCCTATAATGAATAATGTTAGAATCTAATTTTATCTTTACAAACTTACAGGTGAAGTAAACAGGATAAACTTCTTTAGAGAAGCCCAGCAAGCAGATAGCCTGGACTTACTCACACACTGCACCTCTCAGAGTGGCTAGTTCAAATTAAATCATTAGCTGAGAAGGAATAATCCTGGTAGGTTCAGAAAACCAGTTTTAAATTTGGCCTGCCAGCGAAATTCTGAATGTATTTACTCTGGATTCCATTTCTCAACCCATATTAAAGCTCCATAGCATAATCAATTATGGGCTTATTGCAAAGTACAATAGGATTCAATCTTCAGGAATGCCTCAGGGTATGTCTTAGAAGGATGATAAAACTAACAGTAATGGGTCTACAGCTTCTAAGGCTAATTTCCACAGTTACAAATTTTATAAATAAATAGAAGGAATGTCAACTCTCAGTCACTCAGCTTGAGGTCTCTCATGCTGATAACTCCTCTCAGATACTTTCCCGTTTCTCAGATATATTCCTTTTTCTGTTCCAAAGCCCCTGGGACTTGTTCAAAGCACTTCCATTCCTACCTTTCACATCGCTAAATGGAGCAGAGAACCAACGCAACCAGGAATATGGAGCAAGTACAGGAGGGGATAGTGCCCTCCCTAGTGTTGAAGTTGCATCTCAAAGAACAATCATACCCCCTGCAACTGTGATTTTATAAGATCTCAAACTAAGCAGCGTGAGGCAGGCGCCATATGGAGGAGAGGCTGCCTTGGAAAATTCAAGGGCTACAGGTAGTGACATTGGTTGTTTTGCAGTAGTTTCTCTTCAGCAGGCTAGACGACACAAGAAAAAAGTCCCCCAAACTCAGTGGCTGTCTGCTGGGGTTCATGAGATTATGTATTTCATATCATGTGAAGGCAAAACAAGAGGAGCATTCTGCCATTGTAGTTGCCATTTCACACCTAACACTGCGGAGGTCCACTACCAAGTCTCACTAGACTCAGTTAAACTGTGCTGTGTCCCACCAGCAGCTGAATTTCAGCAGAGAAGGTGTTTGCCCAGCAGTCTCTGCAGCATTCTGTGCAGAAGGGCATGCAGAAGGAGGGCAGAAACTCTGCTGGGGACAGTGTTCCTTGCTCAGCAAAAGTGATGCCACGTTACAGGGCACGGTCCCCAGCACCCACTGGGGCAGCTACCTCTGGCACATCAGAGCTGCCAACCAAGACCAAGTTCCTGAGGAGGACGCAGCTCTGCAGGCCTGGGGCTGCAGGGGTGCCTGGGACCTCCTGCTGATGCTGGGGCAGGGGTGATGGTCTCCTTGCCTGCAGAAGGTGTGCACTAGTGGAGGATCTGTGTTGCCAAGTAAAGAAGCTCTAGGAGGAGGTCCAGTGCAGCTTTGGAGCTGACAAAAAGGACAGTGAATGGATCTTCTGTGAGACCCTGCAGATAAAATAGCCCAAACCTGCACTTGTACCAAAGGAGGCACAGGCTGAGTCCTTCTTAGGGGGCTAAGAAATAAGAGACACCTATGACAGCAAAGGCTGGAAGCTGGTGACTTATATTACCAAGAGGAAGACTGCTGCTCCACCCATAGACCTGTGCCTTCAGAACAGAGTGCACTGGCAGCAGACAAGAGGCTGGCAGTTGCCTCCCATGAAGCACCTGAGCTGCCTGAGCCTGAACTACCCAGGAGCACCAAAAAGAAGCTGTGAGTGATAGTAGTGGGTGACTCCCTGCTGTGGGGAAGAGAGGTCCCCACCTGCCAACCTGATTCATCATCTAGGGAAATTTGCTTTTTGCTCAGGCCTTGGATACAGGACATTGTGGAGACACTGTCAAGGTTTTTCAGACCCTTCAATTATTACACCTGCTACTCTTCAGTGTGGGCACCAGTGCACAGCCAGTGGAAACCTGGAGCACATTGAGCTTGGTTTTCTCTTCAATCCTGCCAGCGGGGAAGGGCTTGAGGAGGAATGGATAGATTCTGTGTGTCAACATCTGGTTGTGTAGCTAACATAAACAATAGAGATTCAGCTTTTATGATCATGGGGGCCCTCTTTGAGGATCAGGGACTGATGGGAAGAGGTGGGATCCACCTGATCAAGTAGAACAAAGCAACTTTGTCAACAGGCTGGCCAACCTGGTGAAAACCCCTTTATACTAGGACTGGAATGAAAGAGAGATGATTACCTACAATCAAATGAGGAAATGGTGGAACAGGACGGCAAGCAAGGGTTGCAGGGTAATGTGGACAAGAGAGAAATTCCAAAAAGCATTTTTACTGTAAGGTGGTTGAGCACTGCAGCAGGTTGTACAGTGAGTTTGTGGAGTCTCCATCCCTGCAGATATTCCAAACCTGACTGGACATGATCTGAGCAACCTGCTGTAGGTGGCCCTGCTTTGACCAAGGGGGCTGGGACTAGACAATTGCTAGAAGGTGCCTTCCTGCTTCAACCATTCTGTGATTCTGCCTTTCTCTCCCTCCACTCCCTCCTGAATCCCTTTCAAAGCTACTGTCTCACAGTTTCCCACACCAGTGCAGCTCTTCCAGAGACACCAACAGAGAAAAAGGTATATGGCACTGCTTCTTGATGGTGTGGTTAAAATCCCAACAGCATTTTTTCCTGTTAACATTTTCAGTGTCCTTATCCTGGATGAGATTGCAGTGGATGCAATGAGACTAGAGACAACAAAGGAAAACATACCTCATTACTTTGGAATCCTTCATTAAAATGCAATCTGTTGTACGTTGTTATAATCTTTAACAACAAATGTTGGCCTTAAAGGGTAAGATTAAAAACCATGGGGAAATAACATGCAGTTGAAATGACCAATAGAAGCATACCAATATCCACGCAGTCTTCAAGAACTAATATGATCTAATATGATCTAATAAACAGAAGATCAGCCTGGCACCCAAGACTGTCTAAATCCTTGCCTCTGCCGCTCCCTTGGTTGTCGAACCTCACACAAGTCACTTGACCTTTCTTTCCATAATATCACTTACGCATACAGTCCTGCTTGCTCCTACACCTAGCTGTGAAATGGGGTTTAAAACAATTAACTACCCACACTTCTTATTTGATGCCAGAATTAATTAGTTCTTTTGTGTATGAAGAATTCTAATGCTGCTATTGCCATCAGAGTATTCCTTCTAGACAGTAGCTGCATTTTATAAGAATACTAATGCTGTTTCTATGCAGTTACACAATGGATGTCTCATCACCCACAAACAGCATCATGCTTCGCATTGGATGTTTACATAGGAGAAGAGGGATCCTTTTGGGGGGCATTCCAAAACTCTCCCTCACCAAGAAATCCTTGGTGAAAGCCATATGTGCTGCCAAATTCTTAAGGGAATTCCATCCAGGTTTATAGTCATTCACATATTTCTCTCCCTGACCAACTTCAGCAAAACCTATGCCTCTGCACTGAGACATCCGTACGTTAAACACTGTATACACCTTCCACCTGTTGGTACACAATAGTCGCACCTGACAAAATAGAAAACTGCCTGTTCATTACTTACAGGCTGTTTAAGCCAGGTTTTCAAAAAGAAAGAAAGATCATTTTTGGTTTCCCTTTTTTTAGAGATGAAAATTGTCAGAGAGCATTCTAGCTGTTTCATGGCTTACAAATGTGGCATCATGTTACAAAGGATTGTGGGGTTGCGAGCCACAGTTAGCACCAAGGCTGATGTATGAGTATTTTATGTGGGTTTTCAGTCTATTAGCCCACTGGATAGTCTTTTTGGCTTTATTTTTAGCAGAGTCCCACAGACTGGGAATTGCTTAGATCGATGAAGAGTGATACCTGCTCCCCATTCAAGCAAACCCAGCTCCCTGCTAGTTGTGGTAGGCCAACAACTGCAGGAAAAGCACGCATTTGCTTTTTCCTTGGCGTGATCCTCCCTTGAAATGCCAATTTGAAAATTTCACACGAAAGGATGCAGAATGAAGCAAGTTTTCTGCATATTATTAACGCTGTTCCCAGTTCTGGACTCCATAGCATAGGTAGTTCCACCTATGCTGCAGAAAGACTGTGTCATTTTTCCAGGAGCTGAGTGTTACCCAAAGTAACTAACTTTCAAAGGCTGCAACTGCCCTGCCAGCCTGGCAGGACTGTGAGGTGCAAAGATCAAATCACCAAATTGCCCGGGAATGCAGGCAGGATCGGTCATGTATACATGCATGGGGCCACTACGAGAGCAAGACACAACACAGGACAACATGGTGGTCTCTTGGGTCTTTAATATGTCTGTCATGTGGAGTGTTGTAGAACTGAACAATATAGACCTTTTAATTAGAGGTGGAGACAGATACCTCATGCATCCATGCCAGAAATATCCAACCTGCCTGCTTTAAATAGCTTTTCATCCATGGTCGAGCTCTTTAAACTTTCTCCTTTTATTAAAACAGCTCAACTGAGACCATTTTAATGTGCCCCCATCTAGTTATTTTATTGGAAAATATTAAAAGTGTGGACCAGGTGAAATTAAATGCTTTGAAACTGGAAATCAAGCAGTACTTTCAGTTTTTTAAAGCAGCTTCCCCTCCTTGTGCTGATGCACTTAATATTATCCTCTTATTTAAGAGGTATTGTTTGAGCTAAAATTGTGAATAACACCGTAATGGGTATGAACAAAGGAAATGATAAGTAAGAAAAATATAGCTCATTAAAGAAAGTGTGATTAAAAGGATAAATGGACTTCCAAAGGCTTGGGACATTTTTCTCTGGTTATTAACCAATCCTCTTAGCATTCCTTCCACAACGTGCCAAGGGAAGGTGGGAAAAAAGGCAGGAGAAGCCAAAGATAGCATGTCCTCCCCCAGCTGCTGAAGCCAGCAGGTCATCTCCAGGGAAAGGTGGAAAGGGAGACACAGGACAGACCCCATCTATGTCGAGCACAGAAGTCGTGAGTCTTTTGTGGAAAAGACAACGCTGTTACAGATGCCACTTTCCAGACTGGCATGTCCTAGCTGAAGGTTTCACCTGGATGGTTAAGCCTCGTGCGTGGGTCAAGAGTCAGCTGATGTCCTTACAACCATGTGGGCAAGTTAAAGTCCATAACCAGAAGGACAGCAGTGCCCACATGCCTCTTGCCAAGCCATCTAGGCAGCCAGCCTTCAAAGTACTTCTACTTTCAGGTGACAATGGCTAAGAGAAGAGGGGGGTTTAGGACAGTAGCTGGCAATAAATTTGTCAAATGCATACATTGAAAAGTTTTTTCATCCATGATTAAAATATCTTCTCCTGGTTGCCACTGAGGCACTGCTTGGGTTTTAGGTCCCATCTGACACTAAGGTCATTTACAGAGGACAGGAACAAGGCCTTGGATACAGTCATCATAGACACAGGATTGTCACCGTGGTTGTATCAACAGTGCTGGTCCCAGCCCTGTGCCAGGCTGTGCACAAGCCCAGGACGGGAATCCAACCACATTCCTTCCCCCCAGTGAAGGCTGCCCCTTCTGTCACGAGCAAGCACTGGAAGAGTTGTCCGAACATTCAAACAGTTCTCCTACCCCAAACAGGCATTCTCCTTGGCACGACTTTGAAGTATTATGCATATCAACTAACGTCTGCCACAGCTGATGCAGAACATCCTTTTCTTTGTAACTAGAGGGGCGATACGGTGGTTGCGGTGGGATCCCAGTGCATTTTTGTGGTTCACATTATCCGAAGGCTGAGAAACATTCCTCTAGGCAAAAGCACAGTTCAAGAGCTGGCAAAGAGCAATCCCTGGAGCTGCAGGAGAAGAGAGGGGGACTACAGGGTACAGAGTCAGTGAAGGCAAAAGGGCATATTCTGCTGTAATCAAGCTGTAAAGGCTGACTGGTAAAACATGCCTATCCCATCTACCCTGGCAGAATACCAGTGTAAGCTTCACTAGTTCAGCTGGGAGGGAGGTGAGGACTTCCTTAGAGGCAGCATGACAAAGACATGACATCAAAACCGGCCTTTCGTGAACCTGATGCAAGATGCAGGAAAACCATTTTATACAGGTCCCACTGAAAGGGCATCTGTATATGTTCATATCACAGCACTCTCACACAAAAAAAAGGAAAGGAGAGCTATGGGAACAGTACTTCTCCCAAATTTTGGGTTGTTGCACTTTTTATTTTATGAACAAAGTGATAAAGACATAGTAATACAAATAAAAAATGTAAAATATGACTTTGGTTTGACCTAAAGAGGATATGGGATACAGACAATAAATAAAATATTTCTGAAACTACGGAATAAATCTAGCTCTGGGAATTCTCAGGGAGGGGAAAAAAGCATTCATAAAAATTCACTCCTCTCTGAGCTGCAGCCCTGAACCTCCCATGCACTAGATGGGAGACACTGATAAATCTAGGAGGCCATACGTGCCAACCAGCTCATATGTTTTCAGTGAGCAATGACAGGGAGCCAAATTGCTTTATTCCGATTAGTGAAGGTCCTCTGACTGCAAAATACACTGTGCGAAAAAAATATTGAGTTTTAGTTCGCTGACACATCAATTTAAGAGAATTATTGCTCTCACATAGAGGCCAAAGCATGTATCTCCCTTCATGTATGTGCAGTAAAAACTAATTGTCAACTTTTATGTTGACAATTTTAGGGGCGAAAGGGGAGGGAGGGATGGCAGCGGTACCTCTCCGACCTGCAGCAGCACGTTCTGACTCTCATGTGTTATCTCAGTGGTAAACTACTGGAATTTGGTTTTATTCCTAAAGACAAAACAAGCTCTCCGTAAACAGCGTAAGCACGACTCGCATTTTTTCAGCTGTCTTTTCTCTAAAGAAGTTTCTGGAAAGCTGTTTCATCCAGCTTCTTAGCCATAAAGTCTCACAGATGGCAAAAGAGACCACTAATGAAATCCACGACTAGACCGTCTCCTGCTGCGGCTTAAATCTTGCTTGCTTTACTCACAGAAGCATTTTAGTGGGGGGGGGGGGGGGGGGGGGNGGGGGGGGGGGGGGGGGGAGGGGCGGGATGCCAAGGTGCTTGGGATATGTGGTCATTTCAGGGCCTCGTCCAGGCGGGTTTTAAGCCCTGTCATGTGCTGGAGCTGATTCAATTATGCTATTTCCTGATTTGCCATGATGCTCCCCTCGCTCAGAGGAAGGGGGGGGGCAGCGAGTCCTACGCACGTTAATACCACTCAGACAATAGGCATGCGAAATTGATGTTCATGCAATATCTTTAAGTCTCCAGAGATTTGTATTTTAGCTATTGTACGAAACGCTTCGCTTTCATTGCCTCTCTCCTTCACCTTTGTTTCCCAGCTCACCGTCTCATCTTCCGCCTTGGCTGGGGCTCCTGCCTGCTGCGGCTTTCTTCATTGCATATTCAGGAGATCTACCGGTGCAAAGCAACTCATTTTCAGCACCTGAAATTCGCACCGTGAAGGCAGAAATAATCAAATATTTTGAAAAAAACTGGTGAAGCGAAACACTGCGCATTAATTATTGTGATAGTTATAGGATAATAACTAATTATTAATTATGCTTTCCAGCAATTCCTGCCTAGTATTTGTTGAAATCTGCGGCTCGGCATTGAGATTTGTATTAATTCTTCTAATGCAGCACTTTACAATCAAAATATATAGCGCGCTCCCATTTTTGCTGGAATGTTTTTCTCTGCGATAGAACAGGCACTGGTCTATCCCTAGGATAAGAAAAGAAGAATTTACACGGCTTACTACTCTGGCACTACCTGTGCCAAAACCAGAAAAAGAAAGAGAGAGAGAAAACAAAAATGGGGTTTTCTAATCCCAGCTTCCTCCTACCCCCAGTCATTTCGCCACTTCTCCATTTTCTCACGACAGACTGCCTTTGATTTGCTTTCAAAATGAAGGCCCAGCTGACAGACAACTGTAAGAACAAAGGGGCCCAAAGAGGAGAGAGGGCTTTGGGGAGGTGCCGGGCACGGGGGAGGAGGGGGGTGGCTAGTGCCCCGCAGGGGGGACAGGAGGGTTGAGGAGGCTGAGGGGAGGGCAGCACTGCGCACGGGCAATAGGAAAATGAGAGATGACGGCAGGGAAGAGGGACGGAAATGAAGGGGAAAATGAAAAGCGAGGAAAGGTGGGGGCAGCGCGTGGAGGGATACACGGGGTGTCGCGTTGCCTAGCCAAAGGGAGGAAACGCAGAGGGGCAGGATGCCCTGCGGGCATGAAGGAACAGCCGGGCCAAGCGGGGCTCCTCCTGTGCCTGCCAAGGCTGAGCGCTGAGCCACAGGGCTTGGCTAGGTGTCCCTGCTGAAGGGGAATAAGTTCCAGAAAGAAAGTATGAAAAGGACTTCAGAAAACGTCTTGCGCCTTTCTGCTGTATTTGAAAAGTGACCACTGATGTGGGACACATACTCTCAGCAGCACGCTGCTCGTGGTTGGGAGCGCAGGGGAAGCATGAGGGTTCCTCCAGGCCACCCAGCGATTCTGCCCTTGTGCCCAGGGCTGCCAGGCCAGTGCTTCCTTCTCTGGGGTCCCTCTAAGGACACAGGTCTCAAATTGGGGGCAGGTCACCCAGCAGAGCAGGCACAGAGCTGAGGATGGGGAAGAGAAGGGGAGAGGCGCTGGGGAAACACTACCAAACCTTCACCTCTCCTCCAGGCTCTCCCAACTCCGGCGGCTGTTGGCTTTGTGTTACCGGAAGACAGAGGAGAGCAGGACCAAAGGCTGCAGCTGGGGTGGAGGTGTACCCTCCTTGTGAGGGCTGGCTCATCCTCCTCATCAGCCGAGCTGCACGGGGACAGGAACAAAGCCATGGCTGGCATGAATGCATTTCATTTCCCCTGGGGAAAGTCCAGCCCTGCTGGCTAAGGTGGGGTTGAGAAGGAGCAGGCCCCCAGGCTACCCAGCACAGGAACCATGGAAGTGTGTCAGTGAGACAGGGAGCTGGGGAGGAAAATGGGAGGGGACAAGCCCGCAGTCAGGAAGAGACAGGGTGCGAAAACCTGTCAGTGGGGAGATTTGTGGGAGAGCTGTGGAGAAGACTTTGCTGTGCTTTGGGATGCAGCAATACTTTTGCTGGGCACTAGACAATATGGGTTGGTCCATCCAGGGGAGACTGGAAGGAGCTGGAAGCAGACAGGCGAGTGTTTGGGATTGACCAATGCATATCAGAAAAGCATGCATGGAAGGAAGCCAAAGTACTGCAGGATTAAAAAAAAAAAAAAAATTAAATAGTTTTAAAGCCACTACTTGACATAGCTAAACAGCATTCAAGCATTCAGACCTTAACAGCACTAACAGAAAGTGAAATTTCTTAATGACAGCATTTCCTATACAGTCCTTTATCCGTATCAGAGATGCATAACAGGAGCTGGGCAATCTAATGGAGATTAACTGCTCAAAAGAAATAAAAAAACACAACACTTCTGCACGGCACTGGCTGCTGCCTCAGCTCCCCATCCCCTGGCAGCTTCCCAAACACACAAGTTCATACCGTGAATGCTGAATTGGAAAAGCTGGAGGGCAGAGCTCCCGTGGAAACCACAGAGGGAGAGCATACATGAAGAAAAAGCTTTCTGCATGACAGGATTTAAACTGGAAGGTACTTCTACTGGGGAAATAGCCCCACATACCAAGACTGAGCTAGGAAAAAATGGCCTCACTAGAGTGTTGTTGATTAATCCTATCGTGATCCAAAGAAGCAGCAATTTGCTGCTTAATTGTATCCAGCCACAAAAAGGAAAGAAAAATAATGAAAAAAGAAACAGTAAGAGAGCATTTCCTCACTACATCTAGCCCAGCTTTTTAAAATTTTTGTTCGTGGTGACTTACTCCTCATGTAGAGTGTAGGTATTTATTTAAATAATAGATAGATACCTACCTCCAGGTACAGAATCTGGCATGCTACAAAGTATGTAAACAAATTAAAGCTGGGCTCAGTGCCCAGATAAGAAAGCTCACCAAAACCAAACAAGCCAACCCCAAAAGCTCAGGTCTTGGCAAAAGAGTCGTCCCAAAATAATGTATGCGGTATGAGAGTAGAAAGCTGTAATGCACCTGACTGGAAATGTCTGATTAGTAGTATTACATCAGCGTACGTGTCAAGGCTTCCTTATGATAAGCCCTGTACAATAATATAGTGAGAGATGGTCCTTGCTGCCTACAAAGAAGCAGCAGTCAAGTCATGAGAGAGGAATCTGAGATTTAAAGAAGATATGGGATTTGGCCCAAGTTGCATACAGAGCTAGGATCAGCCTCAGACTGCTTTCCTCCCAGTCCCAAATTCGGAGGTTACATCGCTGCAGAGATCCATGACTTGTCTCTTGAAATCTGGCATGGTATATCAAATGTAAGCCTGACCTTCCTTCTCTGACCTCATACAGTGCCTTCAAAGTCAGGGAAAGGAAATTCAGGGTTGAAGTCTGAAGCTGTTAAGGACAGGGTTGGGAGGAGATGAGAAAAAAACCTGTAGAAGAGATGTCTAGTTTGAGAAAAATCATCCAGGACAGAAAGCAAGGACAATCCTGTATCTGTCTCATTTGCCTTGGAAGGACATGACAAAGCAGCAGTCACTCAACAGCCTCAGGCCTGGGTAATTAAAACCTTTATATAATATCAGGTAAAAGTAAACAGTCTTTCCGTGGCATACTGAATTCAGCCCTCCTCCCCCCCCCCTTCCCACTTGCAGGTTGTAGGGTTTTTTTTCTTTTCCAGAGCATCTTGAACAGATAATCAGAGCGTGCTGACATTCAGCAGTAATCAATTAGCACCTACTTTAGATTAAATTGAGAATATGTAAATTGGGCTCCTCATCAGGCACCACAGTCAACATTTCAGAGACACTCACCATGCTCTGAACATATCAAACAGATGAAATGCAGAAGTTGTTCCAAATCCTACTCCAAGAAGCAAGGCTGGGTGGGCTATACCAGCCATTTAAGATTATTTTTTTTAACCTTATTAGCTTGTGTTAAATTAGCCTCTACAATTCTTTTGCCAACCTGAGACAAACCTGACCTTTTTTATGGAGTTACTTTCATATATAATATGATAAAACACACCACTTACAAATTAACACAAGGAGCCAGACCCCTAAAGGGTGCATTACAGCATTCCCCTGGGTTGTCCTTTGGTCCTTCTTGCAGTGAAAACAGTCATGACCAGGTGTCAAGAGCTCATGCTGGTCCTGGCAATGGGATAATTCCACTTGTTTTCATAAAAAGACAAGAAGGATAATCCTTGGTGTCATCCCACCCCCTGTGCCACAGCATCCATGCCTACTGGTTAGCTAAGTTTCTGCTGGACCCAGCCCAGGAGTCCTACATTGGTACATGTTCAATAGAAAAGGCTTTCGGGAACCACTTCCTTCTTCAAACACTGAGCAAGGAGCTTGGCTACAACAGTATAAATATTCTTATCATTAGGATTTTCTTCCTGAGCAAGAAGCTTGGCTACAACAGTATAATTATTCTTATCATTGGGATTTTTTTCCTGTCTTCATAGCAAACTTTCTGTCAGACCCTATCTTGGGTCAGTCTGCCTGACCTCTCGCTATAAATTAAAAATGCTGATTCTTTACCACCTCACTTTCTCAGCGTCCACCCCCAGCTGATCACATTTGGAGAAAGAGACAATAACTGGACCCCACCTAAAGTGGATATTGTAGTTGGTGCTCATTAAAAAGAGCATCTAACCTGTGTGAGGATGAAGGAAAGCAAGGATATGTTAAAAATACATATATTTGAGTGGGGTTTTTATATCCTTTTTGTCTCTTGAGATCACAGTCTTATACAGAAGGGCTTTTCTTCTGGCCTCTGAATGCATGTGATTGCCATGACTATAGGGGTTTTGCATTTCATTCTGACTCAACAAAAGCCCTATGCTTCAGCCTCCTCTCCTTCCCCACCCCCCCTCCATGTTATAGGTGAGATTGTTTCTCTAGAGACCAGTTTGTCATTTTGCTGGAACGTATTCCATTTACATAACTCATCAGGCATTAGCAAAAATGTACCCCTCAAACCAAGCCACACACATACACATATATATCCGTATAAAGCTGTCATATTGCGCCTACAATAGCATAACAATGTACAGCAGATAGATTATACTTGTCTCACAGTTTGTTTTTGTGATTAGCAGGCGCGATGCAGGCCCAATAGATATTAGCATGTCCGGAAAGCACTCACAATAAATTGCAGAGCTACTAATAATTTAGATATTTTTATGACTGTTCAGCGGTGGCTAATTTCGTCTAATAAAATCCCATTAAGTTGCTGCCTGGTCCTTTTCCTTCCTCCAAGTCCCCGAACGGGACTTATATGCTAATTGCAACCAGTATATGCTAATTAGACCTCATTTCCATTTCTTAAAGAGATAAGCACTACCTTGTGCCAACCAATCATTAAAACGTCCCACCTTTGCCGCAACCTTTCAGTCTGGCTCACGCAGAGGCGCGATAAAGCATCGCTCTCCGCTCCGCGCAGCCCCGGAGTGTCGGGGGACGGGGAGTGGGAGGGATGTCCCTGAGAAGGAGGGGGTGTCCCTGAGAAGGGAGGGGGGCAGAGATGAGCTGCTGAGNGCTCCGCCGGCCGCGGGGGGACACGCCGAGCTCTCCTGCCCTCGCCGCCTTTTGGGTCGGCGCTGGGGCGTTTATAAGGCTCTTGGTAGGCGAGTGGAAAAGCAAGCGAGCTCGGGCTGACGGCGGGTTTCGAGCCCGCGGCTCCTCTTCCCTCTCCTCCCCCGGAGGAGGAGGAGGAGGAGGAGCAGCCCGCGGAGCAGCCCGCTCTTCACCGCACGCCCCGGCTCCAGCGGCTCTCCATCACGCCCAGCCCACGCGGGCTCATTAGAGCTTCGGGGAAGCAATCAAGAGTTTATCATGCTTGAAGGGGCGGCGAGTCTCCTCCTTGCGCTGCCTAATGCGGCTCCGCGGCACTGCAATGTAGCCGGAATGAGCCCCGTGTTAAAGACCGGTTAGCGAAGAGAGAGCGCAAGAGGTGCAAGAAAGCATCGCTCGGGGTTTTTTTTTGTTTGTTTTTTTTNTTTTTTTTAAAGCACAAGGTGCCTTTTTCAACTGCTGGCTGCGGTATCACACGCTTCGCTCTAGGGAGGGTGACCTTCAAATCCCCGCGACGAGACGCGTCAAGATTTTGAGGCTGAATACATAAGAGTTCAGGCAAATTCCGCGCTGTACGCGACGCCGGCAGCTTGGCTTCGTGGTGCCGGGACCAGCGCCTGAGCTCGGCCGCCCTGGGGTGAAAGCCCACCAGGGAAGAAATCGCTCCACGGGAGTTAGGAGGGCAGCTCACAAGTTCCACGGGTGTAAATTCAGAGCAGTGCCACCGGCACGGCGCAACTCACCAAGGGGGTTTAGGCGAGTAATTTATCAGCACGTACTTCTCCCTATAAAAGGCGCTTCTTGAAATCACTTTAAAATGACATTTCCTCTCTGCCCTCCCCAGAAAGCTAATTGTAACGTTTTACTATTTGAAAAAGACAATTGCAAAGTCAAAGGAGCTGGCAACATTAGCGATGCCATTGTTTGAAAAAGAAGCAGCCTTGAAACATCATTTGCAAATCTATTCATTATTCTGAAATGCTAAATGCAGTAAGAGCGGGTTTAGCATCTGTCTGCTAACTAACTCCCTTATTATTACCCAGTGAAAGAAGAAGAACACGGACAGGCAGAGAGCATTACTTCAGGACACCCGAACGCTGCAGATGTGAAGGGTTCCCAAAACACGCAGAACTCTCTGCCCCCACCCCAGACAGGGCACTTCACGTCTTTGCTTTGTGCTGCGCTTGACAAATGAGGGTAGACTGGCTTCTTATTTTCGTGGGTAAAATGAATCCCCGATGTTGTCTCCAGGAGCTCAGTGATGTTACGCCAGGGATGAATTTGCCCACGTATGCCTCGCACTAATGCAGTTCTCCCCATAACCAAAATCATTATCCGCCTGATTTCCACTCCACCTTTCTTATCTCTCCCCTCTGTACACAGACACAGACACACACACACACACACACACACACACACTCTCACTCTCTCACGCACCGCACACTCTTTCACCGGCATGTCAGTCACAGCTATCTATGCAAGAGGACTGAACTTCATTCCTCAGTGTCTCCAGAGAGGTCAAAAAACGGCAGATGCAAATATATGGCAGGTTGCTGGAATTCTCTGTCTGGGGCAATAGGACAAAAGGGCAGCATCCCCTTTGGTGGTGGTACCAGGGCAACCATCCACCCAAGGTAACATTTAATCAGAAGGTGGCGNGGGGGGAAGCAGAGGGGAGAACTGGCAGCTATCCAGTGTAAGATAGCCTGTAGCAGTATCAGCTGCGCACTGATGCCGCGAGGGAGTGTCAACAGCGGCAGCAGAAGCAGCACAGAGATGCTCGTATAAGATGGAAGGAGAGGGAAAGGGCGTGTGAGGCGAAAATCCATCAATATGTAAAAATTATCACAAAGGCTACTTTCTTTCAGTAAAATTAAATGGACTGGAGGGGGGCTCCTGAAGAGCTGATCTTTTTATTGCTTGCACATCTCTCTTTATACCTCTCCCTTCTGCTGTTACTGATTATTTAACTCTGTAGCTGCACTTTAACTTTAGAAAGAGCTCCAGGATACAGTCGGTTTGAAGGAGGCCATACAAAATAAAATTTTATATTTTATTGCATTGTATTGTTCAGCATTTTAAAGAGGTAAATTAATCACTAAACTGCTGTTCTGTGCTTTAAACTACCAGCTGTTCGGTGCTCTGAATTACAAGATTTATCCTTCAGGATTTTTTTTAATCATTTTTTTCCACCTTTCGTATAAAGACTTTATAGGGAAATAAGAACATGCTGGGGAGCGGAGGAGGGGATTAAGAGACAAAGAATCACACCGTGCTTTGGTCTTCATCCCACATCAGATGACTTGGTGACAGCCCTTCCCCTGTGGGCTTTACAGCTTAATTACCTGGATTGTGGGCTTTCCCATTTCCACTCCTTCCAATCACCCTTAGACTTTATTAGTATTTAGACCATCTCGCTTCGTCTGTTTTCTTTTTACCCTGGCAGCTGTAGTGTTAAACACACACAAAAGGCCTTTGGTAAGCCCTCATCGCTGTGATCTGTGCTTAAATCAAACAACGTGAAGTCTGACCACAGCAGGGACCTTTTTTCATTACAGGTAGAAGTGCGACAATAAAAAGAAATCCGGGGTGGGGGTGTGCGGTGTTTGCAAATGCCCTCCAAGGTGTCCACAAGCCCCCTCCCTTTAAGAGAGTGTGCAGGGCTGATGTATGGGGGAAAGCGAGGACGGTGGAGCAGTGATTCTGTGCATTCAAATTCTCATCTTTTCCTTTACCTCTTCTGAGTCACTTATAGAATCATAGAATCACAGAATGGTTTAGGTTGGAAAGGACCTTGAAGATCATCGAGTTCCAACCCCCCTGCCATAGGCAGGGACACCTCCCACTAGACCAGGCTGCCCAAGGCCACGTCCAGCCTGGCCTTGAACACCTCCAGGGATGGGGCCTCAACAACCTCTCTGGGCAACCTGTTCCAGTGCCTTACCACCCTCAAAGTGAAAAACTTCTTCCTAATGTTCAATCTAAACCTGCCCTCTTCCAGTTTCAAGCCATTCCCCCTCATCCTATCACTACATGCCCTAGTAAAAAGTCCTTCCCCAAGTAAAAAGTCCTTCCCCAACTTCTCTGCACTTTTCCTTGAAGCATGGTTTTGAGCCCTGGGTTAAGTGGCATGAGCCATCTGACCCTTCCCCTTTCTGTACATCTGGCTGGTGACAGCTCACATACAGTGTGTGCTCAAAGCATCCGCACCGTGCTCAGAAAGAGCCGAGCTCAGGGTTTCTGCTGGGAAATGATGCCAGCATCAATTCCCAACCCATCCAAATGGGGTGTCAAGGCCTGAGCTACAGCACAAAGTGTGGCTGGGCTCTCTGCTCTCCACACAGTGGATAGGATAGGCAAACCCAGAATCCTCTTCGCAACTCCAGCATTGCTTCTTCAGCCATTCTGCCTCCACCAGTTTCTCTCATTTGCTTCTGTGTTATACTGGAGAAGAAGACTTCTGCAGAGTGGGACATGAGAGGGAGGAGACCAGGGCTCTGTCTCAGCACTGCTGCTAACCCTTAGCAAATAACACTGCTCCAGTTTGGCCTCTCCTTTGTAAAACTGAGTTAGCATTGCCAGCCTATTCTTGTGAAGTGCAAAGTCTAGATGGAAAGTCCTCATACAAGTTCTAAGACTGGGCTGAATGTTCTGCTACATAACAGAGATAGCCCTCCTCCCCCAAATACAACCTACATCCTATATGACAGGTGAGAATGGAAATGGAATGCTTACGACGTCTGGTAGAGCAAATACAGGAGAAGGAAGTCTCTTGGAAGGGTCAGGAGACATCACACAGGCTTTCTGAGTACGAGTTTGGTAGTAGGTCTAGGATTATCACTAGGACATTGCCTTCAGACACCAGTGAAAAGCCCCAAGTCTCAACCACTGCCTTTTGAAACTCCTCTTAAATAGAGCTACAGTTCTCCTCCTCTTCAGCCAGAGAGAGGTGGTACCTGCTTGAGTCCAGAGCCTGAGTGACCATTGCTGCGAAGACTCAGAGCTTCCTGAGGGCAACATCACCTCCTCCCACCATTCCTCAAAGCATCTTGTGGCCAAAAGCTAGGGATGCTCTCTGCTTTTGTAGTATCTGCTCATACATCCTTCCCATGCACATCCCCAGAAAACTTCACATGCTGGTTTCTTCATACCTGCATAGAGCATCCTTCTAGTCATCTTCTCAACCTTTTCTGTAGTTAGATCCAAACCTGCGATTTTCCCCTTTCTGTTGCTCTGAAAGGGCTCAGAGGCTTCACTTTTGAATGGCACTTGACCATGCGTCTATGCCAGTGCTGTTAATTTCATTAAAACATTCTAATTGAGAATGGGATGCACAGCCTGTCACGAGCAGCATGCTGGCTCAGCAGACAGGCACAGGCACTGGACCCAACAAAATGACTACACAACAAGCCGGAGGAATGCTGAAGGGAGTACACCTTTCTTCGAGATAACCGTTCTCCCTGCTCTCACCATTACACACCCAGCCATTTTTAGGAAAAAAAAGAGCATTTGAGAACAATGCAGATCATTATGTCACATCTACCTGAAACCAAGACAGAGAAGAAAGAAAAGACATTATCAGTTCTTCCATGTGTTAGAAATGTATATTAAACACAATGTACTACATTTAGTTAGCATAATTAAACATAATCTATTCAGGAGGATCTTTATTTGCTTTAGACTGGGTGACCACACAGCCCAGGTTGGCCTGGGAGAACCTGGACCATCCCAAAGAAAATCTTTGGCATGTTCATTTGTCTTGGATATTCATCAAGGCAAAAAAAGCTACCCCTTTTTCAAGAGCACTACAGATATGGGCTGTTGACCCTTACCCCCAAGCTAACTCATTTATTAAGAACTGAGCTAAAATGGTTGTTGAGAAGAAAGAGAAAGTATTGCAATGGCCCCTGCTTCTCCAGTCCTCTGTTACGTGGGAATTTAGTGCAGTACCCATGTCTACTACATCCTCTAAAATAGCCTCAAACACGTAGCTATATCCCTTAAAATACCCCCAAACACCAAGCAACTCACTATCAGGGATACCACTAAGACAACAGCCCTGCCCTGGTAGACTCCAGATAAACACACAATAAGAACCTGTCTTCCCTCAAATTTTTACAATTCAAAGAGAAGTACACAAATCACTAACAAACAATAACGGGAAAAGCAGGGGGGAGGAGGTGTCAGCATAGAAAACGATGAGCTCAGCATACTTCACTCTTATCCCACTGTCAGAAGGCTCTTAGGATTCCTACTGTCTCAAAGGGTGTCTATGAGCTTAGACAAGAGAAAGCACCACTCCCCAGGTGCTGTAAGAGCATTCGTTAGATGGTGTCTTGTGCAAATCAGGGTGATAAAAGCAGGTCTTGGTGAGAGGTATAGGAAGGGGTGTGAGGGTAGGCAGGAGGAGAGCCTTGGGCATGACTGGAAAGAGCAATTTCAGTGATTCATGAGGACAGTATGTCATGAACTGTGTACTATAATGCAAGTCAGTAGGTTACTTGGTCACTTCAAAACCATTGCAGAAAAGCTAGCCTTCATCTCGGCATGCTCTGAATTTTAAGTAATCCCCCTGAAAATTATTTGAAGCATCTCTAAAATGTTCAGATGCAGAAAGCTTGGTGAACTGAAGCATGGAGATAATGCAGAAAGTTTTAAGATAACTTATTAATCTTGAAAATGTCTATGTGATGAGCTTGTTATCACTATGCTTTTTAAACCTTTGATGAGGTAAATCAAAATATATCAGTTCAAAAAGAGTTTGCCACGCTGATGATAAAAAAATCTCATGACATTTCATTTTCCAAATCTTTCCCCTTCTCTGTGTTACTAGCAAGTTTGGATCAGTTTCACAGCCATTTGGAAACATTGCCTACAATTATTAACTTCAATTAAAGGAAGGAAGATAATGAAACTTTATAGAAAATTTATATCAACTTCCCTAACATTTGGAAAAATCTCCCAAAGATAAGCATTTAAACATCCTATGGTTCCTACTGTAATGTTGCCTTGGAGAAAGCAGATTTAAAAGATCAGTAAACAGTTTCATACGCTACAACCACATGTGCAGTATAAAGTTGATTGCGGTACTAAGTCTGGGCTCAACAAGGCATTATATGAAAGATCAAGGGCCCGATTCTCCATTGTTTGCTTCTTGTGCAGTCAGGTACAATGCTGCAAGTCTTACTACATCATCCTCTGCATTCTTTATAGCTACTCTGCATAAGAATAAACCAGTCTTTCTTAAATTTCTGTGTGTATGAGTGTTGTGCATTATGCAGCAGTAGAGCCTATCATGTCCTGTGAAGACTAATGTAACAGGTTGGTGGGCCAAAAAAGCCTGATTGCTGCACTGCAATGGAGTCCTTTATGGACTTTATGGAGCCCTTCAAAGCACCAAGCCTAGTGTAATCCCCAGATAACATAGTTTGACTTCCCTAACCATCACCTGAAGAATTTGGAGGCCATCAACAACCAAATTTCCCAAGGAACAAAGCAGTGGAGATTTCGCACATGACAGTCCAGCAATGAAACAGTGAAGGCACCAGTGGACATCAAGACGTATCGGAAAATTCAATCTGGAGCATCTTCTGGCTGTTGATGTGGTTGTTCGTATGAAGAAATGATGCGTAGCCAAAGCCTGGCACCAGCTTCCCATTGGATATGCATATTTAGGAAAAAAGTGAAGAAGAAAAAAATACAAAAAGTCTTCCAAAAGAACCTTATTCATGGTGATATAAATAGAGAGATGTGAGAAGCTACGCAGAGAAGCAAGCAAATCACTAGAATTACTCAAAGGAAACCTGGAGAAATCCTCGAGTGAGCTGCGTTAGTAAACAAGAAAAGACGTGAGCTCACCAGCAGTGAGAACAGTATTCAGAGACTCTCAGAACTTACTCCTTTTTCTCTGCTTAACCCAAAGAAAGATCTGGAAATAAAGCACTTGATGTCCATGATATGGTCAAGTGCTCTGTTGTCTGGGGGTGGGATAGATGTGGGAGATTTCTGATGTAGGCAGTGGACCTGACTACCTCAACTTGGGATATGGAGAACATATTGCACACACACATATAAGAGATTTACCATATCCATTCACAGACTGTTGTTCCCTACACAGATGGTGTTTATCACCTGAATTTTCTTCAGAATTTTTTCCTGGGGAATTATTGAATAATCAACTTATCTCTCACATAATCCCTTCCTTATTATCCAAGGCAAAACCCGCTGGATCTAATAGAAGACCTGCACACAAAGGGCAAATAACGTTCATCACAATTGAACAGAAGTAATTCTTTCTTTAAATCTCGGATGCTACACTCCACAATGGCATTTTTTTTTTAATCTAATGCCACACCAAAATCTGGTCAGATAAAGAGAAGTGGAATTGGCCTGATATTGAATTTTAGAGAATTAAGAAACCACAACTCCCCTGATCAAACGAATTTCACAAGAAAGAAACCCCACCAGCTTTGCCCATCCCAGATCCCAAAACGAAAACCTGAACATAATGCATATTCATGATAGAGGAAGGAATAATATGGTCTTATTGAACGCGCTCTGGGAACAGGTATAGAGGAAGAGAATAATAAAACAATATGAATTCTGGATTATATTCAGTTGAAGATTTACGTGCAATTTAAAATCAGATTGGATAGCAACGTGAATGAGATGTACTAACACATGATAACATCATAATATGCTGCATGGGATATTTTTCTGAAGAGTTTTCTCAAGCCACGAGTGGTGAGGGAGTGAAGGGGAGCTCAGCACAGCTTATCCAGATCAACATCTCTCTTCAAGACTGACAATGAGATTTTTAACAAAACCATTAGTCATTTGATTGAAGGCAATTTGACCAAAATTGATTCCCCCTGATCCAAAGGAATTAATTTCAAACACTGCAGGGTGTTTTCATGTAACATGAAAGAGCTCCTTTTGTGCTGCATGAGATTCAGACCCCACAGATCTGCTCTTCTGCAGCTCCCATCTGTGCATGGAAAATCCTTGACAGTTAGTCGTCCGGATATTTAATGTTTCAGAGAAATAATTTATTACAGGGTTCTGGCACCTTTTCTATAACCATGTAGCAACAAACACATGCCACCCATGCTGTTAATTACTTTGCTTTCAGGAAAACATAAGAAAAGGGCTGCAGAAAGAAAGAAAAACACATAGGGTTGTATTTACGTATATATGATTTTAATTCTGATGGTACACTGCTTTCTTGTTTGGTTGGTAACTGGAACATCCTTAAGACATTTGGGAAACTAGAATTACCTCTGATTTGTACTGTTTTGACTGCAATACCCCAATGTTGGTATGAAGAAAGAATCAAGCTCTAGGTCAGGGATCCTAGACTGTTGAAAGCACATCAGTACAGGTGTCCGTGCCACCTCGGATTGATGCATGACTTGCCACAGAGCAGGGACGTGGTGGATGACCAAGGACAATGACAGCACCAGTTGCCACAGAAACTGCCATAAGGAGAACCCAGTGTGTGTGTGGATCCTGGGACTCCCTGTCCCAACTGCTATGATTTAGGACATGGCACAACTAAGCTTGCCCTCAGAAGCTGACAGCTATGTTAAAGTGTCCTTTTCTGCCCAGATTAGCTTTTAACTTGGTAGTTTGGGTACTGTTGGAGAAGGTGTGGATTTGAGCCACTTTGGCAGAGCCTTGTCAGTGAAGGGTAGCCTATTGAACCAGTAGGCTATTGTATAGAAGGCACCTGCCCCTGTCACCTTCCCCTGCCAAGTCTTAAAAGAAAAGTAAGGTTTCCACTCCATTGTGTTTGGATCCTACATGCCAGATGTGCCGGGACAATACTTAGCAGCATAGATGTCTCTGGGGAAATAAGCACTAAGTGCAAAGCTGCTGGGTTAAAGATGCGATAGGTGTCACTCTGCTCAGCTTTCTCAGGACTGAGGCGTTTCTGGGCATGAGTAGATGCACAGCTTCAGCAGATTGAGGAGTATTAAAGTAAAAAGTTTATGACATACAAGATGAGGTGGACACCTTCAGGTGTGCAGCTTTGCACTTAGGCACCTATATTGCATTTATATGCCATATCATGTGCATAGGTCCTTTTGGGGATCAGCCCTCCGTACCTTCTTGGTTTCTTTCACCTTCTTGGTTTCTTTCACATTCCGTTTTCACAGAGGACAGAGGCTTTCAAGAATGTTTCTGATACAACCTGTATAAAGAATTAATTGCCTTTTGAGAATACTTTCATTCTTTCCTTCTGTCCTCATTGCAGTATTTTATATGATAAAGACAAATCTCTCTTCCCCCCATCAACATGTTATCAACATGGAGAATTCATAGTCCCAGGCTATTCTTGGGGTTAAAGAAATTGCAGGAATTAAATAAAAGGTTTGAACTGTTCAGTAAAAAATAGTTACGAGCATACAAAATGTGTTCTTTTAGGATATAAGCCAACAATTAACTGCTTATGACACGGAAGAAATCTCTACTAACAATTTATTTCTCAGCTACAAAATTTCTTTTTCTTCGCTTAGTAGTGTCTCTCTTGGTCACTGATGTGCACGTTACCCTAGACAAGGAGACCATAGACCAGGGCACTGATGCAATGTGGTCATTTCCACCAGGAACTGCCATATTTTTGCGGAGACAATGAACAAAGAACAAATCTGCTGTTATCTGTTAGCAGATGATGCCTGGTCACAAAATAATAATGTCTGAGAGTCAAACACTCCTTTTTGCTCAACTCTGAACGATTGCTAGCTGATCCTTCTGACAGTCCTTTCAGTCACCAGTACTTCAGGAAGAAGGTCTGGTTCTGCACAGAAAACGTAATAGTCATATATGCTGAGCAGGAAGACACCACGAATGACAGGGATAAACACGGGGACAGATACAACATTTTGCTGGGGTGAACACAAGAGTTTAACCTGAACAGAAGGGCTGAGTATACACACACCAGATTGCTGTTATGAACAGACTGGTGTATGTCTCATGTAAGCAGTAAGGCCTGAAAGTGCCCTGGTGGAGCGTGGATGTACAATATAGAGGAAGAGCACAGACACCACATCTGTCCTATCTCAGGAACAGAGACGACTTTAGAAGGGAAAACACTTCTTGTCCCTCCTTTGTAGGAATATGTGTTTACTAGATCTGTAGCTAAGCTGGATAAGTAGAAAGGAAAGGTGAGAAAAAGTACAACTGCACCATTGTCACAACAATAGTAGTGGTTTGTAAGTAAAGTTGCACATTTGGGGATTTCAGCAGCTTTCCAGTCAGCTACTGAAGTTCTGGGATGTTACATTATAAACAGCAGTGTTCAAGGCTTCCTAAGTGAGCACTCAATATTTTACAAGAAGACTCGAAGCTCAGCTACAGCAGAGCAAAAGTAGGAATTTCAGCTGCAAACATCTCCCCAGATTCTGCATCCTCTCTGTTTCCCTATAAATAATTTGCAAAGCAAAAGCGATAACCTTTGGTCACTGATGTTGTTGCTGGGCCTCTAAGATCCTACCCTCACTACCAAGGGAAATTCTCTTTGTAGGCAATGGGAGAAAGGGACAAGGCACTTTGGGATTTCTAGAGGAGAATTAATTCAGGTTGTGCAAACCCGGTCGAAGGGAACCCTTTGCAAGCCTTCATTAGCAATTCAGAATGAAAGTGATGCGGACAGACAGACTAGGTAGGTAGTATGAGCTTGTACAGCCCTGGAAAAAAATATCAGACTTTGATACAGAGAAATGTGAAGCATTTTACAGAATATGAAATCCCTTTTGAAGTTTGCTAGAACCACTGGGCCCTTATTAAATGCAAAAGAGAAATTTGATGTGCAGTATCAACTCATATCCAAAAAGATTAATTTAGTATTGCAGTCGTTTCCGAAAAGTGGCACAGAAGATGAGAAGAAGCTCAAACATTAACCTGAGAAAAGATCCTTCTTTTGTTATAAATTACGATTGGGAAGGATTTGGGAGCTAAGCGGTTCAGTTTGCCTGCAGTAACTTGTCATTTTAGAACCTAAGATCTTACTCTTGAGGGTATTGCGCCCACCTCAGGATGATTCACCTCTTTTTTTTTCCCCACAGAAAGCAGTCCAATGTAACTCTGCAATCTAAATTATATAAAACTGGTACCAGCTCAGATGGATTTTTCTGCTACTTATCAGAATATTCCAGCGGAGCGTATATTCAAGTTCAAAGGAGAAGGAAAGGGAAGAAGAAGAAGGATGTGGTGAACAAGGTCTATAGAAATGCTTTGATCCCTTATGGAAAATCCCTATAGACTATCACAGAAGATAAAAGCCAACAAACAGAATTCTAGCACCATTCCACAGAATTTAAGAAATCCATACCCCTGCCCTTTAGAATCCAACTGAACAGGACAACCTGGAGAAAATCACATTAGCCTTGACAGAGCAACAATTCTTCACCTGAGATACTTCTACTAGTGTAATATTTCAGTGTCTCACACTTGTAATTATATAAACTTCATGTCTATGAGGCACAGCAATCCTCTTACACCCTTTTACAGATGAAAGAACTGACAGCTAGTGCAGAGTCCTGGCTTAGGAGCACGATGGGTCTACTGGGGTCAGCAGTAGCACAGTACCTGTACTTGCTACAGCCGCTCTCAGGGTTGCAACTTCTCCACTGCAAAAAACGTTTGTCTGTTCATGTAGCAGACACCAAATCTCTGCTGCTCACTACTGTAGCTCTCTGCAGCTGCTACGCAGCTGAGCTTTCTCTGAACCCCGTTCAGAGGGGAACGGAATCAACAAGGTGGTGAAGAATGGCTACGGATGCTCTCAGTGACCCACTGCGGGTCACCAAGAAGCCAGGGCAGGGAAGGAAACTGAGCCTGGATTTTACAAGGCTACTTTCCTCACTGCCATGCCACCCTGTCTCTCTCTAGATCACGTTTCTGTTTCCATTGAATAGTGTTCATCTTTTCTACCTGTAGCAGCATCCTTCATAGAAACAGGTTCAATTGGGGTCTTGATCATCTCAGAATACAGTACTTACCTTCCTAAAGAAGGACAGTGCAAAGCCCCTTATATGGCTGGTGAAACCATGAAAATGACAAACAATAGAAGAATTAAATTATGATCTCTGTCTATATACTCCAGACATGAAAATAGTGGCCTTTCTAGTTTTGAGTTTCCTGTTCCTTTGATTAAAGTTTGCTGGATTTCTGTAAGAGATTAGACAAAGACCTGACTTGATACTCCTCAGGTCCAGTTTCTATTGACAACTAGCCCTTACCTAAGAAGGACAAACTCCATCAGGAAAAGACCCAGTGCACATTTAATCTCACAGCTCCAGATATGGACCACAGAGAAAAAGCAAAACCAACCCAAATCTTTGGTCTACAGTCTTATGCTCCCTTACAATGTCTTCAATTCCCATTAGCTACAAGCTGGGGCATAGCAAGGGAGGGTTGCTATGCAAAATTCTGTTACACAGCACAATGTAGAGAAAGTCAAATTATATATAGAAGAGTAACACCTGGTACAAAACAATGCAGTACTACTGGTTAGACTTACGACCTAAGAGGAGCAATGTTCCCCTTCCCTCATTACTACCCCAACCACTGCTAAAAAAATAAGGCTATCTCCTTTTGGTCCTGGTGCAGCCCCATCTATAATTCTGATGCACAGGTACATGCTTGACCACGTGTCTTTCATCTAGCCAAAAATCTCCCTGCTAACTAGCAAAAAACCAAACCCTATTGCACATACCTATGATGTAACTAAAAGATTCTTAGTCAGTATGCCAGAGGCATATAAACATTGGCAGCACTGCTGCTTTTGCAATCCACAGTGGCAAAAGGATTGCTGCTAGTTTACAAAACACAGCAGCTGACACGCTCCTCTTGGTTGTCTGCCAGCATGCTGTCCTGAGATCCCCTCTCACAGTATTTTTTGACTTTGACACCATCAAACTGCAATACAGACCTGTCCCCTGAATGTCCTCAGGTCCCCTGCTCCAGGTAATCAGACTGTCAGTGGTGGCAAGTGTGAGGATGAGGGTGGGATGTGAAGGAAGTCACGTGAACCCTGAATCATGAAGGATGATGACAAAGAGGTAGGAGACAGGTCAAGTAGGAAAGATGTTTGTTGGGTACCATAGAAAAAGGTTTGTATTTTACCCTGTATTTAAATGTGATCTTAATTAAAACATGGAGGCCGATCCTTCCCTTGAACATGTATATGTGAGTAATTCCTAGTAGCTCAGAAAGGGAAGAGTAATCTTTACTCCAAGGTAATTAAAAAACCAACTTTTACAGCATCTGACTAATAGGATTGCAGCCTTCCAGCAAGCCTGTGGGCTTATCGGGAATGTCAGCTCATGTCATCATTAACTAATGACCAACTATTCATACCCACCTAGAGATGAAAGTAAAAATTTGCACATGTAATATCTGCTTCTTCCTATGTTTCCCTAACAGACTTAGAAAACAGAAACTTGTAGCAGGGCCCAACCCTACAGTCATAGTAAATTCCTAGGTATGCAAGTGTGATATGAGGGCATAAAAAGAATGCAAGCCTGGGAAACTGGTATGTGAGAATTTCACACTTCAAGTTCTAAAATAAAAAGGTGCATTAAAGTATTAGTGTGTTATAAGTGCAGATGGTCCTGAAGGCTTTTAGAAATACCAAAACACTCAGTCTTCAGTCCCGTGGTAATCGCATTGTTAGTTGATTGTATCTACGGATGTGTTTGACCTCTTAATACAGAGCTTTCTATGTAATTTTTTACCCTCTTCCTTTAATGCTTAATCATGGTTTGTGACACATGAAAACCTATGAATAGATAACCAAATGTAATTCATTTTTTGAGAAAATGTATGTTGTAAATATTGCATAAATAACCATGCAGACAAGTTGGCAAAAGCATGGAGCTAAGGACATACATCACCTCCAGGACCACGTGAAGGGCAGGTGTTAAGTCCCTACTGTTTGACTTCTGTGCAGGAAGCAGGCAAGGTTAATATAAGCATTTCTAAATCTGGACACAAGCTTGAAAACTTTACAGAGCAATAATCAATAACTAAGAGAATCACAACCTAGAATTACACACGAGCGTGTGTGAATCCTGCTATGCTATAGGTACCTCGTTTGCCTGTGTAGGTGTATATAGCTACGAGGCCAAAATAAGGGTGCTGCTACTTATCCTTGCAGCCAAGATTTTCTTTATAGTTAAGGCATGGCTAGAAATATAGGCTTCATGTAGCCAGAAAAGCAAGGTAAGGTTTGGTCAATTGTCTCTGACCTTTGAAGAAGTGTACTTAAGTGGTTCAGTGGCCCTTTGCTGTCAGATACTCTGGTTAAATTAGAAAATGTGGTTAAACTATGTGAGTTTTGTTACATGGGTAATGAATTAGACAGTCAGTTTGCAGTACCTGTGCATTAAATGGGATTATTTGGAAAAGAACTGCTGATTTATTTAAGAGGGAATTTCTAAGGTAATTTTCTCCTGTGGGGAGATTTTGCCCTGAACAGTTTGTCTTCCTCTCCCTTGCCAACCACTGCTCTCTAGCTACTTCCCTGTTTGAACTCTCCTAAATTCACTGGATGGCATTTTTTTTTCCTCAAGATCAACTGGGGAAAAAAACCCTCTCTCAGGCTTACTCATTTCTGAATCCGTCCTGCTCTTCATCACTGGTAAATGTGCTAAACATGAAACCATGCTCACCTATTTATTCCCCGGCAGAACCAGCCTGCAGTATGTCTATCTCATGAGCTGTCAGCCCTTCAGGTTGGGGATGGTTTTTATTTGTATTATCTAGCACTGAACTCCTTGGCAGGACATGGAGTGAAAGAATTAACCAACATTATCACCTCCAAAGGGGCAATCATTTGTTACATGTAAAGAGAGGATATTTATTTTCTATGCTGCTTTTGAGTATTGCTTCAGTTTAAAGAATCTGGGGCCAGGCTTTTGGATGGAGTTCAGTCCAATGACATCCTGGTGATCTGCACCAGCTGAGAATCTATCTGCTGGCAGGGACTTGGGGGATCACTAGTCTCCCTTTTTCCCTTTAAATTTCAAGAAAGAAAAATCTCCTACAATGATACCCTGCAGCCCAGGTACATAAGATCTGTCCCACCTCTGCTGGCTTCTTCTGCAGATCAGCAGCACTCTCCAGGAATCAGGAGTACCAGCGAATCCAGGCCAGAGATGCCCAAGGCAGGGCTGGATGGAATCAGCCATGCCTGCGGAAGGCGGTGGCAGCCCCAGGCCAGGGAGGAGGGATAATGAGAACTGGCCCAACCCGCTTGGATTTAGGGGTTCCAGCTTCACCACCGGTTCCCAGCCAGTGAGAGTGAGAAAAGCAGAGGCTTTCTTCACAGGATTTTTGGAAATCTTCAGTGGAGAAATACTGGCATGCTCTTTAATCCTTGAACGTGAGATAAGATTTGGGATGGGCCAAACCACTCAGAATTATGGGAGAGTTTTGCCAATCACACAGATTGTCCAGTGGGATTTAAGAAGATATGCTGAGAAAGAAAAACATTCTCATTCATCACATTCCCTTGTGCAATTCCACACATTCAGAGACAGGAGCAGACTGTTTTCCCACTATGAAACCTGACCAAACCTTGTTGAGGTTGTGGACAAAGTCTGAACGCAGCTGAATACTCTCCTGTTCTGGTGAAATCAGTGTGAGGGCTAGGGCTTCCTTACCGCTTTGATGTAGAAAGGGAAGGAAATAGGCTGAGAGAAATGAAAAAAAAAAAAAAAGAAAACAGGTTTGTTTCCAGGGGTACAGCTCAGAGCAAAAAACTGAGCCTTGTATTGGCCAGTCGGTTCCCCCTAATAGCTGACTATCTGCAGCACTTGCAGGCCCTAAACAAAGTGTGTGTGAGGGGTGGGAGGGGAGAGGAGGAAGCTGGGGTCTGACCAGCGTGCAGTACTATTAGAATTGGCATTCTGCAGTGATGACCGTACCAAATAAGTTAGCAACGTTTATTATATGCTGCGCAAGGGGTGGGAGCAGTCATATAAGGTGAATGCACGAAAAAACAGGTTCATTCGAACTTTGGCCTGATTCTTCTCACTGTTTGCTCAGTTTACACTAGGGTAATAACAATAACACCAGAGAAGTCTCTTGATAAACACCTGCGTCAGTGAAATGGGAGTCTGTCTCCTCGTCCTTCACACGCTTTTCCTGCTCTCCATCACGTCGGCCTTTTCAGTATGTGACTGACAGCCACTCTGCAAGCATTTGGGTGCAGTCAGATGCCTTCACTTACCTTCTGCCCAAGCCAGCAGGTAACACACCATGTCACAGATTCTTTTTCTTCAGAAAACCACAGGGAAATAAGCCGCCATAGCTCAGTTCTGCTCCCATCCCCTCCAGAGTAAACTCAAGGCACTGCAGGGAACTCAGAGGAGACAAATCAAAGGGAAACAGGGCAACTGACAGTGGTTTGGCTGGATACACTTAAACAAAAGAATATCTGGCTTCTTTTAGATTTAACCGAAATAAATTTGCTTCTCAAAGCTTAGTTCCTAAGCTCGACTCCTGTTCCCTGTCACACTTTGAAAAGGCACCTTTCTGTATGGGAAACACTGACAGATTAGCTTCCAGCAGCAGCAATTCAAGGCACATTTATTTGGTGGCACTGCTGGTTTAGTAGACTTAATCTCTTTTATCTACCCCACTGGTTTCCTCCTCACACCACCCATCTGCCGTGCTGGGACAAATGTTTGCTCCACTGTATAGGAAGTAGATCAAGGAACTGATGTGGCTGAAAAATAACGCAGCCTCCACCCATCCTCCCAAGGGATCAGTTCCCCAAGCTGCTGGGAAGGTGCAAAGGATGGGACAGTTAAACCCAAGGGTCTTCAGGTATACCTAAACACAGCTTAACAAAGGTTGGAGAGTGAGGTGCCCACATGAAACCCCCATGTGGACACCCCCATTCCCAGCTCTACACTGTAAAAACAGATGTGTGAGCTTCCACCAGCCACTGGTGGGGATGCAGAGGCTCCTTTTGAACCTCTTTTAAATCCAAGCTGCCACTCTGAAGGAACTTTTAGGCTGGGGTAATGTCATTTCCTTGCATGTTCACCTCTAGCACTTTATCAAATCACCATTTCCAGGATGGAAATGACCTCTACTGCCTGGCCTCAAGGGTACAGCAGCAGTGCACCAGGTTTGTCACCAGAAAGAGGCAATCAACAACAGAGATGAAAGCAGAATGAAACAGTTTGTTTCAGGTGAAGGTTTCTCCACACAAGGTCTTTTCCCTTTCCTTTAAATTATACATGTAGATCAGCATATCATTGGCTCCTCGGGCTCCTAGCAGCATCTCTCCATGCTGAAAATACAACTTTTGGGAAGCTGAAGAAGGTCCATATGTAACCAAAAAGAAATAAATAATTTTTTTTCCTGAGCCACAGACAAGGGACAACCCATGCTTGAGGCTTATGCAAGCACCCCTTGGGCTACGCAACCTGGGCGCTGCTGTAGCCAGAGGACTGGAAACGCTCGCTTTGCCTTCTCAGGGCCGCTCGGCACGTCTTCGTTGTGAATGCAACGTGATCAGTGTTGTCTCGGTGCATCTGCACAAGCCCTCAGGAGCGTGGCCCTACACAAACAAATACTTGCCTCATCACTGCTGTCTGCTCTCATGGGCCCAGCAAGCAATACCTGTCGGCAGGTGAAGGATGCTTCACTGCCCGGTTCAGGACAGCCCTCCAGCCTTCACCCGGAGTGAGCACACCTGTATGGGAGCGTGTGTGGAAATGGGAGGGGAAGGGAGGCAGCAGCGTGCAGAGGGTAGTGCCTTGCTGCGCAGGCTTTCCGCAGATGAGAACGGCAGTACGTTTCTGCAGGGATTTAGTTCGGCCTGTGTGACATCCTGCCTAGGCAGCTTTTCCTTACTGTTAGCGGGAAGTCAGGATTATAACTGATCCCCACTGCAGGCTGGGCTGAGGTGGATAAGAGAGCCCTGAGGCTGTGAGGGGAGAAGGCAGCTTTACATCTCCTTCTTTTCACCCTCATCCCTAGTAAAGGGCATGGACAAATTAGTCAACCTTAAGGGTTATTCTAATTTATAGCAGCAAAGAATGGGCCTCTGGGAGCTATTATACTAGGGAAGGGTAATTGGAGAGCTAACACCCTTTAGCTAGATGTCCTTCTCTGAACACTTTGTACATGGGAACTGCCAAGAAGAAGCCAAATGGCACCAGTTTGGATAAATTCCCTGTTGGGCAGATCCTCTGCCCCTCATCCACGGTAGCATTACATCTCTTGAGCTAAAAGGTGCTGGCATTGCAAGACTGATGACAACTTATGCCTCTCCCCTGCTACACAAAGTACTTCCTTGTGAAGAACCAGGGCTTCAGTTCAATTTATACACAACCAACCCGGCTCCTGCATTTCCCACAGCCACTCCTGCCCCCAGTGCTTGCAACTGCTGACTTAGGCTCTTGTGTTTGATCTGAAGCACCTCTTCTACTGTTTTGAAACAGTCTCAGCCACATGGAAGATAAATTGACAAGAGCACATCACTCCATCTACCCACTCTGTTCCCAGGATATATTTGCAGGAAAAGTGTTTAGAAGAGATTATATAACACATGAAGAGCTTTTCCAAGACATTAAGGTGGAAGCTGATCACTGAATGGTAGATACTTGCTAACTTAGCCACACCTTTGCTTCAGGTACTATTGCGACAATTAGAAGTTTTGCCTCTCCCTGTAAACCTGATGGCTGACTCAGTATGTGCCAGTGCCTCTTACAATTTACATAGTCATTCAGACCAAAACTGAGTGACTCTACTATTCTAAGCTAAGGGTGTCTCCCGCCCAACATGATAAAAGTAGAAATGATTGTACAATGCATGGGGCAGTTCAGAATCAGGTTCAGTAAAATTACATTGCATCCTTCCCTGTGAAAAATTACATTCATGAAAGTTCTTATGTTGCAATCGTGTCAGTGTGTAAAAAAGAAAGCTCTTACAGTTATGCTGGAAAAATGGAGAGCTATTAAAAAGGGGTATTTTGGAAAATCATTTTACCACAATTATTTTTTGGGGTGTAAAGCCGTATCTTCATCTTCTGTAAACTGACCTTAACACAAAGAGCACTTGAGAATGCTAAAGAAAGTGTGGCAGGAAACAGGACTGATAACTCACTCCTTTGTCCACCTTACTGTATTTTTTATGCTACTAAAATAAAGAATAATTTGGCTTCTAGTATTTATGATAAGAACCTTGAAGGGAGATTCTGAGAAACCATGAGCTTATGCCACTGCACAATTCTGGCACAGGAAAAGGAGGTGATCATGATTCCTGGGAGCAGCAGAGTTCTGTGTTCTCATTTCTAGAAAGTGTGCCAGGGGAAGCAAAAGAAGTTAAGAGTGCACTGGCCACTTCAGACCAAGTGGTGCTTAAAAGCAGAAAGGATCGAGAAGCTGGCTCAGACACCGTAGCCAGGTGTATATCTGGCAGCAAGACTTCAGTAGGCCTAAGTACTAGAGAATTTTGCAATCAGTGTTTACTCTGATTAGACAGGACAGCTAACTTGTCAGGAAGGGGAAAGGATAAGCACTGAGAAGGTTTGCAGCAGGTACACTTCACATAAAGCAGCACAATGCTGCATTCTCCACTATACCACCTGTTTTTTAACACTGTAACTATTCCAATTTATCCAACAGTATGATTAGAATAAAAAACATTAACTGAAGGTATACACAAGTTGCTCCAAGACAAGATGGAGCAGGACATACAGGATATTAGCTCGTTTGTAGCTGATATTGCACACTTTGACTAACTCCAAGGCAGCTTACTCCACTTTTATTGTGGTGAGATACTTTGCACTTACCATAGAGTTGAAGTCCAAATGTAGAACTGAAGACAATCTAGATGAAACATTGCAGATTTACATATAGCATTCCCATGGAGATAAGCCTTCAAGAGTCCACTGAACTATAAATTTGGCTTTTTATCCTTATTGCTTCTAGGAACTTTTTTGCTTGTAATAGATGAAGATAACACTCTTTCATAATGTGACAAATATATTGTGGTAAATTGCATTAGATGCTTCTGTCACATATACCTAAAATAAAAAAGGAGCTAAATTAGAAGTCAGAAAATAAACAAGGGAAGTAATTCATTAAAACTAGGAAAGTACAATAATCTTATGATCTTTAATCTATGGCAGGTACTTCATTCTGAAGTACCCACCCACCTGGCACGCCTCTCCTACATTTCTCTTAGCATTTAAGTTACCTGCTTGTTGACCAACAGCATTCATACTTTAGGTTACCACAAGAGGAAATGGCAAGAATGACATAGTTCCCGCACTGAAGGGAATGGCTGAAGTCTGGTATCCAGACAGCTGTGCAATGAGAGGATGCTGAATTATACTGCCATGAAAGTTCAATTTTCTTCAACTTGTACCAACCACCACCCAGAGGCATGGAGCACAATGTCTTCTTGAGAAGATCTCCAATACTAAGGAAAAGACGGGGAATGCAGGGAAACTAGCGCTGATTGCGGCATTCAAAGAGATGACAGAGAGAGCGCACATCCTTCTTTATATTATGCTTTTCTTGATTCAGAATACAATAGTCCGTCCTTCCCCAGCATCACCTTTGTGATGAAGGGAAGTGTGAACGGGTGCCAAAGTGTTCTTCACCCAGTCATGGAATATCCACACTATGGTGAGCTTTTTGGTGAACAGCTATATGCAGCATCAGGCTCCTCTTTCCAATTGGAACACGCTGGAATATGGCAGCTCTTCCTCCTCCTCCAGGCACCACTTCAAGTCTGTTAAGAGAAAAAGGAAAAATCCAGTTAAGAAACTCAGTTTCCCTAGGAAACAGCTTGAGATTATTTTATCAGACATCTTCTGGAAAGCTATTACTCCAGACTATGAGGAACTGCAATCTGAGCAAGAAACACACTTAAATAGTGGGTCAGCTGTCCATGACACAACCATTTTATGCACCTTTGAATTTAAAAGCACAATTTGAATTCGTAATTGCTGAATTAGAGTTTGCACCACAAACAGGCTTCACCTTAGAAGTAAGCAGGGGTGACTTCCGCAGCAGTGTTCGATTAAAACTCATTTCTATCACTGCTAAAGGAAGGAAACTGAGCTGACTGAAGCATGCATTTCCCCAGCCACATGGCAAACACAGCATTCACCTGCTGTCCTGTGTTCAGAGGCATTATCAAGACAAAGTCCGTTATGAAAAAAAAACCAAACCTCTCCTGAGAGTTAGATGAAACACCAGAGAGAACAGAAAACAAAACAAAGCCAACACTTTGCCAGCTTTTTCTGAAGTTTTCTCTTGCTTCTGCAATAGAGGGCTACTACACTGAGGCAAGCGCTAATGTGCACAACTGCCCACTGCTGAGCCTGGATTTAAGCCAGAAATTGTAGCTTAAATGCTCTGAGTAATCCTGTGACTGGCGGAGTCTTAGTCTTTGCATAACAGAACAGAGGCCTTCCGAGCACCTGATCTTGCTGTGCAGTGCAGCCTGGAAACAGGACCTATGAAGCCAGGTGAATCATACAATCATAGATAGAATTGTTTGGGTTGGAAAAGACCTTTAGGATCATTGAGTCCAACCATCAACCTAACACTGCCAAGTCCACCGCTAAACTATGTCCCTCAGCACCACATCTACCTCCAGGGATGGTGACTCAACCATTTCCCTGGGCAAACTGTTCCAGTGTTTGATAACCCTTTCAGTAAAGAAATTTTTTCTAATATCCAGTCTAAACGTCCCCTGGTGCAACTTGACTCTGTTTCCTCTTGTCCTATCACTTGTCACTTGGAAGAAGAGACCAACCCGCACCTCACTACAACCTCCTTTCAGGCAGTTGTAGAGAGCAATAAGGTCTCTCCTCAGCCTCCTCTTCTCCAGGCTAAACAACCCCAGTTCCCTCAGCTGCTCCTCATAAGACTTGTGCTCCAGACCTTTCATCACTTTTGCTGCTCTTCTTTGGACACACTCCAGCACCTCAATGTCTTTCTTGTAGTGAGGGGCCCAAAACTGAACACAGTACTCGAGGTGTGGACTCACCAGTGCTGAGTACAGGGGGACGATCACTTCCCTAGTCCTGCTGGCCACACTATTCCTGATACAGGCCACGATGCTCTTGGCCTTCTTGGCCACCTGGGCACACTGCTGGCTCATATTCAGCTGGCTGTCCACCAACACCCCCAGGTCCTTTTCAACCCAGCAGCTTTCCAGCCACTCTTCCCTAAGCCTGTAGCACTGCATGGGGTTGTTGAGACCCAAGTGCAGGACCAGGCACTTGGCCTTGTTGAACCTCATACCACTGGCCTTGGCCCATAGATCCAGCCTGTCCACATCCCTCTTGTAAAGGCTTCCTACCCTCAAGCAGATTGACACTCCCACCCAACTGGGTGTCGTCTGCAAACTTAGTGAGGGTGCACTCTATCCCCTCATCCAGATCGTTGAGGAAGATATTAAAGACAACAGACCCCTATACTGAGCCCTGGGGAACACCACTTTTGACCGGCCACCAACTGGATTTAACTCCATTCACCACGACTCTTTGGGCCCAGCCATCCAGCCAGGTTTTAACCCAGCAAAGAGTACACCCATCCAAGCTAGGAAGGCAATCATGCTACTTAGGTGGGTGCTATATTGAGGGAAAGGCATAGAGCAGGGCGAGTTCCTCTTCTGCCGTAGACCAGACATCATGCTGGAGTTGCCACAGTGTGCCAGCTCCAGAAGCTGAGGCTATATCTATCATCAAGTCTTCTGGATTGTTTTAAATGAGCTACTAACAAGCTTGCCTCGGGGAAAGAGACATGGTCACAACTTGAAGAACTGGCCATTTGGCCCTGCTGGTAAGTTGCACAACAGCTCACACAACCCATGCTCACTATCACAGAGCATGTGAGCCCACGCTTACATGTCAGGAGCCCTGTGACACCCCTCGAGATGGCCCAGCCAGCACCAAGGCAGGCTGATACCTCAGGCCATGTCCCTCAGTCCTGCCCTGCATATTCTGACAAGGCTCTGGATATCCAAGTCAGACATCCCCTTGTCTAAATTTTGGCAGCAACAGAATTATAAGTATGACACACAGATCAGCAATAGAAAAATAAAACATCAGACAAAGGCCGGGGGAGGTTTTGTTGGAGTTTATTTAATAAAAGCAGAAGTTGGTTATCACAAGGAATAAAATATCATGTGAATAAAAAGAACTCATTTCAGCTGTCTGTTTAAACTTTTCTGAGCACCTTTTCCTCTGCAAGAATCTTGATATACACCTGCCTCCATTTACAATGCGCCGATACTGCAGTTTACATCCAGTCCTCTGAGGCACTTGGATGTTACAGAGTATTGCCAGGCAACTAGAGCTCTCGGTGACATAAAAGAAATTGGGTATCTTCTGCAGAAGATAATTAGTATCTAGATGGATGCTCTGAGAACCTGATTCAAAGAGAGATGTGTGACTTTTCTCTACTTACACACCTGTATCCCTTGGAAGAGTGATGCGTAAGTGCCTGCTAACTTTCCCGGTAAAAGCATTAACATTTTTTGTGATCAGGCCCTTTCTGACACAAGCTGCAAGTCAAACAGAGAATTTTGAGAGTGAAAGCAAAGCATCCATACAAAGCTCTGTCTTTAGCCTGAAACAGCAATGAGCTCATGTCCTGATAAAAGGCTAAACACTGAGCAGAGCTAGCAAGATCAGTGGATTTCCTCACAACACAGTCTCAGCCAGCTTCCCTATTTTGCTTCATTTTACACTGTACATCCACTAAGCAGGAACGGAACAACCCGCTTCAGTGCCAGGCACCAGCCCACCCTCCTGCCAGCCGGCCGGGAAAATCGTGAGGCAGGCAGGGACCTGCCCCGTTTGCATGTTAGACAGGTCCCCAGCTCCCTGGGAGGTTAGAAGGTAAAGCCAAGCAGCATGGCCACTCATCAGGTAGCCCGCTGCAGATGCCAGGCACTCCTTTCACTCACACGCGAGGAGACAATTTGAGTCACCTCCCTCCCAGGCAAGCCAGCCAGAAAAATCCACCAAAACCAGGTTTTCTGACAAGGCAGGGATGTTCCACACAACAGTTTCGTCATCAGAGCAGCATTTGCCAGAGGAAAAGGGTTTCCCTGGTAATGAAGCGGGGAGGAAGCACAGCAACACAAGATAAAAGGAGGACAGAAAAGTGCGTTGCCTCAGAAGGCATCCTCTTCCTATTTGTAGCTAGGTCAAGATATCCTTCCCATAAAGGGTTTTTGAGTAACAAGCATGAGCTCTTTTCCTTACCCAAGCAAGCCAGAACAGGTTTGGCATGAGTGGGATGGAGGTTTTTTGGGGCCACACCTAGCTCACAGAAACTTGTGTTGGAGCCAGCTGTGGCAAGTGCCAATAAAACCTGCAATCGGTGGCAGTTTTCAAACTAAATGTGTCCAGGCTGACTTTCCTTTCAACATAATAAGGATGAGACTGCAAGGTATGTAAGCAGGTTGATTTTTTACAGGACATTTTAGAGCATAGGCCTGTCTCTTGTTGCAGTGGCTGAGACGCTAGGCAGTCTAGCACAGGGAGAAACTCCCTGACACACGTGGTGCAGATCAGGGGACCAAGGAGGTGGGATGACCAAACATGCCCTGTCCACCAAAGAGCAGTGTTTGGAAGTAGGGGGGAGGGTGCACACCCTGCGTTTAGTTCCTCCCTCTCTTTTACTTGCTAATGACAGAAACTAGTGGCAGACTCATACCCCTGATACAATCTCGGGACTCTGCTTTAAAATGGAAGCGGCTGTTGCAACAGATCTGGGTGAAACACTATGGTTCTATTGTTTATTCACTAGAACCTGCAAGTTTCAGGTTGGCGACCAAAATGAGTTCTATTATTTAATTAAACATCCATCATAGCACCATAACCAGACAATTTAAAATAAAATCCAAACCTGAAAGTCCTCCAAAGCCTGGATTATGAAAATATGCAAAAGCAACATCAATACCCCCAGAGAGATGCAACCGTGTAGTCAAAAGAACTTGGCCATATTCTGTGCTTTCACAGTCCTGTCAATATTTATTTGTTGTGACTTGCACTCTCATGACTCTAAGTACAGTGGAAACTCTTCATTGAACATATCCAAAATCAATTGACCCTGACTCCAGTCCTGGGTGAGAATTAGGCAAACTACATATTTTTAACTTGCAGATTTCATCAGGATTAAATTGTATGCAAAAGAATCCAAACATAATTTGATAATACAAGTTTGTTTTCTACTTTTTCTTACAAACTTGGTTAATATGTTTCTCTCCAAAACAACACAATTTTCCTCCTGAGCAAAGGTCAGGCATTGAAAATTTAATCCAGAGGAATATTTTTTTCAGGAAATTGTAAGCACCAGAAAACAAGCCATTGTAAGACAAGTGCAAGTGTAGCCTTAAATAGAGCTTTCACTATCAACAAAGGCTTTAGTAAATGCTATGTGAGACTAACGACTTCGATTCTTATTCCAGAGACTTTAAGGTGAATTGCTGTTCTACCTGAAAACAATCCCATGTAAACCCAGTTAATAGTAAACAATCTTGAGCTTTTTTATGGGTTGCATGCAGAACAAAATGCTTTGTTTGGGATTCTTCTCCATATTTCCCCTTTGCTATTTGTTCACTCTCTTCTAATTTTGCAGCAGCCTCCACTTACGCGACAGCCAGAAAGCAAGATCCCTTCATTGCACACAGTAAAGACTCAACCGCTGTTAATCTGATTTGATGTTTACTGCGCATCTATCCTTTGCTACGCCGAGGAACCGGCACTGAGGGCTTCAGAGAGGTCTATGGGCAAAAGTGCAGGATGCATTTTGCAAAAGCATTTCCTGGACCACATCTGACAGGACAAGCTTGTGAAAACCCCCACAGGCTTCTCTGGTCAAAGCACTGCCGCTCCTACGTTTCTACGTTGTACCACTTTGCTGGGCAATAGTATTTTTCAAACACAGCCTAACAGGGAGGCAAAGGCACAGGCTTAGTGTTCAGGGGGGAGCTGAGAGCCCTGATCCTCTGTGGGCCCCAGGAGAACCGGAGGAGCTGATGGCAGGCGCAGCACGCTGCCGCTGACCCAGCCTGCCTTGATGCTGAACTGCTGCACCACAGAGAGAATTCTAATTTGTTCTAACAGGATGGGCGTACGCCGGGCCGCGTCCCCAGCCGGCGTAAATCACAGCAGCCCTCCTGAAATCAATGCAATTACGCCAATTTTCATAGATTCATAGATTTTCAAGTCAGAAGGGAGCATTGTGATTTACATGTTGGTTATAGCTGTGATCTATGTTGTAAATGAGGATTTATACCAGCCATGAGGATCCAGCCCTTCGATGCATTTCAGAGAGTCTAATCTTTTAGTCAGATAAATTCTGTAGAGCAGCTGCTTTGCTGTGCACAATTTTTAGCCCTGCAGGGGAATGGCAGAGCCCTGCAGATCCATGTGGAGTGGGATGGGTTATTTACACCTTGATGAGAGTCTGAGAGGAGCAAAAAAGAAACAACACAAAGTACTGCCTGGAGCAGAGGACTGGGTCAGGGAACAACAGAGGTGGTTGAGCAAGGGGGGAATGACAGCTAGATGGAAAGCACCAGCTCAGTGTGCCCTCTTCAACATTCTCAGGCAGCCCTGAGGCCTCCCCTTTCTCTCTCATCCACCAGTACAGTGTTGCTGCCACGGACCACCTCTGCAGAAAGGCACCAGCACTATCCTCAGCCTCTTCTACCTTCATAGCTTGATACTGCCAGCCTAAGGCCATGTTGCAAATGCGTGCCTCACAGCCTCAATAGTGCTGCATCTCTGATCATCCAAAAGACCTGCTGACAGTGTCCTCTCTGTCTTCTCACTGCTCTTCAGCCCGCTTCGCTGTGACCATGTGCTGTCCCATACTCATTGGAGGCTCTGGCCTTGCCAGTATGAGTCCCCCCAGTCTGATGGCACTGGGGAAGAAGTCCCTACCCTGTTCTGCTTTTCTGGCTGTGCTGTTCCAGACACCCCTTGCAGCTAGAATAGGGCAGGCACAGAAAGCAAGACAGCAGCTTTTGAGGGACAATACCATGTTTTCTTTCCTCTTGCAGGACCAGCTCAGCAGGTAACCTTTAGGCTGGGTGGGATTTTGAGATCTCTCCCTGCTCCTTGCAATTCCTGGCTGTTTCCCCAAGGCACCTTGCTGCTTCTGCCTGGCCTCCCTCAGCCCCTCAACCAACCGCAGGCAGCCCTGCCTGCAGGAGAGTGCTATTCCTCTACCTGCATGTGCAAGGGACTATGAATTAGCAGACTCTTCAGTACACTGATTATCACATACGAGGATTTGCATTGATCATTTAGGAGGTTTACAGATATCCGTTAGTAGGTTCATTCCATTTTCCCCCTTTTTTTCCTATTTACCTCCTCCTACCAGTAGGAAAATGAAGACACTTGAAGGTTAAATTCACAGTCACTGGGGGAACACTGCACCGAGATTTAAACTTGTGTTTTCCAGTGCCTTCTCCTTTCACCATGACAGCTAGGAAAACCTTCCTCTTATACTGCCGAAGCAACCCTACATGCTGCTTTGTGAGAAAACACAAATGTGGGGATAAGGACCTGGCATGCCAATGAGTTCTGCACAGCAGCCTGGCAGCACTTAAGGACTGACAGTGATATCCCGAAGGACAGGATTAGTACGGGAGGGAAAATGAGGAGGCCTTAAGGAACATTTTAGAAGCTTCCTCCTTCCTCAAAGAAATAAAAGAATTTAAAGTGATCGGTCCTGTCCAATGCTGCAGGTAACTGGCACAGGTTGGGTTTGGTTTTACTGAGAAAACACGTCAAAGCAACAAATCTAGAGCTAGTCAAATAAGCTGTGGTCATTTTGTTTCATCTCACAGAACAAAATAGGGTTGGCTTGAACAGAGCAGTCCATCTGCGCTGCCAGGAAGCTGTTTATGTTGTAAAGTCTTCATCGGGAGAAAGGGGGTTAGTTCAGTCTACTTGCAGCCAACTGAAAGGCATCAGAGGGCTGGCCAGCTCTCTGACTGTGCCAATCCCTCTGCTTAATCTTAACTCATCCAACTCAAACCAACGTAAATGAGACAGAAGGCTGCTGTAGGCTAGGTAGGGTTAGGGAATTTGTGAGGTCTTAGTGAGAGAAATAACATGTATTTATTTCATGGACCAGGCTATGGGCTGATGTAAGTAAGCCTGGCTTCAGGGGCACTGATTGATACTTGATGAGAACTGGCAATTTGTGGGGCCTTCTCAGAAGCATTAAGCCTGCATTTTTTGGGGTGTTGCAACTGGATCTGGGATTTCATGTGCTTTATTTCAACAGCTGTGGTTAACCAAGTAGGCACAGACATTTAACTTAAGCAGTCCTAGAAGCTGAGATAAAACAGCTCTTTTCCTTTCCACACAGTAAATATGGAATGCAGTCTGAAATTTCTCAAGTCATGCAAAATACATTGAACTGCCTTTAAATCTTGCCCACAAATATGGCAGTCGGAGAACAAGGCCCGGTCTGTCCCTTATCTCCCAACTCAGTCCTTACTCTGCTCCAGAACATTCAAAACAGCTCTGGAACTGCATCAAGAATATGAACACAGAGTGCCTCTCTTTCCATGATTAATTCAATTCACAATGCTTAAGGAAGAGTCTATAAACACATACACGCACACACGCAGCAGCAGTCTACCAAATTATGCAAAGCGTTTACTTCATTTTTAGTTTTGCAATCAACCCTCAATTTGATTAGCGGCACACTGACACTCACCTGGGAAATTTTTTAAAACTGACTTTTGCTGCTACGAATGCGCGTTTCAGTCATCCTCCACCAATGCAGCAGCAACCTCCCAAAGCCCCAGTGGGGGAGGGAAAAACATAAAGCGGTAGCTGGGAAAGGCACTGCTCCTCTTGCCTTTCTGGTTTAGATCCGCACTAAATCCCACCTGATTTCTTTGCCAGGCTGGCTTGGACAGAAGGAGCAGAGGGGGGGCAATTAACACTCACCCTCTCTGCGCACACACATACACACATACCCTCTTGGGAAAATAATCTCCGTCTCTGGAATCTCTTTTGTTCTTTCCCTAATTGCGGACTGATGCTGAAGGATTTTGAAGAGAGGCAGCACAAGAACTGCTATTCGCAACCAGTTATTTCCTAGAAACTGTTGATTTCTGATCGCTGCTTAATTCCTCCCAATGTCGCTGTTAAGAATTACATTTTAAATGCCAACCTGAAATACAAGTCAGTGGTGCAGAGAATCCACAGAAATGTGTTGTAAGCTTAGAAAGTAGGTACATGCACAGCATACTGGCCTACCTCAGAAGAAGGAAAAAGCGCTGAAAGAGTAAGAAAGGTAATTGGAGACTTTCTGGACAGCTGCTCTTTCTGTGGTGTACATTTCCACAGGGACTGACTTGACTGCATGGTGGAACTCAGAGTGGCACCACCAGGGCATGAGAGGAAGGACTCCTAAGGAAAGTATGGGAAGTAGGTGAAGGTAATCCAAATTGCTCTAGAAAGCACTAGGAAGACATATATTATTCAGGGATTGATTACTGCTGCTCAATCACTGTAAATCCTCAGAACCAAAACCTGAGTTCAGAACAGGGACTGATCCAAAACACAACCTCCCCCCTGGCCTCGGAAGGTTTTGCTGTGCGTGCAAAATGGAGGGAAAATTAATTCTTCTCATTTAGAAGCAGAGGTGCCACAAAAATCTGCATGTCTGTTCTGGGAGGGAAAATCATTTTAAAAACAAACTCATTTTTCAAATCAGAACAAAAAAATAAGCTAGAAATGTTTCTGCAGAACCAGAAATTCTGTACTTCAGCAACAGTGAGGCAATATAAATATGGAATACATAGATAGAAATATGTAAATACAATAGCAATTGTTGCAATAGAAAAGTCCAGATCTGAATGAGGAAATCAGAATTAAACATTTTCACTTGCACAAATGAAACAATTTAACATTATCACAGTGAAATGAGAAAGTCAAAAGATAACTGTTTCTCATTTTCCAATTTTAAATTTTGACACATTTCCACAAAATAACTGCATCTTGACAAAAACACTTTTATCAAGAGAAGACCACTCCCCTGACTCTTTTTTTTTCAATCTGCTCCACTAAAAAGCTTCCCACAATAATCATAGAATCATAGAATCATAGAATCATAGAATGGTTTAGGTTGGAAAGGACCTTGAAGATCATCGAGTTCCAACCCCCCTGCCATAGGCAGGGACACCTCCCACTAGACCAGGTTGCCCAAGGCCACGTCCAGCCTGGCCTTGAACACCTCCAGGGATGGGGCCTCAACGACCTCTCTGGGCAACCTGTTCCAGTGCCTCACCACCCTCAAAGTGAAAAACTTCTTCCTAATGTTCAATCTAAACCTGCCCTCTTCCAGTTTGAAGCCATTCCCCCTCGTCCTGTCACTACATGCCCTAGTAAAAAGTCTAGTAAAAAGCCTAGCCACGGATAATGCTGCATGAGGCAAATCTTTGTCTTCTCCTGCACCTGTGCATTTCCCCAGGAACTCCTCCTTCTCTGGAATTCCTAGCCTGCTTCTGTAACACCAACTCTTCCCTGCTCATCTGTTTCACGTCAGATAAGAATCTCATACAATTGAACTCATCAGCCTACCCACCCACGGATTATGATAGATATCATACTCTCTATGTAAAATCTCAACTGTGGCAGTTAAAACTAAAGCAGGTGATTATTTTTTATTCCTGGATTCATATCAGGTCTCAGTGGTTCCACACTAAGTTCCCCTGAATGCCTCCATGTTCTGCCTCTTCTGCCGTTAAAAGAGATGTGCTGTTCTCTGCTTCTTTCCTCCAGTGAGTAGCTATAAGGATTCCTATGACATGATTTCCATTACTTGACTATCCATATCAATAAAGATGAAAAATCAAAGGAGATCAGCTGCAAATAAACAACCGAAGACACATGATACGTCATGCCACAAGCAGACCTGGCACAGCTTAGTGTAAGCCCACACTCCTCCAAGGACAACCTGAGAAGTTCTGGCCCTAGCAAAGGCTAGATTGGAGACCAATACTAAACGGTCAGGGACTGTGAGAAGTATTCGGTGGGCAGCGTTCTCCCTTCAGGGTATTGGAAAGGAGTGCTATGCTCCTTATAGTCTGAAGGAGATACATTACTAGGCCTCTACCTGCTTCTGCAGATGTAAGATGCTACAGCATTTTTCACAAAAGGTGCACGTGCCCCAGCTAAGTCCTCACTGAGTAAATGCTTTCAGTCTACCTAATTCCTTCTTACAGCTTCCACAGAACACAGCATTTTTCACTGCCTCTGCACACCTGTTGTGTAGCGTCATTCTGTGCTTCCAAACACCTGACGCTTCATCTCTGTGATGGATGAAAGGGTTCATACCGATTATGCAGCCTCTTGGAGGCTCCAGAGCTAAAATCTGTCTAACTCTGCAATTTTAAAGCACGGTCTAATTTCATGGAATCATAGAATAACAGAATCATTTAGGTTGGAAAAGACCTTTAAGATCACTGAGTCCAACCATCAACCTAACACTGCCAAAACCACCACTAAACCATGTCCCTAAGCACCATGTCTACACAGTTTTTAAATACCTCCAGGGATGGTGATTCCACCACTTCCCTGGCAGACTGTTCCAATGTTTGATAACCTTTTCAGTAAAGAAATTTTCCTGATATCCATCCTAAACCTCCCCTGGTGCAACTTGATGCCATTTTCTTTTGTCCTATCACTTGTTACTTGGGAGAAGAGACCGACCCCATCTCACTACAACCTCCTTTCAGGCAGTTGTAGAGAGCAATATGGTGTCCTGTCAGCCTCCTTTTCTCCACACTAAACAACCCCAGTTCCTTCAGTTGTTCCTCATAAGACTTGTGCTCCAGACCCTTCACCACTTTTGTTGCTCTTCTTTGGACACACTCCAGCACCTCAATGTCTTTCTTGTAGCAAGGGGCCCAAAACTGAGCACAGTACTCGAGGTGTGGACTCATCAGTGCTGAGTACAGGGGGACGATCACTTCCCTAGTCCTGCTGGCCACACTATTCCTGATACAGGCCACGATGCTCTTGGCCTTCTTGGCCAACTGGGCACACTGCTGGCTCATATTCAGCCAGCTGTTGACCAACACCCCCAGGTCCTTTTCCACCCAGCAGCTTTTCAGCCACTCTTCGCTAAGCCTGTAGCACTGCATGGGGTTGTTGAGACCCAAGTGCAGGACCTGGCACTCGGCCTTGTTGAACCTCATATCACTGGCCTTGGCCCATTGATCCAGCCTGTCCAGATCCCTCTTGTAAAGGCTTCCTACCCTCAAGCAGATTGACACTCCAACCCAACTGGGTGTCATCTGCAAAGTTACTGAGGGTGCACTCGATCCCCTCATCCAGAGCATTGATAAAGAGAACAGACCCCAGTACTGAGCCCTGGGGAGCACCACTTTTGACCGGCCACCAACTGGATTTAACTCCATTCACCACAGGAAATTTCCATTTCCTGGAAATTCCCATCTCCTGGAAATTCATGTAAAAATGATGGTGTTCTGAAGTGGAACCGCGTTAAAAAGCAAGTGGAGCTTGACTTCTCTGGGTGACTCAAAACCACATTTCTGCTTCTTCCACTGAACATTACAAAGTTCCTCTTGTTTGAAACATTCAGACTCTGCTGATCTACAGAGGCCTTTTACTCCCCTGGCACCTCTCAGTCCTCAATACAAATTGCCATGGGGCACTTTTACACAACCTGGAAGGAAAATTCCCGCTTCAATGGCAAGAGATAGATAGAACCTCAAATCAGTCATGGGGGGAAGCCCAAGGGAAAGTGTTTTGGGGAACAGCTCAGCACCATAAGAACTTCCTGTGAAGAAGAAAAGTTTCCCTGTCTTCTCCATCTGACCACTTGGCTGTCCTACGAAGCACAAGACAGTAGGAGCACTAAGCAAGTACTACTGTTGCACAGCTTCACTGATTGTGGGCACTGATGTGGCTCTGTCCTCGAAAACCAGCTACTCCTTTTTGCAATTTTGCTTTTAGGACCAGGTTGGCCCTTAGAAAACTGCAAAGTTCCCCAGAATGGGGAAGGGCTAGAGGAAAAAGAGAAAAAAAGGAGAAAAAGAAATTAGCATGGGGAAAAACAATGAAATAATGGATGTAAGGATGACAGGATCATACATATATTAAGAGAGAACTGGATGGAGGAGACACGAAGCAAAGCACCCTCAATAGCACCCATGTCATGATGGCATCTAAGAAGCTGGTGGATGCAAGCCACTGATGTTCTGCCCAGCGATGTGAGAGGATGATAGCATAGGCAGACCTCCCACAGCTTCTGGGATTTACCATCAAACTTTCCATACTGGGGAGGTGACAAGGAGGTCTCTCGACTTTTTGAGCTCATTAGGATCCCTGAAGCTACATTTTCAAGCTTTATCCTGAAAGCCTTTTACATTATCTACTCTGCACTGGTGAGGTTGCATCTGGAGTATCGTGTCCAGTTCTGGGCTCCCCAGTTCAAGAAGGACAGGGAACTGCTGGAGAGGGTCCAGCAAAGGGCTACGAAGATGACTAGGGGATTGAAACATCTCTCTTATGAGGAAAGGCTGAGGGACTTGGGTCTTTTTAGTCCAGAGAAAAGAAGACTGAGGGGGGATCTTATTAATGCTTATAAACACTTAAAGGGAGGGTGCCAGGGGGATGGGAACAGTCTTTTTTCAGTGGTGCCTGGTGATAGGACAAGAGGTAACGGGCACAAACTTGAATATAGGAAGTTCCATCTTAACATGAGGAGGAACTTCTTTACTTTGAGGGTGGCAGAGCACTGGAACAGGCTGCCCAGAGAGGTTGTGGAGTGTCCCACTCTGGAGACATTCAAAACCCACCTGGATGCCATCCTGTGCAACCTGCTGTAGGTGACCCTGCTCGGGCAGGGGGGTTGGACTAGATGATCTACAGAGGTTGCCTTCCAACCCCTGTCATTCTGTGATTCTGTGATTCTGTGATGAAAGCTGAAGAAAGCACATGAATCCAGAAGCTGGAGCTTTAAGAAGCACAGCACATATTGCAAAGCTTGGAATAAAAAACACAGCTGGCAATACTAGCAACCTTCCAGGGGCTAGTTAATCTCTGGGCTGCTTGGTATAACAGGGTGAGAGACTACTGGGCAGCGAAGGCTTGCAAGCTGAAACAGGTCTGGAGATCAGGGTTGCTTTAATAGTAGTTTCCCTGCCTTCTTGTGAAAGAAATGCATGTACCACACAATCCAAAAATCTAAATTGAAAGAGCTCTGTGCCCCTCTTCTCATCTTCACCTTCCTTTCTTTCCAGGTGTACAATACATGCAGCACCAAATTTTGCATTAATGTATATCATGCGAAATTGCTTACTTGAATATACAGTGTAAACAAGTGCAGGATTTGTCTGACAGATAGACTGTAAAATTTATCATTTTTATGTAAACAGTTGTAAAATTATCTTTGGACAGAACATTGCATTTGACATAGTATCCTTTGTCTAGCTCAGAAAACCCCAACAACAAACAATGCAACGCACAACATATACTTCTTCAAACTATTTTTGGCATGCTCTTTCATTTTGCATAGCATATAGCTTTAGGCTGTATTACATGTTATACAGCAACAGTCAGTAACATTACATTTTTTTCAAATGAATCCATTTATTACACAAAGCCATTAACACAGCTGTTTTGTGTGTTTGCATGTGTGTGTCTGTGGATTTCCCTCAAAAAGAACCAAACTGATCAAACAAAGCCTGACAACAGCAAGTTTCTGCACCGAGATTCAAGCTTTTGTCAAGTTCTGGCATACTTTTTTCCCTTTAAAAACTGTATGATTGACTTTCCTCTTGTTCATACCGTGGTTATATTATTGTGAGTTTATTACTTCATTGAAGACACTGTCAATGGATACCAGAAATCATGAGATTAAAATCATGTCCAAACAAAGGCTGTGCCATTAAAATGCTGACATAACTCGCATGGCAGGAGTGAAAACATGCATATTAAGAGGGCCAAAATTGGGGATATGCAGCGGGATTTGTAAAGTCACACCAGCTAGCCTTTAGATTTCCACCAGACAACAGAGAAACCAACTGCTGTAGCGCTAACATTTCTGCAGTGTTAACTCTGAATGAATGGCAAGCAGAAAGAGGACACCGTGAATGGCGTAACTTAACTGTTCAGATACGCCCAGGGATATACAAACAGCAGACTGCACTCCAGATGAATAAATTAAACGATACAATACATTTTGTCCAAATTTTGGTAAGACCACGAATATATGATATTCCCCATATTGCTGAAGGACATCCTGCGTTTCTTGGGGTCTGTTGGAGAGCAGCCGCCACCGTTGCCATGCAGACTGTAATACAGCACCTAGTTGGTTTAGCTGATCTGGAGCTGCAGTGGAGCAAGTGCACAGATTCTTGCTGAAGTGATATGCATAAAATTACGCCATAAGGCTGGCGAAAGCTACTGGACCTCCATGACATTTTTCACCAGACCTTAGCAAAAGGTCTAGAGGTCCTGAGCTCTGGGGTGGCCTCTAATTTTATGAGAACTACACTTTGCATTTTTTCTGTGCAGGGCCCTTTTATAAACATCTTTTTCCTCTTTCAAACAAATCATGTCCTGCTTTAAACACTACAAAAGAAATAAAAGAAAATACAGGAAAACATGCAAGGTTCTGCATAATGTGTATAAGAAATGAGTGTTTATCACTGTATGAATACCTAATTAGACCAGACATGTAGCTCAACATCAAAATAGCAAAACTACGGGTTAAAGCATGCAGCATTCCACGGTTAGTATTGCAAAGATACAGACAAGAATGATAATGAAAATCCTGTGAAGTAAGAACCATTAAGCAGTCAAGAAAAAAAATCCTGCAGAGATGAAGGCATGCCTTAGCTGGGCAGCCATTCTAATCTCTTCATTGCAGTCCTTCTTGTTCTCCACCCATTCCCAGTTGTGCATTTATTCCCTATCCTCGTAGGGATGTAGGCCTCCAACCTGAAAAGACATCTACCTGTCTTTTAATTGATCTGAGTGTGTAGGCGTAAGGTATACTCAAGGTAGACCTTTCAGGATAAATGCTGACCTTGTTTGTTAGCTCAGACCCGGCATCACACTTCTGTGGTTACACTGCTTCCAGCCCTGGCTGGCTTGTGCTGGTTAGCGTGGAGCTTGGGAAGAGAAAACCCGTGATTGCCAGCACCTGTCTGTAGAGCCAGGAGGACAGGTTGCTCTGTGCAGAGACTGTCTACGTTTGGTTTCAGATACAATTTAGAGCAGCACGTGGCAAAATGCTCACAGAACCTGTTGTTATCACTGACTGCGGGGTAGTATCTTATGTGTCTTGTGATTTACTCCTCCAAGCAATGAGAACAGAAGCCTCTGTCCAAGACCAAACATCAGATTAGACTTAAAAGCATTACCTGGGAGAGCATGAAGATAACAGAGAACTCACGGTGTAGTAATAGAGCGCCACTGTGTAAGAAGATGTGTACAACATTAATACAGCACATGCTTTGTACGGCATGATACTTATAGGAAGGCTTCAGCTGGCAAAAACATCCAAAATTTTCTGTCTCCTGGAGGTCCTGTTCCTAATGGTCCCTATTCTGGCTCCATTTCTTTTTTAGCACTCCACCAACAGATAAAAGCCAGTGAGCAAGATTTCAGAAGTGGTCCTATCATCCCTGCCCTGTCCTCAGCCTTTTCCTCAGAAAACCTTCTTCCCTTCTTACTTGCTGTGAATTTCAGGTGTCCATTTCTCCTCTCCTGTACAGGAAAAATGACAAGCGATTCCCCCAGTATCTTCTTGCAATATAGTTCCCTTCTTTCTTGCAAAGGCTTTCTTCCACATCCTACTTTCTACTGTTCACTTCTAAACTCAGCTGATCCCTTCCCGAGCTTCTGGAGTATCCTTCACCCCAGATGCCACTGCAGTTTATTCCTCTCATGCTGCCTGGGGATCTGACTCATCATTTTTTGCGATTGCTCCTTTGCATCAAAGCCTCATCTAATGCTTAGCCTCTCCACATGAAAACGTGTGCTTGAAGAGATCGGACTATCTAGCAAGCCCTGGAGACAACAAAAAAAGAGATGGGTTAAGGTCATCCATCCACTGCTTTCACTTTTTTTTTTGAATGACCTGAGATGGTCTATCCTGGGCAAGAACAGCAGCTCAGAACAGAACGTGCCTCACATTAAGAGGTGCTGCAGCCTGCTCCAGGCTTTTCAGCTGGGGAGATGCATGCCATGCATTCCCTAACGCATCCTCCGCAGTGGCGGGGGCACACGCCTTTTCTTTGCCTTGCACCATTTTGCAGTTGGCCCCACTCTGTCTGAAACCACTCCGGAGCAGCACCCACCTGGACTGTCCCATCACCCAGACTGCTTGAACAAAGGAACTAATGCGGGTGTGAGAAGGGCTGGCGGGAGCCAAGCCTGCCGTCCGGGATTTCTCAGCCCTTACGCCGAATCACTGGTGATTGCGCTGCGTGCATGTCAGTAGGAGATTAGCTGCCTTATTCCACTATCCATTTTTGTGCTTCTCAGAGAAGCGTATTCTTACATTCGCCTCTTTTAAAGACGAAGCTGGGCGCATGCTAGATGTGGGTGTCCCTGTCCCCCCCCCGCCATGTTTAATTCTGCTTTGTGAACTGTGCATTTTGAATGCTTCTACAGTGCACCGCCTGCAATTAGAGACAGTCCCACAGGGCAGAGGTGCAGGCTGCATTCTGAGATATTCCTCTGCCACAGAAAATAAACAGCAGCCTCGGAGACTATTTCTCTGCCAAAATAATTTTAGCATTTCACTGTCACACGGCAGGCGATCTGGGTGGGGAGGAAATACGCTGAGAGGTGCCGCTGCGCCAACCTCAGGGGGCTGGTTATTTTAAAATGCACCAGACAATTAATTAATTTTCCTTTAAAAAAATGTCGCAAAAATGTAGTTCGAGGTATTACACTTTCATAACAAAGTCTCTATTATAAATGAGCCTCTCCTTCCCAGACAGGGCTGTAATTAGATTGCCTGTGGTGATGATGAATGGCCGCGGTGAATTCATTTCTGGGGAAGCGCGCAGCAACAACCCACGTCCAAAAGGCAGGGGCTACCTGCGGGCACCACCTCAGACACCCCACCGCCACGGCGGGGACAACGGCCGCCTCCCTCGGGGGCAGCAGGGCCACAGCCAGCCGGCGGGTCTCACAAACAGCACTCCGTCCACCGCCAAGCCATGGCCGCCCCCTTCCCCTCCTCGCTCCCACCAGCCTTTTCAGCAGCGCGGCCCTCCGGGGCGGCCAGCGGGCCGCAGCTGCGGGGCGCGGGACAAGGCGAGGAGGCATGGGCTGAGGTGAGGGGCAGGACCCCCCCCNGCCGTTTCAGCGCCGCGGGGTCGCTGGCTGCCGGGAGAGGCCGGCGAGGGGACGAGGGCCGCGGCGCAGCGGGCACACAGCCCTCCTTGTCTTCATAACGAGCTCCAGCCTGGAGCGTCTCTGGGCGGCTTTATTACTGTGATTAATGTTAGTATGATGAATCCCTCAGCTCCTCGTCTGTCTTTGCCGCTACGCAGCAAATGCCGTCTCAGAGGTAGGGCAGTGGGAGAGCACCATGCACCCTAATGACCAGGGAATGCTCTTTTTAAGGTCTGGCTATAAACGCCTTTGCTGTCAAGAGGGAGAAGCTTGCTGGTATGTCACAGTGCTCGTGGCTGTGTTTCAACGGCAACCTTTTGCAGGACGCAGCAGGTATCTGGAGAGATGTAGGTCACACTGGGCTCAGTCCTGGCCAGGAATCACCCCATGTTTACAGATGTTTGTTGTTCATAAAGGCCATCAGCATTTGGCCCACCAAGACTAACAACTTAGGCTTTGCACTGTTTCAGAATTTTCTGCTTTCTCTAAATCATGACTTATTTTTTTTCTCTCAACTTTACTGTTGGTCATTACGCAACAGACCATGCCTGGAAATGAAGAGCTCCATCCAGAAGTAAAGGCTGCTATAAAAAGAAGAAACTGTCCCCAGGACAGATCCGTTTCAGTAAATGGTGAGGGTGATGCGAAATGAAAGTTGTGCCGAAATTATTAGCTCCAAGAACATTGAAAGGACTGTAGAGGTATAAGCTGAAATGTAAGAATTATAAGCAGAATTGTCATTTACAGTTACAAAAACTCTTGCATGGACAAAATCATTGGCAGAATGAGGCAGGTGATGGCTGTAGCAGCAGCAGCAGCAGCATGTTTCTGCTCTGTGGACTTTTTCCCGGCATTAGTAAAAATAGTCTTACTTGGAGGATGAAACAGCCGCTTGCCAAAGGGGCTCTGGCTCCCCACACAGCACTGTTTGGTGTGGCGTGAGTGCTAAACTTCAGGAAGGAACACTGGATTTGGAAATTGCAGGCCTCACTAATGCACAGCTTGATCCACTTTAACCACACATTTTCATGGGCCTCCCATTCCTCCTTTGGCCCTGAACACTTTCTGAACAACCCTAAAACTCTCAGCATCAATTAATGTAAATGTGACAGGCTTCTCTGATACGTAGGGTAAGGAGTCTTTCAGCCTCATTAGAGAAGGGAAGAGCTTTCCATCCATCTCCCGATTTTGATGGAAATAGTATACAACATGTTTTATCTATGTGAAACAATAAGAGCGAAGGGGCTGTGAGCCAGGGCCGCCAGCTAAGAGTTGAAGATGAAATTTAATTGGTTAGTAACAAAATTTTAGTGCTGAGACAGCTTGTTTACATCTATTTAATGTCATTGCTTCCTGAATTTGTCTATCAGGGAGTGCTGCCTCAGTGCTTCAACCAGATAACAGACGGGTTCATGCCGCTTCAAGATTTATCTTCTCTTCTGGCCACCAACAGCCTCTTTCCAGTCTTTCAGTCTCTGGTAGCGTCTGTTCCTATTGAACTGCACCGAGGTGCACTCTGTCTCTGCTTATACCATGGCCTTTCACCTGCTGGTGCTGCTGTTTTAATCACATCCTTTATCTCTGTTCTGGCTCTGTGCCTTTTGTTTGCCATCCCGTAGACCTTTGGCAGGTTGCACTTCCGTGTTTCCCAAACCTGGTCCTTTCCTCGCTCACAAACGCTGAAAACGGCATTTTATTTAGGTGAGATATTTCAGCTCTGATGTTTAATTGTGGAAAGACTGGGGAGCTGGATCTCAGGAACATGGGATTACTGGGTGTGCTCATTACTTTGTGGGACTGGGCCCATAATGCACTCCTATTTTCCTACATTTCCTTTGTGTTGAGCTGTAGCTGCCAGCTCCCTAGCATGCCTTTAAAAGGTAAACAGGATAGGAAAGTGCATTTTTTCAGCTTGCTGTGTGTGTTGCACAGTGCTGCATGCTGTAGGTAGGGTCAGAGCCCACATGCAGCAGTCTCTGACGGAGCACTCCTTAGCAGTGTTTGTAAACCTGAGCGGCAGTATTTGCAAACCCTAGAGTTCAAGCATGCGAGGAAAAAGGAATGCAAGTTTAGAGACAAACTGCAATATAGCTGAAAGCATAATGCATGTATTTGTGTGCAGATGTGCCCGAAAATACTGATGAATTGTAAAGCACCGTTATTGCGCCCATTGACATTCAGGTGGTGTGCCAAACAAAGAGCAACTTACACATCCAAGAGGGCACACAAAGATTGGCTCCACAGTTCAAGAGGAAAAAATATGAGCCAATATCAGTAAAGTGCTCCTGTAGGAATGCTGAAGGCAATGGTCTGCTACTCCGCCTCTCTCTGCTATCTGTTCCACGTGGGAGAAGATTTTGAAACCTTTCTAGGACCATGACAGTATTCTCTACAAATGGCGCTCTGTTACTGTTGTATTATAAAAGCAGGGAGGCAGAAGTAACTTGTATTTTTTAAAGTGGGAGGCAATTGTTTATGAAAAGATGCTAGAGGAACAGTCAGATGTACCTGAAAAAAAACTAGCATAGCATGATTTTCAGATTTTAAAGCTCAACAAAAAGCAATGGAGTGATTATTTAATTAGCTTTGTATCTGGGTAAATCCCAAATTTCAGAATCTGGGTCTTGTTGGGAGGGTTATTTGGCAAATGCAGGCAATTGTGAGCATTTCCAAATTCTTCAGCTAAACGCTGAGAAAATTGAATCAGGGCTAATAAAAGGCCTTGTTACAGAAATAGGTGCTGGCATGGAAAAGGGATTCCAGCCCTCTGACTACTGACATATGCATGTTCATCATGTTCAGAGTGTCTGTTTCGCTTAGACTGAGTCAGAGTTATTACATAAGGTTTAACTGTTGCTTACATGAACTTCTAATGGTAACCTACTGCCTCGTTACAAAACAACCAGCCTTGCAGAGACCCTGAGGCTCAGCTACTTCGCTGTCGTGTCCTCAGAAGCAAGCTACAAGAGGAGCAGAGTTTTGGACTGCAATGTATAACACAAATGATAACAGAAAGATGTTGTCAGGAGGTATTAGTAGGCTAAAGGAAATTAAGAAAATTGTTCCTGGAAACAGTAGAGAAAGAGGCTCTCATTAAAATGGAACCCATTGAAAGAATGCTGTTTGAAAAAGAACATACCTTTTCAGAAGTCATAAGAATACTTACGAGAGCCACGCACCTTCTATATCTATCATTAGCGGATATTTGGGGTTTTGAAACAGTACAGATGCACCCCTCAGAACCATTCATGGTGGCAGAGCCTTGGAAGATAACACTGGAGAGGACTTCCTCTTGGGTAGGGGAGGCTAACAGCAATGGTGACATGAGATAATGATGTCTATGGGTGAAGACTAACTAGTGCAGAGCTCTAGCACAGCAAATACTTAATAAGGGTGAAGGCTAACTGATGCAGAGCTCTACCACAGAAAATATTTAATACCATTCCTCTCGCACCGCATTTTGTTAGGTGGGAGCATAGACCAAAACTGGCGTGTGTCAGGTCCTGTGCTGCTGTGGGACTCGGGAGAGAGACTGCAGTTACCTACCTGTGGCAGAACTTTTAGAGGTGGCCAGTTGGTTTTGGTTTTAAGTGAATTACAGGATGTTCTTCCCCTTCCCTTGGGGCTCTCACACCTATGTGCTGCCTTTACAAAATGAGGCCATTTTCCTTAGGGGAGCAGAAAAAAGAATACTCTTCATACAATTTTACTTTGCCCATAAGGGCATCAACCAGGCATGACATATTCATGGCAACTAACAAGGTTTGTAAATATACCATGTCTAGGAAGTCACTGGTGGCAGATGTTTTTTCTCCCTCACTGCACACAAGCCTTGTAAGCACGAGCACCCTTTCAGCATAGTAGTGAAGGAAAAATGCAGTGATGTCTTGCCATGGAGAGAGAAAAGACATTGTCTAGAGTTGAGTGCTTGGGGCTGGGGGTGGGCTCATTTAGAAAATTAAACATGACCTTTTAAGCAGAAAATGGATGGATGTAGAGCAGACATCCCATCAGCTGTGTGAGACAAAAATGTTACAATCTGGTTAAAAGCACCCCATGCTTTTTTTTGAACTGTAGATATTATAAAAAGCTGTGGGCAAGTAATTTTGTCCAGTTCCTATGAGTATTAATAAATGCAACCATTCGCAACAAGAAAAGAAGCAGTGTCTAATAATAATCGCGATGCATTCTCAGCACTTAAAGGAGCAAATTTAGCCCTGATGCAATCAATACAGTTGCACAAGAGTCTGACTTCCCTGCTGCCTCCATCCTGCGGGTCTCTACATGCCCTTATGTTTCAGTGGCTAAAGCTCAGCCAGCTCTGAACTACCTCCCCACAGCCCCGACAAGCTCATTCCCCAGATGAAGAACCGAGGCACCTGCTGCAGTGCATAGCTTCATCTCCGACTCCCTGAAAGCCTTGTTTTCTTCTCAGGCTCAACCTGGTATGTCACAAGAGCATTGCCAGGATGTGCGCCCTCATGCAGGAGCTGAGAAGCATTCTCCAGCGCCCTGGGGACAATGCAGCTGTGGAAGAGGTGCCTCTTAAGAAGAGAGTCTTGTAGGAGATTCAGAACAAGACCTAAGGGTAAAGGAGACCTCAGTGTCTGTGGAGTGCAAGAACTGCACAGTCATTGATGAATCCACTGAAGTACTTGAGGTGAAGAATGAATTTTAGAGGTCTCCTTGCTGCATTGCACAAGTCATGTCTGTCCTCTCCAAGGTCCCCATACCACACCACAACCTCTATTGACCCTTCCTTGGATGTGATATGACCTTCCCCCCTGAGGGTAGGGGAGCTGGTGAGTCAAAGCTGCCACCCACTCTGCGAGTTTGGGCTTGTCTACTGCCCTTTAGGCCTGCTGCCGCCTCCGTTTGTCTGGTCCATTCAGCTGTTGCATCTTGTCACAGTCCCAGCCACCTGGCTCTCTGAGTAAGTGATTGCCTGGAAATGTCAAAAAAACCCAAACCTGCCTGCCCTCCTGCCTCTGCTTCACATTCCAGCCAGCCTGTGAAAGAACACAATCTTGTGGCTATGCCTGCAGCAGTGTGAGACCAGGGGTTACGGCATGCTGCTGTGAGAAGTCACAGCAAGCCACAGCAAGCCTTTGATTTCAGGCTGCCCTCCTTTTTTAATGGTGTGTTTCATTCATCCGAAGTTGCCTGACTGGAAGAGCCCATGCCCACACTGATACTGGTTTGGAGACTTCATTTGTCCGTTGTGTTTTGTTTTATTGCCACTCATCACCCACTTTAAAGTGGAGCCAAACCATTCAAGGAATGCACAGACTTGGTGCCCTCCTCTGTACAGCCTGTGTAAAACTGGTTTCTAGGAAGAAAGTATGATGGGGAAGGAGGGCAGGAATGCGTCACTCAGCCTTTTCATTTCTGTGTTTACGTATTCAGAAAAAAAATGTAAAATAATGTTTTAAACGCTCTTAAAAATAGCAGGCATGCTCTTTCTGCTGACCTTGCATAAAAATGATAATCAAAGAACCTTTTTAGTTTACAGCTCCAATAGAATCACATGGAGAGAAAATACATGTTGGTCCAGTGAGTGACAGGGAGAGAAGTGTTACTAACAGGCTTCCAATGATGTCATCCCAGGGGAATAAAGGGAGAAAAAGAACCTGCTGAAAATGAAATACAATAATAGAAACATGTCTTTTCATATTAAAATGTTGATAAATAGGGACATTTAGAGCCGTATCACTGCTGGATGTAAGTCAGCATAACCCTGCTGATGTCAGGAGCACTATGCCAGTTCACACTATCCAAAGAGCTTTTCCTCTGACCATGTTCTGCTTTGAGCCAATGAATTCCTGAGTGTAACTTCAGCCTCCAACTGGACTAAGTGTGCAGATTCACAGCAGGGATAAAACAAAGGGCTGGGGAGACGGCCAGGAGCCGCTGGCTTAGTTTTTCCTCCTGTTTGAGAAGGCTGTGATCAGCCATGCCTGCCTACAGTGGGTCTCAAGAAAATAGTAAAAATATTTGCCATTTCAAGCAGTAATACATTAGCTGTGAGGTGGGTGCACAAACATTATCCTCATCTGGCAAGTGGGAATACTGCATTCCCTCGGCATCAGGTAGCAGGTCTGCGGCAACCACAATTAGACCTCTGGTCTTCTCTCTCCAAGCCTCAGGCCTGTGACTCCAGCTGACAGTGCTGTCACAAAGTGACTCCAAAGAACGAGCACTTTACCTTGAAACAGAGCAGATTGTACCAGACACAAGATATTAAAAAAGAAAAAAAAAATCAAGCGGCAGAATGCACTCAGTGCCCCTGCAAGGTCTCCACTTACACACAAACCATTTCAAATCAGCCAAGTTAAACACTGGCCTGCACTATCCCCATACTCGGTACATTTCCCAAGGACACAGTATAAATGCTTCCATCAAGGCACAGCTTAATTTATTTGTTTGCTTCTCTCCTTGCTCACGAGAAAGCATTTTTGTTTAAATGGGGAGAATAAATAGTCTCCTGACCCTTCTCTCTGCAGCACATGCTCCAGCACTGCCCTGTGTTTATGAGGCTAATGGGGGAGAATGCTGTGGGAGGCCCTTGTTAAAACACTGGCAGCGCCTTCCCTTTCATAACGCAGTGATTCGGGGGTGCATTGTGTTTGTAGAAGCAGGAGGAAGAGGAGGCTAATAAAAAAAAATCCATTATCGGAGCTTTCTATGCATAAGGACAGACGGTCAAAATGCAGAGAAGACAACAAATACCTTGGAATAAAGAGCCCATGATGGAGATAAATAATCATGGGGCTCATTCAACAAGAGCCTGCTGTTCAGAAATCCACTGGAACAGCTGCAGCTTACACGTCATTATACTTCTGATCAGTGAGCATTAGGAGCCTTTTTGTGAGTCCCTTGTTTGTTATATTAATCATTGCAAAAGCAGACTCTACAGACATAAAATCACACAGGAAACGTGGGGACTTCTCCTCACCCCAACTTTGCCGGTCAGGCTCCATTTTAATCTTTTTTTCACTCCACTCCTTTATTTTTCTTTTCTCCAGTGGTCTGGGGTGAAATGTACATCTTCCTTATAAGACCTGTATGGCTCTTTGCTTATTAAATCATCTGTTGGTAGGATTTGATACGATGTCAAGCCTTCTGACTTGGAGACACTCGTGGAAATCTGGAGCCATGAAGGTAGGGTCTCAGGTCTTGCCTAACAGGGTTATTTCTGCACTTATTTCTGTCCCTAGCAGTATCTTGGCATTGTGTCAACATGCTGTGCAGGAAAATATGTTTTTCCGTCCTCTAATTCTTTTGGGAATGCACTGAAGGAAAATGGCATATCCTCAAAAATTGAGGGGAAAGGAGGCACCTGGCTTTGACTGTGAGAAGAAAGGTGCATCTCTCTTTCACAAACAAGTAAAGAAAAGGAATAAAAAAGAGCTGGGACCCCAACTGCTCTCTTCTTATTAAAGATATTTTCTTCATGCTTTGGATCTAGGGCTGGTGAAAATCATTTGCATCCCTAAACAGTGTTCCTTAGGCAGATCCATGAGGTGTCCATCCTGCTTACCTTGTCGTGGCAGCCTGTAAGCCACACAGAGTGGCAAGTGACCTGCAGGTCACTTGGTGGAGTTAGCAGTAATGGAACCTCCCCCAGCAGATATTTTGTTGGACAGGAGAGGGCAATAAAACTATGCCCACTGCCACCTTCCTGCCCAGCCCCTAAAGTTCATTTGTGAGTTAGTATCACTGTGATTCCTCTGCAGCCACAGATCTGTATTAAGTACTTCTCTGAGATGTGTGGGGTCTTCTGTAGACACAGATGGAATGAGTTGTGTTCAGTCTTTTCTGGAATGTTTTCTGTAGATCCAGACTGGCTTGATCATTTAAGTACAAGCCGATACTGATGTAATTGCAGGTAGCCCCAGTTTCTAAACTGTGTCTGTATTAGCAAATTTGTCAGCAGTTCCCAGTTGCTAGCTCCAGATTTGCTCCACCACATTCTGACCCCAGACCTTCCCGCCACCTCGTCTCCACAGTCCAAGTTTCTGAACACAAGGGAAAGCTGGGCGTGCTGGCTGATGGTAAGCAGTGACATGGTCTGGGCAGGCACCCAGTTTGGACCCCTGCAAAGGCAGAAACTTGGCATGTTCTGTGGCATACCCTAGCATGCTCATGTGGATACAGTCTCATGGATTAGTCGCATCACTCCACAACAGCATCTTAATTGCATAATTCAGATCTCAATATCTTCCTTAAGATCTATCGCTTTGTTTCCCACAACCTTTCATTGCACATAGCTTGTTTTGATAAGGCTGTATCCTGAGTTAGGTCATCCTGCCAGGGCAACTGCTACCTAAACATATGCCTCCTGTGCCTTAGAGAGAAGATTCCCTGGACATACTGAAACTTTTGCCCAGGTGCACATATGAAAAGATGCCTAAGCAGCAGGAGGGCTTAATGTATACTGGACTGAACTGTGCCTGTCAGTGAGGACCATATCATGGTGCACAATCTGGAGAATACATCATGGAACACAGCAAATTCCAACCCAGGTAGGGCCAGGAGACAGGATTTCCCTTCTTGCATCTTTCTTGAGACCACTGCAGCTGCAGTGAAACACCATGAGAGACACCAAACACCCAAGCTAACTTGGCACTGCTTCACTGATGAATGAGAGGGTCTCTCTGCTTTTTGTTTTTAACAACTGCTTCGCCTTTTCAGGAACAGATGGGAAAAAATGGTTTCCAGCACAACCAGTGAAGCTTTTGTGCACCACCCACAGATCTCACCTGGCCATTCTCCACCTCTGCCTGGTCTGCCCCCACGCAGTGCAGCCTTTCCAGTTCCCTGGGGAAGGGGACATCTCTGCGGTGACAGAACTGACTTGTCCTGTCTGTGGATGCAGTCCTTTTGTGCTAGCCACTGCTCTGCTCATCCTGCAGCATACATGCTGAGACAGAGGGGTTTTCTGGCAGCTTTAAGTGTGGGATCCTTTGGATGCTGAACTCGTTCTTGCAGGTCTTCTCCAATTTCCTATTTCTTCTAGACTATTATCTTTCCAACAGTGTAAGGGTGACAATGCAGCCTGTCTGAACAGGAACCTAAACGTAAAGTCAGTTGTTAACCATGGCTGAGCAGGCAATCCACACACAAAAATATAACATGATGTGTTTCCGAGTTGTTTATTTAAGATCCTGTGAGAGATAAAATAATATTATTTTGAAAAATTATGTGATATAATTAAAAAGGCCTCCTCCACCCCTATTGCCTGCTATTGGTTGTTCCCTGCTCTCCTCAGAGCTCCCTGGCAACATACGAGCAAATAAGCAGCATCAATCACATTCAGTTTGGTTTTCTTTTTCACCCTTGTTTTTTAATTTAAAAATGCCCCAAAGTTGTTATTGTGTTTCCCCACTCCTAATAAAGAAAAAAATCATAATAAAGAAAAACACCAGGAATTAGTCCTGACTTGCTTGTGACCTGCCTGACTAAATATCACAAGCAGCAATGTTCCAGCCATCATGTCCTCAGCCCCTGACACCAAAGCTTGACAACAGCACCTGAATAACTTCAGCAGGGTGGGCAGCTTCTCCTGAAATCATTCATAAAAATGATTTATTATTTAGGAGGGCAAGTAAGGCCACTGGGATCTGCCACTTTCTGCTCAAGAAAGACACACTACATGCCGTCTATGTTAACCCTCTAGAATACAGTTATGTGCATACTCACCACTACCAATGGATCATAATTACACTTCTCATGTACACCATCAGAAAACTACCCCAGTGATTTTTCTAGAGGTGTGGGTTTGTTTTTTTTTCCATTGGCTTTTGCCCTAGCCAAATGCCAAAAAAATCAAGATCATGCAAATGCAGACTTTCTGAAGAAGAGAAATATTCCCAGGTCAGGAATATTTCCTAGCATGGGTAGGAAAAGTGAGTCATACTTATGCAAAAGCGGTTGTCCTCTGGGCAGTGCTGGAATAATTAGGAAACATTAATTCCATAGAAAAAATCCTCTTCTGTGCTGGAGAGCTAACATTCAGTCCCACTTTCCAAAGGAGCTGTACTTCAGGGTAGCAAGGTTGTTCCAAAGTCTCAATAGAAGGGTCTCCACAAAATTTCTCCCTTCAAGCTGCTTTATGGACCATGAACTCTGAGACAGAAGGACACAGGAATTAGGAAACCTGCTCCTTTGTCTTCCAGTAAATCTCTGGCTTCTCCACAGCTAGCAAGACATGCTACTGCTGAGGGTGGCACATACCACTGGCTGTCCTCACTGCTGAAACTGTAGACACCTCAGGGGAATGAAAGGGCCTGATCCAGAGATGAACCAAATCGACAGATTGATGGCTTCAAGTAAACTTGGATGGGTCCTAAAATAAAAATGCTGGTGTTGTGATTTAACCCTGGTGGACAGCTCAGCCCCACACAGCTGCTTGATCACCCCCACCCCCAAGTGGGATGGGGAGAGAATCAGAAGGGTAAAAGTGCAAAACCTCATAGGCTGAGATAAAGTCAGTTTAATAGGTAAAGCAAAAACCATGCACACAAGCAAAGCAAAACAAGGAATTCATTCATTACTTCCCATCGGCAGGCAGATGTTCAGCCATCTCCAGGAAAGCAGGGCTTCATCATGTAGCAGTGACTTGGGAAGCCAAACACGTTAACTCCAAATTACCTTCACTTTCTTCTTCTTCCCACAGCTTTATATGCTGAGCATGAGATTCTATGATATGGGATATCCCTTTGGTCAGTTGGGGTCAGCTGTCCCAGCTATGTCCCCTCTCAACTTCTTGTGCGCCCCCAGCCTACTTGCTGGTGGGGCAGTGTGAGGAGCAGAAAAGGCCTTGATGCTGTGCAAGTGCTGCTCAGTAATGGCTAAAACATCAGTGTGTTATCAACACTGTTTTCTTCACAAAGCCAAAACATAGCACTGTACAAGCTACAATGAATCTTGTGGGGTGAGACCCCACCTGGAGTACTGCATCTGGCTCCGGAGCCCCCAACATAAGAAAGACATGGACCTGTTGGAACAGGTCCAGAGGAGGGCCACGAAGATGATCCAAGGGCTGGAGCACCTCTTCTATGAGGAAAGGCTGAGAGAGTTGGGGTTGTTCAGCCTGGAGAAGAGAAGGCTCCAGGGAGACCTTATTGTGGCCTTCCAGTACCTAAAGGGGGCCTACAGGAGAGCTGGGGAAGGACTTTTTACAAGGGCATGTAGTGATAGAGTGATAGGATGAGGGTGACTGGCTTTAAACTGGAAGAGGGTAGGTTTAGATTAAACATTAGCAAGAAATTTTTCACTTTGAGGGTGGTAAGGCACTGGAACAGGTTGCCCAGAGAAGTTGTGGATGCCCCATCCCTGGAGGTGTTCAAGGCCAGGCTGGACGTGGCCTTGGGCAACGTGGTCTAGTGGGAGATGTCCGTACCTATGGCAGGGGGGTTGGAACTCGGTGATCTTCAAGGTCCCTTCCAACCTAAACCATTCTGTGATTCTATGAAGAAATGTAACTCTATCCCAGCCAAAACCAGTGCAGCTGGGAAAGTCTAAACTGTGTTTAGACTTCCTACACAACTGTGACAGCTGTTCTGATGTGTAATTCAAGACCATGGGGGATTCAGTCGACTGCTCTTCAGACCTGCCTGTCAGGACAGAGGGAGCCAAGGCATTAAAGTAGGGGTAGGTGAATCAAAGTATCAAGTAGGGTGCAGCCTGAATGCAGTCACTCTTCTGCACTGGGGAGCAAAGGAATCTCCTGCGCTGAGGTTTTTGGCTTCTCTGTTTCATCTTGCAGGCATTTCCCCCTGTCTGCTCCACCCGAGTGTCACACTTTGGGCAGGAGACATAATCCCCCAGGGCTGTCACTGCAGACAAGCTGATTTAGCAGTATTCAGAGAGGGGACACTGTCTATGAGGAGTGAGGATGTCTCCCTGGGCCTCCTTGCAGCACATCACCAGCACAGGGAGGGCTTTGCAGGCAGATAGTCCATCCATACCTTGGCCCAGCTTCCATTAGCTGTTAATTGCCCTGCAAAAAGACTACCTTGGGGCTTCTCAGCCTTTTCCATGCTGTGACCCCTTGTTTGAACACAAAAGAAGTTTTTTGACCTCTCCTCCCATATCTCCCAGAAAAAAGGAGGCAGAGGGCGAGTGTTCAATCCCCTGCTGCAGGCTGTAGCCCAGAGGTTAAGGGACTCGGAGCTAGGACATCTGCATTACTTTATAAACAGCATTTTTAGCACTGCAGCACCAGTAGTGGTGAGCAGAAGAGCTTTTTTTCTGAAAAATGCTGCCACAGAGCGCAGCCTAGAAGGAGACATGCATGGTCTCTCAGCCTGCGAGTAGTAGCAATCCAATATACCTCCAGTAATAGCTGTGACGCTTAATGATCTCCGGGTCAACGCCACTCTGTCTAATCAATGTTTACACAGTGTCCTTGAGAGCCCAGAGCACCTCGGGGAGCAGCAGCATAAACCCGCATTTCCCGTTGGATCCCATGGACAGTGACTGACTGCACTCTGCAGAGTCATTTAACACCCCTCCTGCTCCACAGCCAGCAGGGAGCTGGGGGAGAAAGAGGAAAACCAGCCTCTCCCACTATCTCTTCTCTCCACAGGTCACAATGACCAGCAAAGGTGCCCTGCCCCACACGCAGTAATAAGCTGATAGCAATGGTCTCCTTGCCTTTTGGATGAAAGATGTGCCAACTGCAGCCCTCTGTGTGCCCACAACAAGAGCTGTCTCTGCTGCAAGGTGGAAGCATTGCTCAGAAAGCTGAGAAAGTAGTCTCTGCCATGCCCAGGTGGTCTGGCAACAGAGCTCTTACTGAGCTCTTTTATCCTTGTGCTGGGAGCTGGAATTAATCTGAGGATTTTGGAATTATTATCATTTGTCATCAAGATGGAGCAGGGAAAGTTTCACAGAGCAGAAACGTATGTGAATTCAGTCACTCCCGTAACATCATTCACACACGCCCCTGAAAAGCACATTTTTTTCTTCTGCGTGGCCTGATGCTGCACCTCCCATTTCAGCCTGTCTGGAACTTTGCCAAAGGAGACCTATTTGGGTCGCATCTTTTTGGGTAGGTTCAGTTTCAGCTGTATTGGAAAATTACAGAGACAGAGTGGGGACTCATGAAAGATGTCTTGTTTTGCTTTAGTATAGTTGTAAGTTATAATTAAAGCATGCGTGTGTAAGAAATGTGCATGCTGAAAAAGGCCAATTTAAGGATGCATGTGCAGTGATAATTTATGTACCTAATTTGTAAGTATTTGACTTCTCAGTCTTCATTTCTACTTTTTGTAAAATGAAAAATGGGCTTCCTGTATATGTGATACAGCATTTGTTTCTCTGGTCTTCTCCCAGTCCTTCCTGTCTATCCCCAAGCAAGTCTGCGTGTCAGCGTCTCTCACCACTCTGCTAACTTGGCATATGTATGAACAACATTAAAGATACAAAATAATTGTGAAAGCCCAGTTACAGTGTAGGTATGTTTACCTGTATGTTTAGCAATATATCATTGAAACTGGACTGATGACAAGGGAATGCCCTTGTAATGCAACTAACTTCTGAAGAAACTAAACAAACCTTGTCAGGAGAAAATAATGCCGTTTGTGTGTTAGGAAGGCAGACGCATGGGCTGGAGTTGTGTGAATATACCTTGGTGTAGGAGCGGTGCAGGGGCCCCAAGCTAGGGCTGGAAATGGAAAGTGATCAGTACAGCCCTACTGATGTGATGCTGTACCCACCATAAAAAGCCCTGCAGATTGCTAAGTAATCACAGCCCTAATCCTGCTGGGCACGGGTGTCTGGGCACGTGCTCAGAGGTGCAGGCACCATGGTAGTGGCAAAGCCATGCTCTCAGCCATCGCTAGCCCGTGATGCAGAGCCCTGCAGGAAGTCCCACGTGGCCGAAGGAAATGAACTGCGATCACCAAACGCCCCTAATACCCGGCGGTTTCCCTCTGATAAATTGTTTTGCTTTCTGTTTCCTCTGAAGTGTCAGGAACATAAAACTAATGCCCTGTTCACCTGACCAGGACAATTCCCAGGAAAGAGGTGGAGGACGTTGCTTTTCAGCAACTCCCGCAGTGCAGTGCAGCTTGGCAGTGGTGCCCTCACACACCTATTCAGTTAAACTCCTCCTCTGCCCCAATGGCTGTTTGCAAAGGCTGCCCGACTAGTTACAGCAGCTAGTTAGGAACAATGGTGAGGGGACGGAGGTAGTTATCCTGCTTAGTTTATGTTGTGTAAGGCTTTCCATTCTGTCCTTATAAGAAAGAGGAAGATGGAGAAGAGAAAGGTAAAGGGAAATGTCAATGTAGAATATAAAAATAGAAGCAGTCACAGGTTACGCTGTGTAATCAAAACAATTTATATTGTGCTAACTATCTTTGACAAATAATAGAGAGCTATTTAAATACTACTGCTAAGGGCCAGTCCAGGATCCCAGCAGTCCCAGTGCAGGGTGACAGAAGGAGAGAGATGCTGCCACTGCTTCTTCAGAGCTGTTTTCCTCACTCAGCTTTTGCGAAGTAGCCACACAATGCATAAGCCCCAGCCTAGCTAGGTAGCTCCTATTCTTTCTCCCGGTCTTTTCCCTGGAGACAGAGAAATCACCGAGTCCATTGAGGCATCTCCTCTCCTCGTGACAGACCTCCTCGGCAGCAAGAGCTGGCTCCCCTCAGCCTGGGTACCTCTGCAGACAGGCATAGGGGCCATGCTGGGTGTGCTGCTCTCTCGTCCTGCCTCCTACCTCCTACCGATTTGTCAACACTATTGAGCCTTTCTGCTGGCGTAGCCCATGTGGCTATGGGGGTAGGACACAGGGCTGTCATGGAAGCGTGCAAAACCGTGCACCCTGGCACCTCCCTTCTCCCGGGACACGGCTGACACCTGGGGTGTCTCTTATCAGACTTCCCTAGCACCCTGTCATTTGGCCACAAGCGCAGGTACAGCGTGGCTGGGTGTGCGTGTATGCACCCACCCCCACCCCCCCCCTTTCACCCACTTCCTTGCACCTTTGGAGGGGCAGGATGGCAGGGCAGGGCCACCACTGTGGTGACTCTCCCTCTGGGGCCAGCAGCCAGTTGCCCGTCTCGCAGGAACATTTACTGCAGACGTTTTCAAATCACAGTCAGAAAACAGGCATCTGTTTTGCTTTGATTTTAAAAGAAGTCGAGTCCCTTTTCCAAATTATTCAGCTCTCAAATTTCAAAGGCAGGGAGGAGATCGCGTGTGCAACAATCCTGCTTTATTCACTCCCTGTAATTTGTGGTGTGGCTTCTGCTCCTGGTGTCAGGGAGTAACTTTTCAAAGAGAATTAAAGAACAGCGAGCACTGAGCGCCTCTGGGTGAACAAGCTGTTTTCTTTACACCTGAAGACATTACAAGAGAATCCCAGCCTCTATTAACACAACTGCGAAGCTTTCATGGAGGCAGAGGAAAGCTTTTGAGTATGAACTCTGACTGCTCAGAAAGCAGAAGTCAAATGAGAAACACGGAGAATATATCAGTCACAGGAAGCCCATTAGTGCAAGCATGGAGGGATGCAAACATGATTGAATCCAACAGCAGCCTGTTTGTAAATGTTTGTAAATACTCTTTCATATCACTTGGGTATTGCAAATCCTCTAAATTTTTGCTTTCCCAGAATTCCTGCTCTCTCCTGAAAACTCCCATTGGTTTCAAGCTGGCATCTCTCAAGGTCACACTGGTCTACTATTCGCTATTAAATCCACCTCCCACAGAAGAAACCATTAAAAGCATCAGGAATCAGATCGCCAGCCATTTACTGCAGAGCCTGTTTCTCCCACTGCGTTTGCCACACTCTTAGCTAGCACAAAGGGCTCCCGATCCTGAATGGGGCCTCTGGGTGCAACTCTAAATGTTAAACAGTAATTATTTTTGGTTAGTTTTGTTTTAAACAAAACGCATGAAAATCGGGGCTTGCAGAACTCCCCAGACAAAAGGCAGCTTGGGTTATCATAAACTGCCCTGGTCTGTGGCAGATGATTTGCATTGCCTCCGCTGGCACGTTCTGGTTCTTAAGGAGGTCAAACTCGCCTTGGTTTTCCCTAGAAAAAAAATGTTGTAATGCTTTGTATGACAATTGTTTTTAATGTAATTCAAAAAATAAATATGACTATCTCTCCGCACAGTTTATTTTTATGACTCTCAGAGAATTGTATTAATTGCTTAATTTATATTTCCATCAGGGTCCATCAATTAAGAGGAATCGGTGGTATTATCCTTGTAAAACACCACATCAGTCAAAAATGAAGCAGAGTCAGAGGTCTAACTGTTAATCAGGTCACATTTCACTTCCTGTTGACATTTTTATTTCCCTTGCAGAAAATATTTGACGTTAAGTCTCAGATTATGAGCACTATTCACCCAGCGCAAACACTGCAGAGAAGTAGTTCTGCCGGTGCAGCTGGGAAGTATGCACCGAGTCACTTGCGAGGCACCTCTTTAAGCAGCGCAGGGTGGATCGACAGCTATTCATCTTGATGATGAATGGGAAATCACTCCAAGGTGAAGGTCAGATTTCCATCTGCACCTCAGAAAGCAAGAAAGAGGACCAGCAATGGCAGCAGAGGTTGTTCTGTTGTGGCTTTGCTGCAAGCTGAGCAATTTGAAGAGTTTGGCCAAGGAGGCAAAAATATCGTAATGTGATAAACGCAATCAGGTGTTTACTGGCAACAGAGAAACAGTAGGCTTGGCTGATGACATGGCAGAGGAGAGTACAACTGTGGTGAAGGATTCGCTTTAAAACAAGGCATCGAACAGGAAGGACAGTTTTGTAGTTAAGGAAATTGGCTAAGAGATAGGGAGGCTTTCAGTTATTCGGAACTAGATATTCATATGCTTCTTGAGCAACCTTGAAGGGGTCATTCAGTTCTGCTGAGGTAAACTGAGCTTAGGAGGGGTGTAAAACATGCCAGCCCGAAGAAGCGGATATCGGGTGGCTGTTGCACCCAGAGTAGTACTGGGAAACACAGCCCCCCCCCGCTGCCTCGCAAGTTTCTTCCTAGTGGACTTGTTAATTTACTTCTCCATTACGTCAAAGGCACATCCCATGGTAATCTTCTGACTCAGCGTTCACTGCTACCCAGAACACTAGTTGTTTGCCATCTGTAATAAGGTTCTAATAATATTTTCCCTTTGTTCACCATATCATCAGTAAATTCCCAGAGAAGTCCCCAGTACTACCTGTGGAATTTGAGTAATGTGCTCTGCTCTTAAGATAGCTGACTTCTACTCTGAGAACAACATATAGTCTCTTCCAACAATCATACCCAATGTAGCTAGTTTAATCCCTTTCTTTCCTATTCCTCCTTTGCTAATGCCTTCCTCTCTCTTTACACATTTTGTCTTACAGTGTATAGAAATAAAGAGATGCTTCACTTGCTATTGCTCCTTTCTGCTGCATCCCCACCCCCAGTGCATGCTTTTTCTCAAAAAGTGATGCAGAATATTGATTAGATTTGTTTGTTAACAATGATAGCACTGCACTGAAAAAAGAAGGTTTCTTTATTAAAAATTGTACTTGCACCAGCACCTGCAAAGGAGAATCCACTGTTGATACACAGTGAGAGCTCAGTCAAACACAGTAACTTTCTATAACTATGTTTACATTTTAGCATTTTATTCGGTTTTCAAACTCAGAATAATCTAACTACCTCCCCAACTGTCTGAGCTTCAGAGACTAAAAAAGGGGAAGAAACTACATATGTGTCCTTTTTCTCAAGCAAGCTTTGTAAAAGTTTCAACTGTCATTGGGAAGTTGAGTTTTCCACCTGAAAGGTCTGTAGAGAGCTGATAAGATCCATTTCAGAGAGAACCAAAAACGTCCGTTCCTGTGAGCTGGGGTGGAATCAGATCCACGCTGTGGTGCAAAGTCCATTCCTATGGAGCATAACACACCTGCCTGAGGTATTCTGTTAGCTGCTAAATCTGCAGACCTTGCCTCTCTTTCCTGTCCGCAGAAGGCATGTTTGAGTAGTACTAATTCTCAGATAAGCAGGTATTTCCTCTTACACATATTTGCTTTCTGTGGGGCGTGTGGCACCATATTTTCTCTAAACCAGCAGTCTGAAAACTCCCTCTTCTTTGGATCACTCTCTTAACTCCCAGTTTGACAGCAGTGCTTAGAGACCACTGACTCAGAATAAGGTTTTTTTCATATTCTGCACTAAATCTTTTATTCACTGAATATTTTACATGTTTGAAGTACTTGTGTGAGGAGAGGAGGAGAAAGAGAGCTCTCGCCTCTGGCTGAAGGGCGCGTGTGAAAAAGTGTGGCTTTGCTGAGGCCAGTGAGAGTGCTTGAAATCACTTTGCAGTCCCATAACACTCAGAAGTTTCCTGAGGTTTCTGTCTGACTGTCAGACCCTTGACAGAGTCAGCAGAAAGGGTCCTCTTCTGTTCATTTACAGCAGGTCCCCAGGTGTCAACCTTTTCACACTTCTGTGCTGAGACAAAAAGTGAGCCCAGTCCCAATCCCCTTGATGTATATAGTCCACCTCCTGGAAATAAAGACCAAGGTGGACAATTAAGACCTCCAATGTAAATACATTTTTTTAGTCTTCCCCAGAGCTGATCCATGGTTGAGCAACCGGTTGCTCTTCATTTCACAGCAAGCCCCTGTTGGCTCCCAGTGCTGCCATAGCTCTTCACGGTTATTTGGGTTGTCTGTCCTTGAGGCCCCCTTTGTCCCAACTTATGTATTCAAAAGCCACCAGCTTGAAATCTCCTGATACAGATGAAGCCTTGGGTAAATATTGGCATCTCCCACCATAAACTTCTGTATGAAAGAAAAGGTTTAGCTCTGCAATCTAATTGTGAAAGAGCTTGTTCCTTTCCCTCCGTAATATTGCATAACTGCGGCTGAGTGTGAAGGGAAAACAAGTGCATATGTCTGTATTTTCCCTTATGCATTACCTTCAGAGAAAGGACATGGTTTCTATTACATCTCTGGCTGCAACAGATGGAGTAAGATGGGTTTTTTTTTCCTGTGTATGACTATAACTTCTTAAAAGCTGCCTTCCCAAGTTGATCAAGCAAGTCATGAAAAATGGTCTGTTTATAAAAATGATGATTCTGATTGAGTTAAAGCATTGTAAGGCAGGCAGTACTGTCCCTAAAGAGAGAAAAAGAAAGGCTTTATGGAGAAATATCTTGTTTTCCTAATAGCTTGGTTTGGCAACAAGTTTATAAAACACATTAAAATTCCCCAGGGGCTTCAGGACTGCCGTGTTTCTAAACAGTCACATTTACCTTGACCTTACAGTTGTAGGATAAGGAAAGATTGCCTTCTTTTTAGCCCCAGGAATACAATACTTGGCATTTATGTAGCACTTGAAATCTTAATAGCTCTAGAACCATGAACTGAGAATCCTTGCAGCAGAAATAGAGCGGGTTCAGGCACCTTTACCATCCCCTGTGTTAATGCCCCTTTCCTCATGGACCTGCCACATGGGGCTCTTGCCTGCCAGGGTCAGAAATTGTCAGCAAGAGTCCAGCTGGCTCTTGAGAGACACAGGCCAGTCAAACAAAAACCAGCCTGTCTCATGTAGGTTACAATGAGCAACTTTGATTTTGATCATACTCAAAGTACTGTTAAGGGCTGCTGAGCTGAGAGAGAGGATTTGCATTTGTTTGGGTTTTTTTGAGATGTGACAATCACATTTCGTAATCCTGTTGTCTGCTTTTAAACCTTAGGAAGATCTTGGCTACCACCTCTCACCAGCTTATTATGCAAAGTACTTGGAAAAAAAAAGACATGGAAAGGAGGGGCAGGGACCAGTAAGTGAACAAGCTGGAGACACCAGTCCCCATTAGGTTCTAACATGGATCAGCTTCTCCCCTGTCTCTCGCTGTCCTCACTAATGCCTTGGGATTTTTATTGTATTATTTTCACTCAGCAAATTAAGGGGAAAGTGGCTGAATGTAAGGCTAGCAAGAGAGATTGCTTAATGACAGTTCTGTAAAGTGACAGTGCTTTATTTCCTTGACCACAGCAGCAAGGCAGAAAGTTCCTTACTGGCTTCATGATCACTAAAGACAAACTAAACAAGCAAAAACTGCATTTTGTTTACCAGAGGGTCAGTCAATGTCCATCCAGTGTTCTCATGCTCACCCAGAATATAAAATTCTCATCAAATGTGGTAAAATATGGACATTGGTGTGTTCCTGAAGCTGTCATATCCTCCGTCAGACACATATTAGAGAAACAGCTCACCTTCTCTCCCTGAATGGCAGAGTGTGATGGTGGTAGGCTGCCTGGTGCATGAAAAAAACCACTGCCTCTAAACTGGGAGAGTCCACTGCCTATTGAGGGGGCTTCAGGAAGCTTCATGGGGTGTTGCCTGCTGCCCAAGCACTCTGTAGGTGAAGACCAGCAGAGGGGAATGACGTCAAAGGAAAGTGTGTTTTAAGGAGCGTTCACTCTGGGAAGATGAAGTGGAAGATGATGATGGTAGTAATGGTAATGGTAATGGTAATGGTAATGGTAGTAGTAATAGTAATAGCAGTAGCCTTCTAGCATAGCCAGGAAGCATTTATCTAAACGATCGAGTCCACAGCAATATGGACTGTAAGATATGTCTGTCATTCCACAATCCTGGTGACTAGACCTTGCACCTCATTTTCACTCCTAGGTATGTCTTTTTATTTGTGTACTTTTAACCATTGTTTTAGATTTATAGCAACTTAGAACACTGGGATCTCAAATCATGATGGGAACACCATGGATATTAATCTTCAATTGTAATGCACTGTTTCACCCAATTGAACCATTATGCTAGATTTTTTAAAACAAAGACTACCATTGAAAAAAAAAAAAAGCTTTTTTTTTTCATATTAACTCAATTTTCCAGATGTAAGACACCATTTTCCAAAAGCAATAAGTATAAAAATAAAAAATTGCCAGGTCATCTTATGCATTATATAGTACTTAACTTAGAAAAATAGGCATCAACTATAGATTTAAAAACTCAGTAGATCCCTGGGAGCCGCTATGTAATCTTACGAATGCAATTATGATTCAAAGCAGATTTTAAAATCAATGTCTTTATGACTCATCATCAGCAACACATCCCTCAGAAGAGAAGGCTGACGATGAAGTTAACTGATGGATGCCTCTCCTGTAATGCTGCTCAGCGCAAATGATTTTACAGCACATTCCAAAGTTCTGAATGGCCCGGAGAGAGGCCAACCCCCTTTGTGATTCCCCCGGGAATCAATCCAGAAAAAGGTGGAACTCACCAGTAAAAAAATTCACTTGCTGAATAAATAGTTACATTTTTCTCAGTCGGATGCCCTATATCCACCAAAACGAGAGTGGTGCAGCAACCTTCCCAGATTAAATCAAATGGCAAAAAAGCTGTGCTGCAGAACTAAAAATGTGGGAGTTCATCATGCTTTTACCAACGGGCAGAGGCTATACTGAGGAAACCTCTGGACTCCATCTATAAACCTAATGGTGGGCAGTAGCATAGCTTAATCCTTCGAGGAATTCCTTTAGCCTAGCAAGCTTTTACAGTCTTCTACAGATCTACAGGAAATTATAGGTTGACTTCTTCCATACATAACTTGTGCATGGTAGTCAACCTTTTTGTGATCATTTCTTTCCACAGCTGTCTCCTTTAGATCATAACAGAGGTTGTGGACTGTCTAATTTGTAACCAGTTTCTCAATGAAATAATTTTGGGTTGCACTTGTGTCATTCTGAAAGGACTGGGTGCAAACAATCTGTGGATGGGGAGGTGGATGCCAACAGGCTATGTTCTTAAGCAGAGCACATCACCTCAGGGGTTAAAACCATCCTGAATCCTCTGCAGAGTCATGAAGTGGAATCACCCTTTTTCCTTACATCTTTCAGTGAAAAAACAGCCAAATAAGAAGGAACAACAAGGAGTTTCCTTCAATATAAAAGAAGTCTGTGGTTCTGGCTGGATGCTTCCCATGACAGTGGTATCTCTTGTTACTAAAATAACGGTGAGCTAATCCCAGTTAATGGAGGATTTTCAGTTTAGCAACTTCTGCAAATGAGGACATACAGCATACTCTATAACAGAGCATGGCACCAAGTTGGGGAAAATCATGAGTCATTCCTGGGCCCCACAAGGCAGACGATGGATGAGAATTAAATCCTCCTCCCAGAGCTGTTTTTTCTGCCAAGGATTGCAAGCAGGGAGCCTGGCAATGCTGAGGTGATGTTGGCAGATGACTCCCCAGGGATTCACAGAGATGACACCCTATTTCTGTACTGATGTGTCCAGATACAGAGGAGCAGGGTCCCCTGAAAGAGAGCCTACAGAGAGTCCCTAGTGGGAACAGCCTGACAAGTCTGTCCTCTGCCCAAAGCAGCTCACTTCAGCACAAGCCCTGAGACACCTGATGACAGCACCTGAAGTTCAGTTAAATATCTGCAGAAAGAAGTCACTTAGATATCAAGAAGGAACCACAAAATGGGGTAAATTGTAGAGAAAAGATATCTCCAGTACTTTGTGTAGAGGTATCTCACATGGAGAGGTTAAGCCGGCAAGGCTTACCACGGCTATACAATCTATAAAGGCTCCGTTGGCAGCAATATCATTGTCATTACTCAAAATTATGGCATCCCAGATCCACAAAGAGTTGGGATCCTTTTGAAATAGTGCAAATTCAGAGCCATCCTGAGCATGGGAAAAAAGGATCGGGTTTGCTGAGCTGGGAGACAGGACATAAAGCGGGAAAGCTCAAGGGTTAATTAGGCAAAGGAACACATACATGGGTGTAAAGCAGCTGTTAAAGCACTCTGAGATTTACAGGGACATCAGGAGGAAGAGAAGAGACCCAAACATGACCTCTCAGAGGTGCCAGAGGAACATCAGACATGACCCAAGATGCCAGGCCAATGGTTTGGGTTGTAAGGGACCTTTAAAGGTCATCTTGTCCTCCCCCCCCCCCCTTGAAATGAGCAGGACACCTTTCAACNTCAGGTTGCTCAGAGCCCCATCCAACCTGACCTTGAATGTTTTCAGGGATGGGGCATCTACCACCTCTCTGGGCAACCTGTTCCAGTTTTTCGCCACCCTTACTGTAAAAAATTTCTTCCTTATATCTAGTCTAAATCTTCCTTCTTTTAGTTTAAAACCATTACCTCTTGTCCTATCACAACAGGCCCTGCTAAAAAGTTTGTCCCCATCTTTCTTATAAGCCCCCTTTTAAGTACTGGAAGGCCACAATAAAGTGTCCCTGGAGCCTTCTCTTCTCCAGGCTGAACAACCCCAACTCTCTCAGCCTGTCCTCATAGGAGAGGTGCTCCAGCCCTCTGATCCTTTTTGTGGCCTTCCTCTGGACTTGCTCCAACAGGTCAATGTTCTTCTTATGTTGGGGACTCCAGAGCTGGACGCAGTACTCCAGGTGGGATCTTATGAGAGTGCAGTAGAGGGGGAGAATCACCTCCCTCGCCCTGCTGGCCAAGCTTCTTTTGATGCAGCCCAGGATATGGTTGGCTTTCTGGGCTGTGAGTGCACATTGTTGCCTCATGTCCAGCTTTTTATCCACCAGTACTCCCAAGTCCTTCTTGGCAGGGCTGCTCTCAATCCCTTCATCCCACAGCCTCTATTCATACTGGGGGTTGCCCTGACCTACATTTAGGACACTGCACTTGGTCTTGTTGAACTTCATGCGGTTCACATGGGACCACTTCTCGAGCTTGTCCAGGTCCCTCTGGATGGCATCCTGTCCCTCAGGTGTGTCAACTGCACCACTCATCTTGGTGTTGTCTGTAGACTTGCTGAGGGTGCACTCGATCCCACTGTCTATGTCATTGATGAAGACATTGAAGAATACAGGTCCCATTATGGACCCCTGAGGGACACCACTGGTCACCAATCTCCATCTGGACATTGAGCCACTTACCACTACCCTCTGGATGTGACCATCCAACCAATTCCTCATCCACCGAGCAGTACACCCATCAAATCCATACCTCTCCTATTTAGAGAAAAGGATGTTGTGGGGGACTATGTCAGAGGTCTTACAGAAGTCCAGATAGATGACCTCCGTAGCTCTTCCTTTGTCCACTGATGTAGTCACTCCATCATAGAAGGCCACTAGGTTGGACAGGCAGGACTTGCCCCTGGTGAAGCCATGCTGGCTGTCCAGAATCACCTCCCTGCTCTCCATGTGCCTTAGCATAGATTCTAGGAGGATCTGTTCCATGATCTTCCAAGGCAGATCTGCCCTATTCTCTAGTTTTAAGGAGAAACCTTCTCACTGGTTTTTGTTTAATAAGAAGGGGGAGACATATGTCCTGGGAAAGACCTTAATAGTGTGTACATTCTTAACGCTTTGGCTTGAGAATTGTTGTGAAGTAGATGCTGCCTTCCATTGCTATGACAGACATTGCTATGTCTGTACTGTATGACAGTACAGACTATGGGTCATAATTGCTGTTCACAAAATTTCCTTGGAAACAGGCATGATGTTTTCAGGAATGGCGTGGTCCGTGCCTGCTTTGCATCATCTTCTGCACTGGGCAGTTGATGAACATCTGAGAGAATGCCGAGCTTCCTACCCTGGTACAGCCCTCAGGTTACTATCCATTGTTGATTTTTAAGGTAGGCAGCAATGAAGTTGCAACAAGAAGTCTGAGGGCAATTAAGAGAGACTTCAGGGCCTTGGGACAACTGGTTAAGGGATCAGGAGCACAAATAGTGTTCCCCTATATCCTTCCAGTTGCAGGGAATGATGAGAAGAAACAGGAAGAGCCAGCAGATCAATACCTGGCTCCGAGCCTGGTGTCACCAGCAGAATTTTGGGTTTTCTGATCATGGGTCAGTTTACGTGACACCAGGTCTACTGTCAACAGATGGGGTGCACCTGTCTCAAAGCGGGAAAGGATCTTTGCACAGGGGTTAGCAGAGCTCATTGAAAGTGCTTTAAACGACAGTTGAAGAGGGAAAGGGGTAAACCCAGGCTCACTAGAGATAAGCCTGGGGGCAGCACGCTAATGCTTGAGGGATGGTGTGCTAGTGAGGTGCTTCGATCTGCTGTCTCAGTGGAGGTAGGGGATGGATATCTATATGGCAGCAAAGGCGCAAGGGTTATTGATGTATTAGAAGCCACAGAAGCGCCTGAGAATAGTCACATAGGGATTAGGGCTTCTCCCCCCAAAAGATGGCAGAATCAATAGCCCAACTGAAGTGCATCTACACCAATGCAGGAGCATGGGCAACAAACAGGAGGACCTGAAAACCATTGTGCATCAGGAAAACTATGATATAGTTGCCATCACAGAAACATGGTGGGATGACTTGCACAACTGGAGTGCTGCAATGGAAGGCTATAAACTCTTCAGAGGGAAGAGGCAAGGAAGGAGAGGTGGTGTGGTAGCCATGTATGTTAGGGAGCGCTTTGATTGTCTAGAGCTTAATGATGGTGACAATAGGGTTGAGTGTTTACAGGTAAGAATCGAGGGGAAGGCCAACAAGACAGATAACATAGTGGGAGTCTGTTATAGGCCACCCAACAAAGAGGATGAGGCAGATGAAATATTCTATAAACAGCTGGGAGAAGTCTCACAAATGCTAGCCTTTGTTCTCATGAGGCATTTCAACTTACTGAAGTACAGTACAGCAGAGAGGAAACAGTCTAGGAGGTTCCTGGAGTGTGTGGAAGATTACTTCCTGAGACAGCTGGTGAGTAAGCCAACTAGGGAAGGCGCCCCACTGGAACTGTTGTTTGAAAACAGAAGAGGACTGGTGGGTGATGTGATGGTTGAAGGCTGTCTTGGGCATAGCGATCACAAAATGATAGATTTTTCAATTCTTGGAGAAGTAAGGAGAGGGGTCAGCAGAACCTTGGACTTTCAGAGGGCAGACTTTGGCCTGTTTAGGAGCCTGGTGCTCCTAAACAGAGTAAGACAGAGTGCCTTGGGAGGTAGTTCTGGAGGGCAAAGGAGTCTAGGGAGGCTGCACATTTTTCAGGAGGAAGTCTTAAAGGTGCAGGAGCAGGCTGTCCCCATGTGCTGAAAGACAAGCTGTTGGGGAATAAAACTGGCCTGGCTGAACGGAGAGCCTTGGCTGGAACTCAGGAAAAAAAAGAGAGTTTATGACCTTTGGAAGAAGGGGCAGGCAACTCGGGAGGACTACAAGGAGGTCATGAGGTTATACAGGGAGAAAATTAGAAGGGCCAAAGCCCAACTAGAACTTAATCTGGCTACTGCCATGAAAGACAATAAAAATGTTTCTATAAATACATTAGCAACAAAAGGAGGGCTAAGGAGAATCTCCATTCTTTATTGGATGTGGGGGAAACATAGTGACAAAGGATGAGGAAAAGGCCGAGATACTTAATGCCTTCTTTGCCTCAGTCTTTAACAGCAAGACCTGTTGTTCTCTGGGTACCCAGCCCCCTGAGCTGGAAGACAGGGACGTGGAGCAGAATGAAGCCCCCATAATCCAAGGGGATATGGTTAGTGACCTGCTAGAGCACTTAGACATACACAAGTCTATGAGGCCAGATAGGATCCACCCGAGGGTACTGAAGGAGCTGGCAGAAGTGCTCACCAAGCCACTTTCCATCATTTATCAGCAGTCCTGGCTAACTGGGGAGGTCCCAGTTGACTGGAGGTTAGCAAATGTGATGCCCATCTACAAGAAGGGACAGAAGGAGGGTCCGGGGAACTACAGGCCTGTCAGTCTGACCTCAGTGCTGCGAAGGTTATGTGTCAGATCATCTTGAGTGCCAACACCCAGGACAACCAGGTGATCAGGCCCAGTTAGCATGGTATTATGAAAGGCAGGTGCTGCTTGACTAACCTGATGTCCTTCTATGAAAAGGTGACCCGCTTAGTGGATGAGGGAAAGGCTGTGGATGTTGTCTACCTAGACTCTAGTAAAGCCTTTGACACTGTTTCTCAGAGTATACTCCTGGAGAAACTGTCTGCTCAAGGCTTGGATGGGCGTACCCCCCACTGGGTTAAAAACTGGCTGGCCGGTCGTGCCCAAAGAGTTGTGGTGAATGGAGTTAAATTCAGTTGGCAGCTGGTCACAAGTGGTCTTCCCCAGGGCTCAGTATTGGGGCCAGTTCTCTTTAATACCTTTATCAACGACCTGGATGAGGGGATCAAGTGCGCCCTCAGTAAGTTTGCAGATGACACCAAGTTGGGTGAGAGTGTTAATGTGCTTGAGGGTGGGAAGGCTCTACAGAGGGATCTGGACAGGCTGGATCTATGGGCCAAGGCCAGTGGTACGAGGTTCAACAAGGCCAGGTGCCTGGTCCTGCACTTGGGTCCCAACAACCCCACGCAGCCCTACAGGCTTAGGGAAGAGTGGCTGGAAAGCTGCTGGGTGGAAAAGGACCTGGGGGTGTTGGTTGACAGCCAGCTGAATATGAGGCCGCAGTGTGCCCAGGTGGCCAAGAAGGCCAAGAGCATCGTGGCCTGTATCAGGAATACGGTGGCCAGCAGGACTAGGGAAGTGATCGTCCCCCTGTACTCAGCACTGATGAGTCCGCACCTCGAGTACTGTGTTCAGTTTTGGGCCCCTCACTACAAGAAAGACATTGAGGTGCTGGAGCGTGTTGAGAGAAGGGCAATGAAGCTGGTGAGGAGTCTGGAGCACAAGTCTTATGAGGAGCAGCTGAGGGAACTGGAGTTGTTTAGCCTGGAGAAAAGGAGGCTGACAGGAGACCTTATTGCTCTCTGCAACTGCCTGAAAGGAGGTTGTAGAGAGGTGGTTGTTGGTCTCTTTTCCCAAGTAAGAGGTGTTAGGACAAGGTAAAATGGCCTCAAGTTGCACCAGGGGACATTTAGGATGGATATTAGGAAAAAATTCTTCACTGAAAGGGTTCTCAAGTCTGCCCAGGGAAGTGGTTGAATCACCATCCCTGGAGGTATTTAAAAGCTGTGTAGACATGGTGCTTAGGTACATAGTTTAGTGATGGACTGATAAGTCAGCATCACTATAGGCTTCATTACAAATAGGTGAAGAACAAGGTAAAGACTACTGGGAACTGCACTTCAGAGCCCATGTGGATGCCTCTGAGCACACAGCAGGCTTGGCAGGACCTCAGCAGCCAGCAGGGAACAGGGGTGGCTCTGCCCACCTCCAGAGCTCACCTGGTGTGCCACCAGTATGGCAATCACCATAATCTTCTTCGTTGTGATGATTGGTGCTGCCTGAGGATAGGGGTGACTGAAAGGATTTCTTAAGAAGAGCACAGTTGGGTTTGTTTTTACGCACAGTAACCTTTATTTCCCCAGGTTTCCTTTCTGGCACACATGTGATGGCAATGTGTAAGAGTGTGAGGAGCAAGCTGAGCCTCCAAAAGCAGACTTTGACACACCCATGGGGATGTAGAAACCTTGTTTCGCGGTGGAGCCACCTCAGTAACACAGCGCCGCATTTCTTGTTTATTCACAGCATACGCGCTGCTGAGGCCTCATGCTGGTCTCTGCTGCTTGTTAGCTCTTCAGCAGCTCACCAGGCGCCAGCTGGCAATAGCTAATTGCAATCAGCAGGTGAGAAATGCAGCGTCTCAGCAACGGAATTGGTTCCAGCTCTGGGACCCATTCTGGGAAACGGGGAGCACCCAGAAAAAGAAAGGGAGATGCCTTAAACCTGAACTTCTGTGCGAAGCATTACTTGAGAAAGACAGCAGTGCACGGGACAAATCACATTTGCTTTTACTGGAAATTATAATGGAATGATTTAGCGTTAAGAGATGTGATTTCAACACTCACCTCTGGTGGTTTCTAGTTGCAGTCTAGTATCACTTGATGCCTGTGTAACATGGCTTTTGTTTGCAAGGCTGTAAGCATTTTTCTGAAGCTCAAAGGACAGCGAGGGTATAAAGAGTGTCTTCCACTTGGGCCAACAGTTCAAATATGGCCCAGAGTCTTAGTGTCTGAAAGGTGGCCTAATGACATTGGCGATCAACCGGTGGCCTCAGGGGGTGGGCAGTTTCCCACTTCGCTGTGGGTGTTGTTTGGGAACCTGGGATGCCAAAGCCAACTTGTGGCACAAGTGTGTGGTCTGTGTCTTGTAGCAGTGACTGCTTTCAGATGATTTTGCCTGAGCTAAAGATATCTCTACCATCTTGTCAGTCAGAGCCCGCAGCAGAGGAAACAGTGATTAAATCTGCAAGGAGAATTTGCTGCTTTCTCGCCCTGAGAAGTAGATCCTTAGAGGTCAAGGTTGAGTCACAAAAGCTGAGGAACTTGCCAGGCAGCAATGTAAGCTTCTCCGTTGATAAATTCGAGAGGACTTCCATTTCCATGGCTAGCAATATAGTATCTTGACAGGTGCTCAGTTATCACAGCAGTAGGTATGTTACAGGACATAGAAAGCTATGGATGACGGATACATGTTTGAGCAGCTCTACATTTTAACAGGGTATTGTGAACCTAGGATTCCTCTGAGGTAGACGAGTGGGCCATTTCTAGGGGGTTTAATCAATGAGAATGAAGATTTCAGTCCTGAAAAAAAAAAAAAAAGAGACACCACCTTCTTCCAAAAGAAATCCCACATTACCTCCTGTGTAGGGATGGCCCGTATAGCGGATATGTGATATTAGCATATGCACTGAGCAGTTCCACATCAGTGATGCTGCATGCAGCTGCTGAAATGAAAAAGCATCGAGCAGCCGGGGAACAATGGGAGAGATACCTGGATTCTTCTGATGTGAGCAGCATGTCTGTGTTTATTTGTTTGCAATTGTGCCAATGTTACGGGATCGTCAAGGGCAAATTCTGCTAGATATAGATCAGTGCATGGGCAGAAAAAGCAATTAACATTTTATTATCATCCCGTTCATATGCAATTAAAATAGACTTGATTCCCCTTCAGATAAAGATGCATAAATAAGTGGAGACCAGATTTGGGTCCTAAAGTAGACAAAGGTGTGCTGAAAGTCGTAAAAGATCACCTGTCAATTCAGTTGCTCAGACTGAGATGCTGCAGGAAGAGGTGACTGAGACAAGCAGAACACATGGGAAATGGCAAGCCGAACGGCGAGATAGGACGCATACAGCTTGTTTTGTTGTTTCAAGACCCGATTTTAATTGCTGTGGGTTTACAGATTAACGAAACAATACATTTCTTCCAAAGAAGCAGCTGTTTGGTGAGTAATTTTAATCACAACCTGGTGATAACCTCCCACGGGAGTTCATCTGAGCTGCCAAATAACTTTTTTAACAAAGAGTAAAGACGGTCACGAGACTGTAGCTAGAGAACTGAACAAGTGGGAAACAATTGTGCAAATTGAAACGCAACTATCTCCCTTGCATGCCTATCTGTGAGTAGAGGAAAAGGCTGGAGAACACAGGTCACTCTGTCACGAGAGTACAGCTAGTACCAGTATACACACAATCACTATTGCTGACCATCAGCTGGTGCGAAATGGCACAGCACATTTGATGCCAATTGATTGCACCCCAGCATGCCACCCATTAAGCAGTTTATTGAAGCACTCCCTTTGGATATGCTGGTTTGAGGCAGCCTCCACTGCTGAAATTGCTGGCAAATGGCTGGAATCGGGCACTTCTTGGGTCAAACTAGATATTGGTCACTTAGCCTGACATTAATTGTCCCAGCGACCACACACTCTAAAAACAGGCTTCTGCCTGTCTAGGGTAAACAGCGCTAGTGACACTCCTTAAAAATCAGACAACCTGTCTGGTGAAAGCTTTTAGAGCCTTTCACAAGCTGCAAAAGAGCACATAAGTGATCGAAGGCGGTAGGGTGGGTGCATTATTGTTCTCATTAGAGCATCATCTGCCAATTTATTGCAGCAAGAAGCCAGCAAATGCAAAGCCTTCTCTCTGTAAAAAAACCCAACAGTGTACTCTTTATGTGACATTTAAGATATTCAGGGGTTGGGCATGGGGGTGCTGTGGATGTTGCCCTCGCTGAAGCCTGGCTCTTTATTTGTAAGAGCAAAGGGAGGCAGAGCAGAGGGCTGCAAGGCAGCCGTAACAAAGAGCCCAGCACACGGCCGCAGCGAGGGCTCCTGAGGGCACTACAGGCACCAGCTCAGGGCCCAAATTCTCTGATAATGTAAAGCACGTGGGCTCCCCGGGATTTCATTGTAATGAAGAAACGCAGATTGTCGCCAGACTGTTAATTTTTATGCATTAAAAAAAAAGTCACTGTCTTAGACACATGCTTCCAGCCACACGTTTATTTGATAAGGTGGATTGATTTTTCTCCGTCTTCACTTACTTATGGCCTAGATCTTGTTGCCTTTGAAGTACGTGGTTTCTGTAGTACAGAATCAAACATCTTAGCAGCTCTTGAATTAGAAGAATCTCACACTGCTCTTTGAAAAACTGTCCATCCACATGCAGCCATCTGTCTTCTGTCCTTCTAATGGACAGGCTAATAGTTTTGCTAAAGATATGCTGGTGGAAGAAAACCTATTACTTGGGGAGCAGGGGGGTTGTTGAACCACTCATTTACAACAAAATATGTGGTATAATCAGCAGTCCATCCCATGACTGCTAGAGACCAGGACTTTGATAGACCCTGTGCAATAACAACAGGTAAGCTTAGTTTTGTTCCTAACTATACAAGCTAAATAGTCAAGGAGTGCAGGTCATAGTGGTGTGAGCTGCTCTGGGCACCCACTCAATCCCTACTGGCATCAGCTGATTGCAGGAGCATCGCAGGTGTCACTCCCTGGCTGGTGGGAGCAGCTGGAAGACTCGGTGCCTTCACTGACCCCTCTGGGGCTGGCTTCGGCTGCAGTTTGGCGTCAGCGAGACCTGGGAAACTCATTGGGAGCTCTGCATACTACTGTAATATAGGTGCAACTCTTTAATAAAGCCCTGTGATGCTCTGAAGAGCTGTGTCTGCCACGTGTGAGACTCTTTTTTACCTGCTAGGGAGGATGCAGGATTTTTCAGAACAGGAGCAGCTATTCCACCTCTAAAAAGAATCTAAAGTTTTCATGTTTAAGGAAGTGGCATACATTTGCCCTGCTCTCAGACAGACCTCAAGTGTCTTGAGATGGACGTGAATCCTCTCGCCTCTTTGCTTTCTCAGCTGTAGTAGCCCACCTCCTTGGAGGGAAGGAAACTGGGGAGAGCAGAGGAACAGTGACCGGGCTGTCCTGCTGAGCTAAAGATCCCCAGCCTCCTGCTCTGATGCTCTGAGCCCGGCCAAATCTACCCAGTGAAACCTGGTTGCCCGCCAGTTTCTAATGGGCAGTGACACAGGGCAGCTCATTCCCTGCTGTGCAACCCAGGGAAAGGGAAATCCCAATACATTCAAATCCTTCCCACCATTACACTCAGAAGCATGAAGCAATGCAGGGGACTACTTTGTGGTACAGCACTGACCTAATAGCATGTTATCTCACAGCAGTGCAACTGCGGGCTGATGAGGAAGGATGAACTACCTGGACCTTTGCAGAAGATAAGGGTGAGAGGGCACTTGCGGGAGGGATCGTAAATGCTTTACCAACACTGCAGTCCTGCACCAGGCTTCAGAGTGCTGCTGGCGCTGGAAAGTGTGCTGATTATCAAAACCTGGGAAGGAGCTTCTGAAGCAGCCTCCATCGTTGTGGAGGGCAGGACATCCAGCCCTCCCCTAGCAGCGCGTCGTGCCCGGGTTGCAGAGGAAATAAACTGCCTGGCTGCCTGCAAAAGCATCTCCTCCTGGGGAAGGCACTGGATAGCTCTGATTTAGCCACCACCTCCCGGGGGGAGGCTGGCATCCCAGGCACCTCAGCAAATCCAGGCTTAAATGTTTCTAGGTTTTGAAGTTTTGCCGGCCACTCCTCTTTCTTTGTGCCTGTAGATCAGAGAGCGAGAGAGAGAGCAGAGAAAGCAGATGGTTTGTCTAAACAAAGGTCAGACTCGCTGCTCACGAGGCAGCAGACCAGTGTCGCTGTGCACCGAGCAGTGTGACACTGTCAGGTCACACAGCTAGAGAGTCCCCTTAGGAAGGTGAAAGCATTATCCCTCCGATGCAATTCCTATATTTTATGAAAGCACGCACAAACACACACAAATTGAGCAATTAGATAATACCCAGATAGCTGGCACCTTCTAAGTGACTAAGATAAGATCAGGCAGTAAAAGCAGCAGAACCTCCTGCTTAAAACATCCTAGGGGCTAAAAAACATGCCCCATACAAGAAAACCTAGTTTTTAGCCAAGTATGTGATCCTATTGCCAAATGAAGAGTACAGAGTCAGCAAACATACACAAGGGAGAGGCAGGTAGGTAACTACCACTGGCTACTTCAGCAACCAGACCTACCAGGGCAAAGCACAGCTAAAACTCATTTCTTGCATGGCATCAAAACCAGAGCTAAGCCAAAACGAGAGCAAGCTGCATAATCAGGTTACCCAAAGTTGTCTTATGCTTCTCATTCTTTAAGAAAAAGGAAGCATTTTTTCTTTTTTGCTTAACAATGGCTATAGCCAAACTGTAAAGCTCATGGGGGAACAAGTGAAATACCATATTATTTCAGTAGAGCAGACATCACTAATTACTTTCTTACCTTGTAGAATGTCAAATTAGTTGAAAAAAATAGATCAAGCTACTCTTAAGTACAGTGATTAAAGTGATCAAAGGCTCATAACAGCACAGACAGTGCAGCAAGGTTGTAGTTGTGCTCTAAAACCTGCATTTCATGATGGAAGATAACAAGAGGCAGGGAGAAATGTAAACGAGCATTTTGCAAATGCCCACACTGAATTCCAAAAATCACCCCAAATGTGAACTTTTGGATTTAATCTCAGGCTTCAGTTTCAGGCTTTGTTTTTCCAAAGCAAGGCAAGGCTTGTAGGAAGACGTAATATCCTCTCTTCTGACCTTCAATCATCTTGGCTACGAAATACTGTTATGCCATTATTCTAGAGGCTCATTAATATTCTGAAACATAAGGAGATCCTGCGCAGGTTTAAAAGACCCAGGCCAACTTCTGTGTCAGCATTCAAACCAACCTTCAGATTTTCTTCTGAAGTCTACCAGTAGCCATCCACTTCTCTACCTGGAATAGAAGGATGGATCTCATTTCTTCACTGTATTTCATATTTATCTTCACAGTGCTACTGTGTGGAACAAATGCTAAGTATCTCTTTACACATTTGGAACAACCCCACGTAAAGGTCAAAGCCTGGACTTTTCATAGGTCCCTTTAGACGCCTAGCAGAAGTGCCTAAGCTAGAAAACAAATTTTTCTGTGTAGTCCGTGGAGAAATATAGGCAACACAGGAGGATAATTTATTCAGGCTCCCAGATACCTTCACTGGCCCTCAAGGCAACACAGCTTCCTGATTTAGACCGTGCTCCTATCACGGGGACTTCCAGTGAGATAGCAAGAGTTACGTGCAATAAACTCAGACCTGAGTGACTTATCCAGTGTCACACTGTGAGCCTGTGGCAGATCAAAATTTAAACCCATGTTTCCCTGGGTCCTAAACTGTTCCATTGTAATCAAATTATTTTGTTGTTTTGACTCTTGCCTCAGCAAGGTGGTAAATGAGTTCCTCTTGGAAGTTTCCTCTTGGAAATTTGTCCAAGTTAAAAATCTGCAAGAAACAAACAGACAGATGAAAACTGTGATGAGTGGCAGTCACAGTGTCCATAAGGATCCTCTTGTACAGCCCACGGAAACAGGAGAATGTATTTGAAGTTCGATAGACTTGGAGTTAAACATGTAAACCCCATATGAAAAATAATTGGCTGATTTCTTAAAGAAATCCCTCAAATGAATATTATTTTGTGTGAGATCATTTATCTAAGCAAACAGAGCCAAATGGATACTCCATAGATGTAAGCCAGGCTCCTCTAGTTTACAGCAGGACTAAATTTGACTCAGGATATCTAATAGGATATTTGATAATCAGGATGTCTGCAAGGGATCTGGAACGATTGCTTCTGCTCTCGGCCTTCCGTTTCTTCAGCAGAAGAAGGGGGCAATTCTACAAAGTTTTTTCACAGAGATTACTGGAAATTCTGGAGAAGATAAGGTTAAGACTGATGAAATACATACAAGTATTGTCTTTGGCATCCTCATAAAGTGTTGCAAGACAGAAACTCATTTTCTCTTTGAAACTGAGCAAAATTGAACCTCAAGGTGCATTAACATTAGGATTTGCACAGAAAGGGAGACTGCAAACAAATCAGGAATGAGAAATTTTAACTCGGTTTGTTTACCAAAAATACTGCTTTGTTCATTTGCATTTTCTGCCCTGCAAAATGTAATTTGGGAAGAAAGAATGCTCCTTTCTTTAATTTCCTACCTCAAAATTCTTTTTCATAAAATGTAGGCAACATTCCTATCATACCTTTGTTCATTAGTAGATCATCTGGAATCACTCGTGTTAATCCTCAACATCTCCATCTTTAGGAAGCAGGCAGCAGTGTCGGAGGAGCACTGCTGAATGTTCACTGTACGCTGCCCGGGGGGACTTTGGGCTCTTCGTGAAGACATAAAGGCGGTGGAACTGTCCGAAAACTGCTGAGACTGTGGGGCTCCACAATGGTTAATATTTTGGGTGCAGAGGAGAGGATTGGAGAAGGAGGTGGTTATTAACAGTTCGCTCTCTATCTAATGTACAGCTTGGCAAATAATTCAGAATGAAGAGAATTGAGCCTTTTCCTTGGCCACTGTTGCAAGCATGGACATTTGTAGGCACATGACTGAAGACATACATGCTTTCAGTGTTTACAGCAAAGCGTCTCCATTGCTAGTGTTCTGCTACTGTGAAAGGGAGGGCAATTTTATTTTTCCTGTATGTGTAGCTAACAATTCCAGGAACACGAGCTCTCCTCCCACTTCCCTTTTTCCCTTTCCTGGCTCCTTTCCTCTGGGATTTGACAAGACCAGCCTGAGGCTCTGGGTTACCCTTAGCATCACTTCTCCCCGCTTCCTTCCACACCTTGCAAAAGAATTAAAAAGTCAAATTTGTGGGTTTGTTTTGCGGAAGAGGACCATTGGAAAAACCAAGCTAGCACAGCTTTCCTGGGCTTTCGGCTTTGGATGCATCTGTGCTGCTCAGTGCAGTGCTGGGCAGTGGTGCACAGCATGCCTTCAGTGCCCACGCTAGCCCAGGACACCCACTGTGCTGTTTGGGTACAGCCTCCTTTCTAGATTTCTGCCACTTTCCCTAAGGCCTGGCCTCAGTAATCAAAATCGTGAGCTAATTCTAGCCCTAGGTTAATCCTTGCAGCGGTCATCCCACTGGCACAGCTTTATGCCAGTGGCAAAAGTAGGAAAGAGCTTGATCTCACAGGAGACCCAGGAGATACCTGAGGTGATGTGGCTGTATTTAAGAGGCTCATTGCTCAGTACATCTTCCAGGCGTTAAAATCTCAGCATGCACCGAGAGTCTCCAAGAAAGAGAAACACAAGATCTGGATACTCTTAGAAGTGGAAATGCTGGGGTACGGGGAGCGGTGGGTGCCACGAGCTTTCTTGCTGCCTCTGTGTGTGCAGCTGGATGAAATGCTGGACATGCTTTTATACTACAGCACTACATCCCTGCTGGAAGGCAGAAAGAGGCAGCCCAGCAGTGAGAATGGCAGGATCTCTGGGAAGGATCTGGTTTTGCTCAGGTGCTTCCTACAGCCCTGGTCTGTGTTAGGGGAGAGTTTTCCTTCTGTGTGACTGTGAAGCAGGGAGATGCCTCGTTTCCCTGTCACACAGGGATTTTATGGATGACCCCCAAAGTGAACCAAATCCCCCGATTTCTAGTCTCAGGCCCTGACCCTAAGGCTGTCCTTCCCACACAGTTCCCACGTGCCTGCTGAGAGCAGGGCTAGGAACGCAGCCCAGTTCGAAACCGTAATAACCTAGACCAGTGGTGCCCAAAGCCTTTTTATCCCTGCTCACCATGCCAAATAGAGCACGGCATGTGGGCCACTGCTACATGCTGGGGCATACCTGTCACATCAGGTCACTGGGGCCACAGAGAAGCCAAGTCCCTGAACTGGCGCTACCACACGTGTCACCTACAAGGGCAGTGTGGAGCCCAGCTGGAGATCATGTGTCCTGGCCTCACAGGTCACTAATGATCTGCAAGCCACAGCCTGGCATGGCCAACAACACGCTGCTAGACACTGAGCAGTGAGTCTGCTTGGGGAGTGATTCACTTTGAGCTTTCTTTCACAAAGAATAGCTTGCATGCTTTGCTAGCATGGAAAGTCATGATGTGTTTTTTCTTAAAACAGGGACTTTAGAAAAGGTTTTAAAGTTCTATTTGAAACATTTTGTTGTAATAAAGCAATGGCGTGGTGTTTTTCTTTCTCTCACCAAGCTTGGAAGCTAGCAAAACCGAACTTCAATGTTTAAATGTGATGATTTCTGTTTAATAGTGTTGGCTGGAAAGCCCTACAAAGGCAAAAGGCTTTGGCCCGTGCTACAAGGAAAGTTTTGGTTGAAGGCAATGGTGAACATAGCACAGCCATAATAACTTTGTTTTGCCAGGTATGCACTTAGTTCAGTGTCCAACAGGAGACTGTTTTACTGTATTTACATTTATACAGTCCTGTCCACTACACCTAGGGCTCTTTGTCAAAATTAAGTATAGATAGCTGCACCCATGCTGATTCTTAGAAGATTCCTCCAATCCTACTTGCCCCTACACGAGCGATGGCCTTTTCTCCACCCCCCCTGTCATGCACACAAGCAGCGGCAGCAGCCAGTGCACTGCTATGGTCCCAGTGAAGTTGCACTGGGGACCCCTGGCTCAGGATATGGCCTTCAGGACCTTACCCCAGAAAACAGGCAAAAGAAGGCAGGACAGCAGGGGTGGTTTTGCAGCCATCTTTGGCTTGGTTGCATTTTTTTTTTTTCTCTTCAGTTCAGTTTCATTCTTCGGCTCGGAGGAGTTGTTACCCACCTCGCTAGACAGGGTGTTTCAGGTCAGTAGGGTGCATCTACGGCGCGCGGTGACGGCAGCTATTTGCTCGGCTCCCCCGTGCTCGGGGTAAGCACGCTTTAGCATTCCCGCGGATCCCTGCTGGAACAGCGCCAGCCCTACGTGGCCTTACAAGTCGGCTTCACTTTCCTTTTTATTTAAAGCTACAAATTAGCAGCCAGGCCAACATCTTGGTGTCAGCCTGTGGCAGTCCTCAATTTCACAGCGAGGGGCAAAAGACAACTGAGAAACAGAGAAAAATGCTAGGAAAAAAAAACCCAACAAAACAAAATGTCATATATGATGAGTTCTAGCTCCCTTCCCACACGCATTGTAAGATTACTTAGGCCCTGTAGCTTCTTAGTCCTATGGGTATGACAAAAGATATGTCAGTGCTATTATCTGTCCAAAAATCGTGCACAGAATTTCCAGGTGATATTCAGCACTGCACTGTGTGCTCTGTGAGAAAGGAAGTGCAATCTTCATTTAAGGGGTGGGTAAGGATAGCTGTAAGAGACACAGCTAAGATTTCAGGGCACAGAGCAGGTCAGGTAGACAGTACCACCAAAAAAGTTTATGTAGGTGTCACGGGGCAAATTCTCTGTGAGCAGGGAATAGGAGCCATGTGGTATTAAGGAGTACAAGTGCTTACGGAAAGATTCAGTATTATGGAAGTTTCTGCAAGAATGTTTTGTCAAAGTTAGTGTTTAATCCAGATCTCCCACATACCTCCCCAGTGCTTAAACTGCAAGAATATACTTGTTCCCTAATTGCAAAAGAACACCAAGCACCTGTAAGTATTTCTGCCAGTGGGATTGCTGAGTGTTGGCATAATCAGAGAAACCCTTGACTGCAGGCTTTCAAGTGTCCAGATCAGCTCCGGAGTTTGGAGAGCAAGAGCATATGAGGACAAAAGAGACTGGTGAAAAAACAAGTGGTAGGTCAGAGTGCTTGTTGCCATGCTAAGTGGCAATTTTTAATTCCCCACCCAAATCAGATAACTTAAGGAAGGATGGTCCAGATTCAACTCGTGAGTTCCTGAATGCTTTGTATCAGTTTTTAACAAGGTGACATTTCCATTGCCCTCTAGAAAGGCCTTAGTTAAGTAAAGTCTGAGTATCACCTTGGAACGTATCCTGACTGTGTTGTGCAACCTTTGCTCATGCTGGTGCCCTCAGTTCAAGTAGTCTCTTTGCAAAAGCCCGTTATTGTACTCCTTGAACCACCTCTGTGTATATTTGCACCTTTGATGTAGATGTCCCTTTTGTAGTGCCTCAAAGCCAGGGATCTCCAAGACCCATATAAATATTAGTTACCAAACTCTAACACAAGCCTGTGAAGTGGTTTAGGATTTTTCTTTGTCACATGAAGAGGAGTAAACAGAGGTGCCAAGCTGGTAAGTGCTTTGCCCAAGATCATAGAACCTTAGAATCACAGAACGGTTAGAGTTGGAAAGGACCTTGAAGATCATCTAGTTCCAACCCTCCTGTGAAGGGCAGGGATACCTCCCACTAGACCAGGCTGCCCAAGGCCACGTCCAGCCTGGCCTTGAACACTTCCAGGGATGGGGCATCCACAACCTCTCTGGGCAACCTGTTCCTGTGTCTCACCACTCTCACTGTAAAGAATTTCTTCCTAATATCTAGTCTAAATCTACCCTCTTTCAGTTTGAAACCATTACCCCTTTTCCTATCACTCCACTCCCTGATAAAGAGTCCCTCCCCACCTTTCCTGCAGGGCCCCTTTAAGTACTGACTTAAGTACTGACTGCTATAAGGTCTCCCCAGAGCTTCCTCTTCTCCAGGCTGAACAACCTCAACTCTCTCACCCTTTCCTTATAGGAGAGGTGCTACAGCCCTCTGACCATCTTCGTGGCTCTCCTCTGGACTGGCTCCAATACATCCATGTCCTTATATTGGGGGCTCCAGAGCTGGACACAGTACTCCAGGTGGGGTCTCACGAGAGTGGAGTAGAGGGGCAGAATCACCTCCCTCGACCTGCTGGCCACGCTTCTTCTGATGCAGCCCAGGATGTGGTTGGCTTTCTGGGCTGCGAGAGTACATTGTTGCCTCATGTTCAGCTTTTCATCCACTGACACCCCCAAGTCCTTCTTGGCAGGGCTGCTCTCAATCCATTCTCCACCCAGCCTGTATTTGTGCTTGGGATTGCCCTGACCCAGATGCAGGACCTTGCCCTTGGCCTTGTTGAACTTCATGAGGTTTGCACAGGCCCACTTCTCAAGCCTGTCCAGGTCCCTCTGGATGGCATCCCTTCCCTCCAGAGTGTCGCCTGCTCCACACAGCTTGGTGTCATCAGCAAACTTGCTGAGGGTTCACTCAATCCCACCATCCATGTCACCAACAAAGATGTTAAATCATACTGGTCCCGGTACTGACCCCTGAGGAATGCCTCTCGTCACTGGTCGCCACTTGGACATCAAGCTGTTGACTGCAACTCTTTGAGTGTGACTGTCCAGCCTGTTCCTTATCCACCGAGTGGTCCATCCATCAAATCCGTGTCTCTCCAATTTAGAGACAAGGATGTCGTGCAGGACAGTTCAAATGCCTTGCACAAGTCCAGGTAGATAATGTCAGTTGCTCTTCCCTTATCCACCAATGCTGTAACACCGTTGTAGAAGGCCACCAAATCTGTCAGGCACGATTTGCTCTTAGTAAAGCCATGTTGGCTGTCACCAGTCACCTCCATATTTTCCATATGATTTAGCAGAGTTTCCAGGAGGATCTGCTCCATGATCTTGCTGGGCACAGAGGTGAGACTGGCCTGTAGTTCCCCAGGTCTTCCTTTTTTCCCTTTTTAAAAATGGGAGTTATGTTTCCCCTTTTCCAGCTGTTGGGAACCTCACCAGACTTCCACAACTTCTCAAATATGATGAATAGTGGCTTGCCAATTTCATCTGTCAGTTTCCTAGGGACCCTCAGATGATCTTATCAGGTCCCATGGACTTGTATACCTTTAGGTTCCTCAGATGGTCTCGAAACTGGTGTTCTACTGTGGGCAGTTTCTCATTCTCCCAGTCCCTGTCTTTGGCTTCTGCAACACGGACGGTGTGGCTAGAGCCCTTCCCAGTGAAGACTGAGGCAAAGAAGTCATTGAGTATCTCAGCCTTGTCCATGTCCTGGATGACCAGGACCTTCCTGAGAGGGCCCACATTTTCCCTAGTCTTCCTTTTGTCACTGACATACCTATAGAAGCTTTTCTTGTTGCCTTTGATGTCCCTGGCCAGATTTAATTCTATCTGGGCTTTAGCTTTCCTAAGCTGATCCCTGGCTGCTAGGACAATTCCTCTGTATTTTCCCAGGCTACCTGTCCTTGCTTCCACCCTCTGTAGGCTTCCTTTCTGTTTGAGATTGTCCAGGAGCTCCTTGTTCATCCATGCAGGCCTCCTGACGGTTTTGCCCAACTTCCTCTTTGTTGGAATCCATTGCTCCTGAGCTTGGAGGAGGTGATCCTTGAATACTAACCAGCTTTCTTGGGTCCCTCTTCCCTCCAAGGCTTTATCCCATGGTACTCTGCCCAGCAGATCCCTGAAGAGGCCAAAGTCTGTGTTCCTAAAGTCCAGAGTAGCAAGCTTACTGTGCGTTGTAGAGTTGGTGGTGGAACACAATTTGGGGAATAAGGTATCAATGGAAATACAGGGTCTTGCTTTCAAATCCCTGCCTTTTACTGACAGAGCTGCAGTTTTGAGACTGCACTGTCTTTAATACGCCACCAGAGTTCATTTGGCCTTCATCAAGCCTCCCAATTTCCAGCCAATTCATTTTTTTTTGCATTTGAATCCATGTGATTAAAGGAAATACGAATTTGTTCCCAGAATGACTCTGCACTACTGACGTCTCAGGACCCACCTGCAGCAGGAGGAGGTTCACTGGAGGGGAGAAGGGTGTGGGAGGACCGCCTGGTGGGTGTGATGATGGGCAGCTGCGGCCACTATCGCTTGGCCCCTGTGTGGGGACTTTCCCTGGGTGCAACCAACCTGGGTGTGATGATGGCCCACACTTCAGGGCCATACTGTTGCATATACTATCTAGATTACACTAGCATGTGTCATTCATATATGTCAGTGTGCAAATACAGGTGGGGAGGTAGCCAGGGACAAAGGGGAAAGACCTAAAGAAGTAAGCGGAGGAGCTCTTTCACACACCATGACCATGAACACCCTAGTTATCTACAGGCACGTTAGCTGAGGCTCCTTTACCTCTCAGCTCTCCTGATTGTCACCTTGATGGCCAAGTTCCCTGCATCCACGTGGGAAACAAGGGCTGAAGGTGCCCCCCAGCAGGCAGCTTGCCACAGCTATTGGATGATCTCCCTCAGCAGCGCACGGCCGCCTCCAGAACGCCTTCACCTGTTGTCTGCTTGGCTCCCCCGTCACCACTGATAGCATCGGCACTGTGACCTTGAAATCCTTCTCACAAGTGCCACCCTGTCTCTCAGCAGTGGGAAATCAGATTTTCCTTCCCTCAGCACCACTCCCTGCATTTTCATTTCTGAAGAAAGAGCTGGGGAGGGAATGAAGTTTTTTCCCTCTGCAGCAGTGACTCTATTTTCAGCTGTAGCCCAACAGATTGCTTCGCTCTTCAGCCTTATCATCCAATACCACCTTAATGCATGCAGCTACGCAAGGTTACTATTAGTGACTGATATCACTGGCGCTGCTGGCTGGAGGTTTTAACCCTAGATGGACCAAAATCTCCTCTATACCACATCCGTAGTACTCTCTGGGATTTCAGATGATATAAGTTATTACGATTTTTAGAGTGTTTTTTTGTAAATCAGAAAATACAGTAAGTTTGTTATGCCAGAGGAAGACAAAGAGAAAAGTCAGCCGTTCTCTAGGACCAAATCAATCAGTGGTTTACCATGCATGGAGTGACTGACAGCTCTGGCCCTCTGGCATCGTAATTTATTCTCCAGTCTCATCTCTTTGCGAGTATTGCATGTCATGCTTTTTAAAATGTATATATAGAACCGGCTAGATGGTTATATTTAGTGCAACCATAGGTACGGAAGCATTTCTTTTTTTAGCTTCTCTTGGTACAAATATAGAGATAGGAGAGAATCAAACAGCCCCTCTGCACCTCTCTTCTGCGCTCCTGTGAAAGCGTCCCCTCTGTTTGGCAGCGTGCCTGGAGGAGTCTGCGGAGCTGCTCCTGAAGAAGGGGTCTGGAAAGAACTGGTTGAGGAATGGTGAGTTTACAGGATGTTCCCAAATTTCAGCAACAACCCCCAAAAATCTCATTCCTGTTTGGAACAAAAATGTGGTACGAAGCAGAAGTTACAATTTCATACCCCTCCTGGAAGTCTAAATAATTTATTTTGACCTTTTCAAATGTATTTTGAGGCTGTGGAGGTCACTGGGGGTGCACCAGTTGGTAAGTGGGAAACCCCGAAGTGTCGAACACCCCTGAGTTAAGCACCTGCTCCAAGATAAGCACCCTCCAATTCAGGATCCCCCAAATGCACCCTCCTTAGCACATTGGCCCACGTCCAAGAAAGGGAAGCCCTACCAACTTTGTGAGACCCTCAAGGCTCCCAGCCCTTCTGGACCACTTCCATCCTGGTAAACTGGGCAAATTGGAGAAACGGGGGAGCTCCAGACTGTAGGTCTGAGCACTGGGAGAAAAACGGGTACCGAGGAGTCTGCCTGAGACCACTGATATTCCCGCTGAGTGTGTCTAACCACACAAATCCACATTTTCCACGGAAAAGTTGTTCCAGCAGCCCTGGCTTCAGACTGGGCTTCAGAGAGGCCCATGGCAGGGAGCTGCTGGCTGCAGGAGCGAGTGTCGCGGCAGGGGAGCTGGGGGCACGGCATGCCGCATCCCCGGGGGTGCGGGGTCCCTCGCCAGCTCCCAGCTGTTCCTGGCAGCTGCATCCCATGGCCTGACAACAGCTGTAACCACTGGAAGTTGTGAAAAACAGACCAGTTTAATGTGTGCACGGGCTTTTTGTCTGATCTGAAGAGAAACCTCTGCTCTGGCCTGAGGAAGGGTTTGTGTGTCCCGATATACCTGTTTTTTCAGGCTGTTATCAGCTGGTCTGATGAAAGGTGTTACTTCTCCTTGCAGATCTCACTTTGCTTTTACACTAGTTCGTGCGGGGCAAAAGGCATCTGAATAGCCTGTTATAAAAGCACCATAAAACCGAACACGTGCTTGCATTTTTTAAATGCTGTTGTCCATTTATATTGCAGCTTTCCATTTCTTGTCTGTTTGGTATCTGCTGGTCTGTCCACACACGACCACGCTCATTTGTACCTGCACAAATCAATTAGCATGCACCCTTTCCTGTGCAAACGTGCTAGTTCCTCGGGCAGTTGCATGTCACAGACCGGTGACACCTCCACAGCTTGTTTTAGGAGCTGGAGGTAGTTTTTTCGAAGGTTGACCTCAAATCTCCACACACAAAAAATACACCTTCGCTCTTAAACTCTCAGGCCTTGTTTTTCACACTTCTCAGCAAGAGAGAAGGATAAAGCGCACACAGACCTAAGAGTGTATTTTATAGCCATCGAGAAAGTAATAAAATCTTCTGCTTCAAAGCAGACGTACATAACCCATGTGTACCTGCCCGGAGCTGGTCTGAACAGGGCTCCCTCAGGGCTGAGGCCAGGGTGATGGACGCAGTGTCGCAGGCTGTTTGGAGATGGCGACGTTCGTATCCTGGGTATCGGTAAGGGCTTGCAAGCTATTACATCCCTTGCTCAATGGGTGAGAGAGATAAGTAGCACTTTCAGCAGGGTCTAAACACATGGGACAGTGATAAATGCAAATCCCTCGTGCTCTGCACAAGGCAGGTAATGGGTCTTCAGCAGCTTCTCCCCGGTGGGAGGGAGGCACAGTCTGGCTGACCTCGTGCAGGAGGACAAAAGAAAAAAAGACGAAAACCTGCAGGAAGCAGCAGCTGCGACAGAGCAGGGGAGAGGCATTTTGGGGTCTGGGATCTCAGAGGTGCAGGACTGCTCTGGCCACAGTCTCCAGGGGTGGAAGACAGGCCACTGCCTGGCAGCAAGTCAGCCAGAAGTGGCAGAGCACACATTTATCTTGGCTGAAATCAAGTTCTTTTTTGGGGGGTTCAATTGAAGCTAACCGAGCGTCAGCACTCAGCCTGGCATGGGCATCTCCAAACCAGAACTAAATCCCGGGGTGAGGCCAGCCATAGCGGCTCCTCTCACCCTGGAGCAGAGAGGAGGAGCTGCCCTAGCCTGCTCCCGGGCTGCCATTGCTAAAGCCACAGCCAGCAAACCTGCCGAAACCACGGGGATCATCGGGGAGAGATGCCCTTGGGACACAATGAGACGCTGACAGTTCAGGAACTGACAGCCCTGGGTCTAGGCCTGCTGGGATCCCTCTTTGCAGAGGTCTGAATGCCTGCAGTGTTGCTGGTTAAAGAAATATATCTTTTCCCTGCCATTTTTCAACCTTGAAGGATGCATAATCACCACTATTTGATGAAGCAGCTTGTTAATTATGCTTACTGAAAGGTATTTCCCCCTGCGTCTCCCCCAAAGTCATGATGCTGTCCCACAATATACAGCACAGCTCTAAACTGCAGAAAGTTAGGGAAAAAACCCACCTTTTCCACGGTGTTAAACGACTAGCATGGACTTGCATACTTAGCACAGTGTACCCTGTTCCCCTCTCTGCCACAATCAATACCGCTCTGATTTCTTTATCATGGATGATGGGGGATGGAGATGAGCAATCCCGTTCATACCTCAGCTTTGGCATTTTGATTCCCAAACAGCCCATTCACTAGTAGCATAAAAATAATGTAAAAACAAATACATCAAATAAATGTAGCTTGAAGACATCTCTATTACAACCCTGCTCTGTATTCTATAAGCAAAATATGTACTGTGCATACAAACACTGGGGAAATGAAGGGATGCAGGTATTAACACTGACATATCAAGCGGTTCCTTCATGAGACCATATTATCTATGCAATCACCTACAAGTATTTACATTTCATGAACGGGGTTTTCTAAACATCACCTCCAGCCGCACTGCCTCATGCTGTTCTTGGATGAAGTTCAGGCGAAGAACGAGGCCAAATTAACACTTACAGAGGGTGTTTTACAAAAGACCCGGCTGCAGCGGGAAGCAGTCGGTGCTGGTGATTCGGGGGTGTGGGGGGGATTTCTGCCCTGTGGGGTGGCCCTGAGCCGGGGTGACTCTGCGGCAGTGAGAGCCCCGTGCTGATGGAGGTAAAGCACCACCTTTCTGGAAGACATCGTTCAACACCCAAGACAGGCAAGTCCCCAGGCAGAAAAAGGCTGGGCAAACCCTTAGCTGGATTCAGCCTCCATCTTTGGCCACAAGGTTGGTTGACATTTTTTCTCTTGGTTTGGTATTGGTTTCTTTGAACACAGTTTAGCGTAGGGAGGTGTTGCAAACTATTTGCTAGGACTCCTCTTTGGAGCAGTTGTGGCTAATTTGCCACTCATGGGGTGTGGTTGGTGGCTGAACACATATGGCATTTTTACAGCCTTCACCAGATGAAAAATGTGTTAATGAGGAAGAAGGTTTTAAAAAGCCACCCATTCTGCAAATAGTCTCCTTCTGTAGATATGCTGACTGAACAAAACAGCGCTGGCAGTTCAGAAAGTTTGAAAAATACCATAATCAATTAATGGATTTTTTTCAATATTGACCCACTCCTAAATCCTGACCGCTAGTTCAGATAGGGCAGTTTATGACACTAATAAAACAAATAGTGGTATAAATTGTCCCAGCATCAGTTCAGCAAGTTGCCTCCAAGTACCAGACTGACTCCAGGCCTTTGCCGTGTCTGGACTCCAGCACAAGTTTACATTTTACCCAAGTCCACATTTTACTTACTCAAATTCCCTTTGCAGTTTCAATGAGGCACGTGTTACTTCTCTACTTCTTCTCCTAAGTCATTGGGATTACAGTTGCTCTTAAAATGTACCTGTTTCCTTGGATATACCTTAAAGGGTAAAAAAAAAAATCCACCACCACCATCACCCCCATTTTAAGAAGTGAAGCATTTGGGAATGACAGGTGCTAATACTGAAAAAATTAGTGACCCCTCCTTCTCAAAGCAGGAATCCACGTTTTGTGCAAGGACAATTTCTATGACACTGTATGAACATGTGGCTTGCATTTTTATAAGCACATTTTTTTTTAACATACTGACGAGCAGAGCAGGAGGTGTTTGGGACATCCATGCAAGACGTGGGAGATTAGGGCTAAACTCCCGCTCTGCCAGAGGGAATGTGATCCACTGCTCCCACCCTTTGCTAGGAGAGTCTCTTTATCCTCTGTCTTCCAGCTACCCTGGGCTGCGGCTGCTCCCAGCCAGCTCTTGCAAAACATTTGCCTATTTTTTGGCAGTGGGAGAAGAAAACAAGTGAGTACCCATGTGAAGCTGGAGAGACACCCAGTTACGCTTGGTAAATGGATAGGCATAGTCTGACCGGAGAAATAAATGAATTTAGCATTCAGCTGTAGGTCTCTCCTAGCACACCCGAACTGCTGGATTAATTGTGCTGCAGCCAAGGGAGCAGGGCCATGAAGAAGGATTTTCTCTCCCACTGCAAAACCCCCTGTGGCCCTTTCTGAGGTCTCTTTTCCAATGCTTCATCTCCAATGGTGGATGCAACCACTGGTCAGGGGGATATAGCTGCTGGCTGAGGGTAATAGGAGGGTTCAGGACATGCCTCTCTGACCTTCCTCAGTCCCTTTCTGTGATGCTTAGGGCACTTTATAGATAACATGTTAGCTCTGGAGTCCCATGCGAACCTGTGCCATTAGTATTCAGCTTCCTCATAGGCAACAGTCCTAGACAAAATTGAGTTGCAGTACCCAATGGCCAGCGGCCTGGGTATTATCCAAAGCTTAGTGAGTCTCTCTGTTGCATTTGGTGGCTTTTGAACCAGAGCCTTCCTGAATTTTGTCTTCAGAGCACCACTATGAGCTTTGCATTTACAGCTGAACCTTAAAGCTCATCTTAGAAAGAAATCCTTGCTACAAAAAAAGAGCCTGTGAGTACATACACCAGGCTGCCATGTAAGGGGCTCATTTACAACCCCACATCCTATTTTGTGGATTCTCCAAATATCACAGTTCCTACTGTGAGAGGGATCTGGACAGGTTGGATCAATGGGCCGAGGCCAGAGGTATGAGGTTCAACAAGGCTGAGTGCCGGGTCCTGCACTTGGGTCTCAACAACCCCATGCAGCACTACAGGCTTAGCGAAGAGTGGCTGGAAAGCTGCTGGGTGGAAAAGGACCTGAGGGTGTTGGTCGACGGCCAGATGAATATGTGCCAGCAGTGTGCCCAGGTGGCCAAGAAGGCCAAGAGCATCGTGGCCTGTATCAGGAATAGTGTGGCCAGCAGGACTAGGGAAGTGATCGTCCCCCTGTACTCAGCACTGGTGAGTCCGCACTTTGAGTACTGTGTTCAGTTTTGGGCCCCTCACTACAAGAAAGACATTGAGGTGTTGGAGTGTGTTCAGAGAAGGGCAGCGAAGCTGGTGAGGGGTCTGGAGCACAAGTGTTATGAGGAGCAGCTGAGGGAACTGGGGTTGTTTAGCCTGGAGAAAAGGAGGCTGAGGGGAGACCTTATCACTCTCTACAACTACCTGAAAGGAGGTTGTAGAGAGGTGGTTGTTCGTCTCTTCTCCCAAATAAGAAGTTATAGGACAAGATGAAATAGCCTCAAGTTGCACCAGGGGACGTTTAGGTTGGATATTAGGAAAAATTTCTTCACAGAAAGGGTTCTCAAGCACTGGAACAGTCTGCCCAGGGATGTGGTAGAATCACCATCCCTGGAGGTATTTAAGAGACAGGTAGACGTGGTGCTTTGGGACATGGTTTAGCAGTGGTTTTGGCAGTGTTAGGTTTATGGTTGGACTTGATGATCTTAAAGGTCCCTTCCAACCTAGACAATTCTATAATTCTACAAGAGAATTCCATCATACTTATGACACTCACTCAATGCTAATCAGATAATTATTCCTCTGTAAAGAAAGGATCTGTAAATAAACTCCAGCCCTATACAGGACATGGTTCTGCTGCTATCAGTCATTGGTACTTCCACAACAGGTGCCATTAAGTGTTTTTCAATTGTTAACAAGCTTGAAGCCAGGTGAATGGGTATAGTTATGTCACAAGGGACACCATTATATTAGAAAATTAGTTAAACAAGATTGCCTCATAGTAAGTTGGAAGTGCTTCCCATTTATGAGGTGAGAATTTGCACCAGCCCAGGTAAACAGCAGGGCTCAGATGTGGGGGAGTTGATCAGCTGGCACTGCAGGGTCTGATCCAGACCCCATTCATGCATTAGGAATTTTTTCCTCACCTTCCACAGGCACAGAAGGAATCCAGAGGATGGGAATTAGCATTGTGTTAGTCGGTGCCAAGATCTGTCATGGAAATCTCAAAAAAAATCTTGTCCAAAAGCCCTGCTACCAAGACAGATAGGAAGTGGTGAAAGCTTGCTAATTTTACATTCCTCTGGGCTCATTCTCTTTAGCCACCTTAGGTCTGTGTGCCCTTCTGATCTGTCTGCTGGACCATTGTTTTCTATTTTGACTCTCAGGCTAGCATGCAAAAACTTCTTATGGCACAGTGGTACAACAGCCCTCTGTATGGATCTGTTGCTCCCCCGGTGCTCCTGTCTAAATTGGGCCATAACTTCTGGAGAATGGCCTGGCAGGGTGAATTTTACCCACTGCTGGCTGTTTGTGGAGAACCACTACATGTAGCCTGCAATTCATGGCTCCTTCACACAGCGCCAGAGTGTGGGAAGGGGTCTGAGCAGAAATTAAAGTCAGCCTCGCAGCTGCCACTGCAAACAGGCAAAGTTAGCACACTCCCACTGACACCCTTGGGATGTAGGCACCTATACAGAAAATGGACGTCTTAATTGCTTAGCAGAGTCTGTCTTCAGCATTTATGGAAAACTGATACCTACGAGCCTTTACGGGATTGCATGAATGGAGGAAAATGTTTGAATGATGTATTGCTGTGCAGGCAGCCACCGTATGGGACCCAGACAGTCAGCCTCCTGTATCATGATAATAGTATTTTGTTAGTAGTCTTATCATATCCGCCTCTGCAAGTGTTCATCTATGGTTTGCCCCTTGGTGAACCACCGGGTCATTTCCAGTCCCTGGCAGCATGCTCACTGCTTTAAAATGAACAGAGGGAGTGACTGCATGTGGGAAATCAGTGGCCTGAAAGGAGGAATTGGGGGAAAGCCACAAAGAATCACAGAATCACAGAGTCACAGAATGGTAGGGGTTGGAAGGGACCTCTGAAGATCACCTAGTCCAACCCCTATGCCACAGCAGGTTCACCTAGAGCAGGTTGGACAGGAACGCATCCAGGCAGGTTTTGAATATCTCCAGAGAAGGAGACTCCACAATCTCTCTGGGCAGCCTGTTCCAGTGCTCTGCCACCCTCAAAGTAAAGAAGTTTTTCCTCATGTTGAGATGGATTTTCCTGTGTTCCAATTTGTGCCCGTTGCCCCTTGTCCTGTTGCTGGGCACCACTGAAAAGAGTCTGGCCCCATCCTCTTGACACCCACCCTTTTGATATTTATAAGCATTGATGAGATCCCCTCTTGGTTTTCTCTTCTCCAGGCTAAACAGACCCAGGTCTCTCAGCCATTTTTGCCAAGAGAGATCCTCCAGTACCTTGATCATCTTTGTAGCCCTTTGCTGGACTCTCTCCAGTAGTTCCTTGTCTTTCTTGAACTGGGAAGCCCAGAACTGGACACAGTACTCCAGATGTGGCCTCACTAGGCAAAGTAGAGGGGGAGGATGACGTCCCTCAACCTGCTGGCCACGGTCTTTTTAATGCACCCCAGGATACCATTGGCCTTCTTGGCCACAAGGGCACATTGCTGGCTCATGGTCAAGTTACCCACCAGGACTCCCAGGTCCCTCTCTGCAGAGCTGCTTTCCAGCAGGTCACACCCCTAGCTTTCTCAGAAAAGCTGGAAAATAGCTGTTTCCTGAGCCCTGGGGTAGATGGATAAGGGAAAGGAGGAGAGGTCTGAGAGCACTGACTGCACTGGGCCCACTGAAGATGGAGCGCTGAGCGTCTTTAGCAGTGATGCTAATGAAAGCATTATGCACCAAGGGGCCATGTGTTGCATACAAGACAGAACAGGGCAGGCTGTTTACACCTACCTGTTATATGGGAGCTAAAAAGTCACGCAATCGCTTCCTCAAACAAAGATTTGCAGCCAGACTGTGTTCATGTCCGTTGAAGACACATCACGGCCTCCCGAAGGACTTCAAAGATAAGATAACAAGCACACACACACAAAAAATGCGGTCTGCCTTGAATTCCTCTGGAGGGTCACTAAGGCACTGCAAAGCCAGCTCTGGGTTGAATGCGCTGGCTTGCCGATAGCTCTTCCAGTAAAATATGGTTTTCTCCCTGCAAACCTTGATACTTAGAAAAGGAGAGATGAGTGGAACGGTCTTGTCTCAGGAGCAGGGGTGCAAACGGCATCTCTGGATTGATATGTTTATGCATGTGATCTGCTGTGCCTGGGGACCACACGCTTTGACCTGCACCATATTGCAATGCAGAAACTGAGGGTGGTATGCAGGGTCGGACCAAAGTTTCTGGATCAGCCTGGTAATGCATTCCCGAAAGCATCTAGGGGTGAATGGGGAGGGAAGGAGTAAGAGAAACATGGCTAGCAGAAGATGATCCATCCCATTGTCACCTTCTGAGCTTGTGGCAGATGTGAAACTTGAAGGACTGCCTGAGCTGGAGCTTGCAGCTGAACCTCTGTGCCCTGCAGCACCAGTTAGTCCATCTTCCCAACTCTAGCCAAGTCCTGCTGAAACCTCTTTATACTGGGGGCCTCCACATTATCTGGTGGCAGTGAGTTCCCCAGTTCAATTATGTATGGTATGGAAAAGCATTCCTTTGCATTTGTTTCGAATCGGCTGCCTGGTAATTTCAAAGGAGTTCCCATTCTGTCCTATCTAATTTGGAGGATGTGTGCCCAGTGGCTAGACCACAGGACTGGATCTCTGAATTAATTCTATTTTCATCTCTGTCATTCTTCTAAAAGGGCAGGTATTATTATTCAATGGAGTGAGTTTCACCTTCAGCCAGCTCAATTAAAATTACCCCAAGCAAATAGTGATCTGGAATTTGGACTGAGATGACATAGTTGAGACTAGTGTTCCCTGTATACCTGCAGAGAACAGGTAGAAACTAAACTAGGCAATAAAGGTAAAAATTCTATTTTAAATTTCCAATGCCTGGATCGATTTGTGCAATTGAAGCTGCTGCCAACGTGCTACGAAATAGCTTGTCATACAGCAGTAGACCCAATTATATGGCAGAACGCCTGTAGTTACAGAAAGATGAGATCCCGCATGAAAGGGAAAAATGTGTAATTTCTAAAAACAGCAATTTACATACTGACCTGAGAACCATATATGTATTGAGCTGTTGTAATTGTGCAGTTTGCTATTTCTACGGATGTGTCTTCATGTCACTTGTCGTTTGCCAGTGCACAGCACAAAAATCTTGAAAAAATTCAGCTAGACCAAAGGGTGCTTAACAACCTGCGTTAGCAGGTGAGTAACCAAACAGCTGAGAGAGGTTCACAGATATAAAGGTGCCGCTCAAAATAAGAAGTGGTTAAGTGTCCGCGTTAATTATAGTCTTGGGCACATGCTAGTACCACGCTCAGCATTAATGGTTTTTTCTTTTCCTTCTTTCAGCGGCAAAAAGCCATCGGGAAAGCCAGGCAGCCTTTCTGCAAGGGGCCGTTTGCATCCAGGACGTGTACAAATCTCTTTACATTTATTTAGAAACTAAGGCAATTAAAACACCCCAGGTCCCTCCTGTTAACTCAGAAACATCATTATGAAGATGCTTATGCCACAGCGGCTTACTACGCTCGGTTTACTGGAAAACTGGAAAGCTGCATTTTCAGCCATTTGATTAACAATTTCCCGAGGTTGCTAATGACTTGCAAAAATCTGCCCAACAGTAACAACCTCAGGGAGACTCCGTTGTCTCCTCTGAGAACCCTTATTTGTTTTCAGAATGAGAAATTTAATTAGGCGAGTTTTTTTGGCGGAGGAGTTCATGCCTTGCGCCCTCCCGAAGCAAGCCCTGTGTGACTGCCCAGCGCCACCCAGGAGCCCAAGCCTTGGCAGAGCCAAGGACCAACTGGGGCAAAGGAAATTAATCCGATTTTAAACTGGTTCCTGCTGCGTTTTCCCCCTCCTTGTGCAAGCTAAGCAGCTGAGCTCGCCCCCCTACCATTTGGAGTTTATCCCTGTGCCCGTGCAAGGGCTGGTGCGTGGGTTTCATGGCCGGGAGGAGGGCTGAAGGGGTGAGATGGGGGCCATGGTGGAAGGTCCACCACGGCTGCTCCGGAGCTGGCCAGGAATGCCACCACAGGCAGCCAGGTGGCATTCCCCCAGCAGGGCGATGGCCGGGAAGGGTGCGCACAAACAAACCCATCCGGGCAGGCGCAGAGATAAGGGACAGCCGGGTGCCACCAGCATTCCTGAGGGCTTTCTCAACTTCCACCGGCCTAAAAAACCCACGCTCACGAGGCGCACTTAGGAATCCCCCAAGACTCTCCATTAAGTCACTAATTGCTGCTAATTATTGTGAGGATGATTTGTGAGCGCCGGTAATGTGCTTGGTGCTAAGGAGACTGCAGAGCACAGTCCCCAGCTGGTGGCACTGGCGACTGATGGAGATGCAAACGTCTCAAGAAGCAGCTCTGGCAGCAGGCAGTGTCCCCTCGCTCCAGAGCCATCCCGGGGGCGCTGAGCAGGATATGGCCCCCCCTTGGGGACCACGGGGTGTGGGGGGGGACATGTCACCTCTGAGAGCACCTTGTGATGGGTGAAGTCAGATGGGCAGAGGGGAAAGGGGTGTTCAGGTCACCCAGTCGTCCCCTCACCAGCGCTGGAAAGGGTTGTGCTCTTGGAAAAGCGGCTTTCTCCACCACCTCGAAGTGTTTTTCTCAGCAGAAGAAGAGGAGGGGAGTGTCATGTTTATCTGAACAGTATTACCAGCCTCTCCTTCATGTATGGTCTCATCACAGGAGATCTGTGCGCACAGACAAGTGTAAGATTTGTATGATGCATAGGTTGTGCATTTTTTTTTTCATTTACATTTTTTTCCACCTGAAGATTTTTGCTTCGCTTTGCTCCCTGTAGAAAACAACAGTCTTTGCCATGGCTGGCTGCACTTCACTCTTCCCTTTCCTTCCTTTGCCAAGATGTGTTTGTAGGCATGCTCCCCGAGTTATTCACAAGACCGGTTGGCACTGCAAGGCACTCAGAGTCTAAGGAGAGGAAGAAGATAAAGACAGATACTTGCTTTTTTCTGGCAGGTGAGGGTGAGCCACTGGAAAAATTCCCCTTCATAGGATGACTCTTTTCTCTTCCTTTTCCTCTTTGGGTGGCAGAGTAGCACACGTAGCTCCCCACCCTGCAAAGGGAAAGCAACTGCCTGTAGGGAAGTGCCCCCAAGATTAGGGATTCCTCAGGCAGCAACTGCCTACCAGCCTCCACCTTCCCATTTGCTGTTCTTTGGAGAATGATTTTTCTTAAAGCAAGTGTTCCCCCTCTCCTTCTTGACTAAACAAAATGGGCTAAATCAGTGATGGCATCTCCTACAGAGCCCCTTATTTAGTTTGCTGTCAAAATCACCGTATATATCATTTTTGCACTATTCTATTTCACAGTGTAAAATTAATAGAGAAGGAGAGGGGGCTTAAAAAATCAGTTGCAAACAGCATGTTCTGATGTAAATGAACATTCTCCAGCAGCATTTGCAAATCTGCAGTAGAGCCTTGCGCATTGGACTGCAAAGGAAAACTAACTGGGGTCTGGATACAGAGGGAAGCCTAGGGTTTCCTCTGTTTTTTGGGTTTTTTTTTTCTTTTTTACAATTAAAACTGAAAGGGGAAAGAAAGGCTAATAACATGCAGCTGAAAGCTAAATTTGACATTTAAAATTCATTCTGTTAAGTTAGGGAAGGAATTGCTCAACACTCCAGAAAGAATACGCTTAAGGTTCACAGTTCTGGACCCCACCGCAGGATGGGCTTCCCAAGGAAGCTCCGCGTTGGCTCTGCCCTATCTCCGTCTCCTGTGCAAAAGGAGTGCAAACCAGAGACACGCATTTCCCACTCAGCTTGGGCGGCCGTCAGCAACTGATTAGCAAAAGGGAAACTGGCCAAGATTATTCTTAGCCTAACAACATCCCTTTAAAGTTCGTAACTCCACACCGCATTGCTCTACGATGAATGCGCACCTGAACCAGATCCGATACAAAATTCCCTTTAAAAATTACGTAGAAGTGAATGCAAACGTATACGGGAGTTGGAAGCTCGGCCTCCAGGCTGCTGCCTGTGTGTCAGGCAGCCCTCTGTGCCATACAGATTGATCACTCCCTATCGGAAGTCGTTTGGAAGGAAAGCTGTGCCTTGCTACACGACTCCTAATTTCCGTATCTGTTGTCTGGGCATCAGAGCAATGGCCAGAGTGAGATTAGGCAGATACATAGAGGGATGCTTTACGCTGCCTGCTAATGACAAAAAAAAGGGCCCTGGAGAGAATGCGTCACTTGCCCCAAGGGAGGACACGAAGGGTGACACATCTGTGATAAGGGAGTAGCTCCATGGCAAAAAAGATGAACTCACCGCCCATGAGTAACCCATCTGGTAGCTTCTGCTTGCCCACTTTGACTCTGTACTTGCGGAAACTTTGCTCTAATTAGCAAAATATTGCAAGTCAGGAGGCTACCCAGTCAAAATGCTCTGTTTATCCATCAAGGTTTTCACTGAACTTAAACAGATGCTGTAAAGCAGCTTGTTGAGATATCTCTAAAGCTGGCTATTTAAAGGCCATCAGACACATCGTGGACACAAAAATGGGGGATGGCAGATTACCTCGTGGGGCTTTTTCCTACCTCTCTGCCCATGTCGTGGGTTGGTTCTGTTTTTTTCTCAGGTGCAACGAGCTGTTCAGGAGGGAAACAGAGAAGCTTTGCCTTGAACCTTGCAGGACAATTCATTGCCTGAAACGATTCACTGAGATACGACAAGCTTTGTTTAGAAACGGATACATCCAGCCAGGAGCCCTCGGAGACAATAAAGCATCTGTTTGACTTCCTCAGCGGGTTAGCTGTGTGTAAATCATTTATCTCCGCTCCTGCTCCTCCTCCTCAGCCCTCACTATTTGTATTTTTTTTTTTCTAAAAAAAATCATCGCCTGCCTTTCCGTTGGCGAGTGGCTTGGGACACATTGCCTGGAGTCTGACCTCAAAGTAGGGTGGGATTTGAATCCGAAATCCATGCGGTTTGATCTCACAAGAACCGCTGCGCTGCACAGCTTGTACGTCTTTAGTAAAAAGGCATGCCTTCAAATCCGTCCTTTTCAGAGGCCTGTCTCCGTCGTCAGCTGCCATCTTTCGAGAGAAAGATCTAAAATTAGAGAAAAGCTGCCCTCCACTGCTGGAGAATTCTGCTGCTGTGACATATGAAAGCAGAAAAAAAAAAAGCTTCAAATAAAGGTCTTCTGCTTAGGCTCACGTAACGAGCAAGAAAGGCTTTGGGTCTCTCCTGTCCAGACCGGCGTTTGCGGAGATCTGATTTAAATAGGCAGCCACAGCACCAATGCTTATCTTTGTCTGCCTAAGCGTTTATACTTTGCCTGTCATCATAGGCGCCATTATTTTGATGGAAACCTACAGATCGGAGGGTTTTTCTTTTAAATACCTTTCCTAGAAATCCTGAGGGATGCCAGGCGACCCTACTCTTCTCAATAAATCAGTGAAGAAGAAAGAAACCCTCCGAGTGGAAACAGAGGCTCGAGCCTCTTTGTACGTGGTGGTTGTGATGAGGGGTGGACACCATGCAGGGACCGAGCTGTGGCTGCAGCCCTGGAGACCCCAGGTTCAAATCTGTGGACTTCGGCTGGGCCCGGGGTGTCCTCAGGAGCCCCAGAAACCTACTGCCAGTGGTAACACCTGGGGACCAGGGGTCTGGGACTGCCTCCCCCTGCACCTCTGGTAAACCCTGCCATGTCCCTGCTGCCCCTGCTGCTGCTCCTGCCACTGTGGTCCCTGCGCACTGCTGTATCCCTCCTCTTAAATAATGTTTTCCCACCCTGAAGGGATTAGTGGGGCTAACAGGGTTAGAGCTGCTCTAATGTCTCATGCCACAGCAGCCCGGGCTGGAGTGCCTGGAGGCGGGGAGCCCTGGGGAGACCCCCTCCTGGTGCCAGAGAGGAGAGGAGCTGGTGGCACACCGGGGCAGGAGAATTAAGATGAGAAATGAGTACAAGCCTCCCGCTACCTGGAGGCAACGAAGATGCTAAGAGAGCGCAGCATTTGGCTGGGAGCAAGGCAGTGTGATGGCTTACCTTTCAATCTGCATGTTTTACTGTGTCCCAAAACCAGAGGCCCCTCTCTAACCCAGCAAGGCCAGCATCGCCTCCTTTCTCTTTTTTTTTTTCTTCCCCCCCCTCCACTGGCATCCGAACCACCCACTCCCCCGCTGTGTCATCCCTCACGCCTGCGATGCGCTGGTGATGTCATGCTGCAAACTGCCCGCCTACGGGCAGCTGGCAAGAGCGGAAGGGGTTTCCCACAGCCCAGGCTGGCCGCAGTCGGATCCCTCCGGCAGCACCGGCACGCTGCGCCGAGAGGGAACAAGTGTCTTGGTGTAAAAGGCACATCCCAGGGTCTGGGGGAGGAAGAACTGGGGGTTACTTAGCAAAAGTAACTGCCTTCAGCAGTTGTTCGAACAAGAGGTCGTTCAGAAGTTGAGTTTAAAAATCGCTAGCCAAAAGTGAGCACACTGAGGCTAAGCTCTCACCTACCAGAGTGCAGGGGGAAGGAGTGAACGTCGGCATTAGGAGAGCAGGAGGACGACGGGACTGAGGGCAAGGTGCAGAAACTGCGCGTGTGGGGAGGCTTTGCTTTGGTGGGATTACAACTGGTATCTGCAAAACCATCGCAAGCAGAAGGTGCCTTCAGAAGCCCCTTTGCCACATTGCGAACGCGGGAGAGACTGCTCCCGGTCTTCATCCTCCGGGCTGTCCCTGCAGCGGGGCCCCGGCACCGCCAGCCCTCTGCGCTGGCACCACAGGCTGCCCGTGGGAGAGGCTCTTCCTCGGATTCCTCTTCACCGCAACGACACACGACAGCCGGCTTTGTTGTGTGCCACGCTGAGGCCTGGCAAAAACAGAGGCTTCCCAGCGCTGCAAATGGCCTGCTGCTGGCAACTGAAGGGCCAGCGTGTTTTCCAGACCCTTTCAGTTCCCCACAGCCCATGAGACAGTGCGGTGGCAGAGAAAAAAACATACTTAATAGCTGGGCTGCAAGTACAGGTGATGCAGGCACTGTCAGTACCCCACAGGCCACAGACCATGGAAGGTAGGATCCCATGGAAGAAAGCATCTGGCAGCTTCAGGGGGAGCAGAATTTTGAAAGGGACACGTTTTTCTTAGGCAGGAGCGGTAGAAGCTTAACTTCTTGAACCATTGAAGTGTAACTAGGATGGCTCATCGTCACCTGGCATCACCCCAATCCTGGTATTACTGTTGGTTCTGCAAAGGGATCGGATCAAGTTATTAAAGGGTATGGCTAATTGTGTGCAGCCAAAAGTGTGTATACTTTTAGCATCAGCAACATTTTAGGCCTGATTCGAAAGCCAATGAAACCCCCTGGGAAAAAAATCCATTTACTCCCTTGAGTTTTTTCCTCCTGGATTGGCCTTGTGGGAACAGTCCCAGAGGAACCTAAGCTGTCAGCGAAACATAGCTACTTGCACGCTACGTAGTTGGAAAACCAGGACACACTGCTTAAACTGAGAAACACGAGTATTAGTGAGCCCGTGTTGCTCGGTGTGGTATTACTGCCACGCATGACTCTGTGGAGGATTTGCTCCAGAGCCTTGCCTCATCCCTCTCCTACCTCTTCTCTCCTATGTGTGTGGAGGTCTGTCTGTCACAAGCAAAACCTGATTCAAAATAGGTTATTTATTTTAAGCCAGGCGATTCGGATCAAGTTCTTAGGATGTCCACTGACTAAAATACCTGATCCCTAATCTCTGCTTAGCCCCTGACTTTGCACTTGACTTGGGGGGATTGTGACCCTGTGCTGCAGCGATGACTGTGGACGCAGCCCCAGTTCCTGAGGCCATGAGCCAGAAGGTCAGCAGAGCAGGAACGAGCAGGGAAGTGGGCCGCTGCCTGAAACCCATGGGGACAAGGCACGACGTCCATTTGCAGGCAGGACCCAGCCTCTGCAGGGGGCAGCAGATATTGTCCTCGCCTGCCAGGCAGCGTGTGGGCTCGCAGGTACTGGTGGGAGCTGCTGGAGCTGCTGGCAAACACAGCCTGCCCTGTCCGGGGTTACACCCCCATTTCCAGGACCTCCTCCAATTTATGAATAGAGAAACTGATGTTTCAGTGTCGGTCTTTGGGCAGATTTAGGCCACCTTCAAAAGCGCTGTGGAAAGCTCACTTCCAGGACACCTGCCTTCTGGTCATACCGAAGCCATGAGGATAGTGATGCATCCCAGTGGCTGGGGGTCTGTGTCTCCTGATGGCCCCTTTCACAGCAGCTTTGTCTCGGTTTGGACACAGAATCACAGAACGGTAGGGATTAGAAGGGATGTTCAGAGACCATCTAGTCCACCCCCCCTGCCCAAGCAGGTTCACCCAGAGCAGACACTGCACTGTACATCCTCTCCCACATCCTCCTGAACTTGCCCTGGCTTCCCAGGGTGCTTTCCAGACTACACAGGGGGGTGACCTCCAGCAGATGCCTTGGGTGAAGGAGACAAGCGACCCAGCAGAGATTCCCCTTCTGCCCCATATGTGTGGTTGCTCCCAAGCCATCCCAAAGCCCACCCTGCCAAGGCACTGACAGGAAAAAGGGAGGCAGAGCTGGCACTACCCTAAAAACCTGCTTCCACTGCTCTGCACCCCCACTTGGGGTGTGTGTGGGGGCTCCCTGCTCAGCTCTTCGTGCCCAGCTGCCTGCCCATCAGCGGGCTGCCCGGCTCGGGGGCAGCTGAGCCAGGCTCTGTGCCTTGGGAGGTGGACAAAGTCTTGTGGCATCCAGGGGTTTGGTTCTCCCGGCAGCCCTGCACCTTGAAAGGCAGGACCCTCTGCTGTGCCGCTCCTGGGGGCACAGTAGGGAAGACATCAGTCCAGAGCCAAGCGTGTTTTTAAGCTGCTAAAATGCTCCTCTTCTACTTACATGGGAGTAAATGAAAATGGGAAAGCCAAACTCTTCCGCACCTGGGGACAGCGGGGCTCTTGGTGCTCATGAACACCAGGATCGGCAGAAATGAGGTGCCTTTGCTGCAAGGCTGCAGCGCAGGATCAGTGCCGTGACGGGGTAGGAAGCTCTGGGCATTCAAACAAAAGAAGAAGTGGACACAGTTAAAAGGATTTTCTGATATTTGTTTAGCTTGGCTGCTACACTTTACTGAAGAAAAGGAAGGTTTTTGCTAAAGTTGAAACAAACAGTAGATCAGAACATTAAATAAAGGGTTAGCAAACTTGCCAGTAGTGCTAAGTCAGGTATGCTGATGAGGTCAAAATTTAATTCCGCACTGAAATTGGAAATTTCAAGTACAAGTGTTCACAGCAAGGCAAATTATATTACCTACCAAACCTCCAGGTGCCCTGAACAGTCTCTTTCATTCTCATTCGTTCAACCCGTATTTGCAATACTAAAATCCACCACAGAAACAGATGCAGAAAGAGAGCACCTTTTTAGTCTATATAGGGCAGACACAGCGGGGAAAGCTGGAAACTGTCCACCCAGCCTGCCGTGGGGCCTCTCGTCAGCTGGCAAGATCTGCAGTAACATTTAAGCATCTCCCTCTGATCTTCCCCCCATCCCTGTGCGTTCCCTCAGCTCCTCCATTAAATTGTACTAAGTATAGGAGTAATTTAAAGGCGCTAGTTCGTGAGACCAAGAGGAGCAGAGGGCTGGGAAGATAAGGAGAGTGCACCTAGGAGGACTCTGGCTCACGGAGGGATGTTCAGCACGTGGTTTGAGTGGGATGCTGGCAGGGAGATGCACAAAGCTCCAGCGCTCTGGTATCAAGCCTCCACTGTGTGCAACACATGAGCCCAGGCCAAAAAAAAAAAAAAGGCAACATAATGAGGTAACGTGACTTCTGCTCCGACAGCATCCGTCCTTACACCTGAGGAGGTCCTGAGTATTTGGTGAAAATAGGGGTGTTCACCTTCTCATTACTCCTGTGGCAAAATGAGCAGCGTGAGTAAGTCCTCGCAGGGGTGAGTAAGAGGTTCACAGCTCAGGTTGTGCGCTCCTTGCTCAACATCCCGCTGCCCATCTGCAGCAAAGCCAGGAACAGAGCTGGTGATGTGCAACATCCGAGTTTGTGACTTATGAGTAATAATTATTGTAATTAAACAGTGGTCCCAAAATACTCCCTGGGTTACGAATGCTTCTTCACTCAAGTAAACTCCCATTTACCTAACTGAGTAAGGGCACAGCAATTTTGCCGCAGAAGACTTTGTATAGCATATTAAATTTGTATCCTCAAATTACACATCTAGTTAAAACACTCTTATAAGTCATTTTCCTAACTGTTTGCAGTATAAACATATTAGCAAGTTAAAATTAAATGAGCAATTAGCATATAGTATAATATAATATAAAATTCACTCCTTATAATGCAATCTAAACTCACCAAATAGAACAGTAATGCTATGTAACTAAGCAAACAGGATAGGTGTGAAATTAAACAGGATATAGATGCATTGTGCGGGAGAGATTCGGTGGTGGAAATGAGTCACCTCTTTGTCAGCAGCATCACTATCAGCTGCGGCGTGCTGCGCAGAGGGGAAGCGAGACATCCAGGACAACAGTGGCTGTACAAAAATAACACCAGAGCCGTCCCAGCCTGCGCTCAGTTCTCTTTTAACAGCGAGAAGTGCCACAAGCGAAGCTCAGAAATGTCCGGGCTGGAGAGCTGTGCAAGGTGGGGGTCCCCATCCCGGCTCCATCAGCCGGCACAGCTCCCATCCACCACCGCAGGAGCTGCCTTCCACCTGTCTGCAGGCAGAGATGGCACCTCGCGGCGTGGAGAACAGGTGACTGAAAGCTTGTGGGCAATATTGACTCCTCCCGACATCTCTCGATGAATAAAGGCAGACAGTCCTATGTTAGAGCCATTCCAGTGCCCGGCTGAATTCACCCCCACAGTGAATAAATGAGCTCTCTTTGACGACCTTGTTTCAGCATGGCCGAGAAGGGAGCGGTACCCCGAAACCTGAGGGCAGCAGTGCCGTGTCCCCTGCAGCCAGCCTCCTGCCCTGCCGTCAGCCTCAGGCTTCGCTCTCCGCTGTCAGCACAGTCTGAGGGCTGTAACCCCGCTTTCAGGTGCACTAGCACAAATCCGGGACTGGGTTGCGGGCCCAAATTCATCCCGGGGTGCCCTGGTTCCAACCCCTCTCGCCGGTGGCCCCACAGAGAAGAGAGGCCACAAGGGGCTGACGTGTGTTGATGGTGCCCTTCTCCAAAGGACAACACCGCTGAGAGCGATGGACCAGCAGACCAGGCTGCCTGATGCCATCCAGACATGGTGTGGACCACAGCTCCCTCCATGTGCGGTCCCACTGCCGTGGGTACATCCCCCCTCCCTGGGGGACAGGGACCGGGCTCCCCGATGTAAGCAGCGGAAGAGCTGACTTTGCCCCGCGCTGTTTTGCACGTCGTTACATAAATGCATTCAAATATTTGTAAGGTTGATTGAAAATGTTGCTAAATCAGACTGCTCAGATTTAACCACCAGAAATTAAATCAGATAATAAACAATCAGCATTTCACTCCTACAAAAGGATGATAATTTTGTAGGACGTTGGGTTTATATTGTCTATGCACCTGCAGGTGGAATGCTAGCGATAAAGTGAGATTTGATAGCAAATTGGACTGGCAGACAGTTTTTGAACATAATTACTCAAAAGAAACCACCCGGAATCAATTTAATCATAGTGCAACTGATTTTTAATTTCCAATGGTACAAAAAAGTACCATTCACATTGGGCTTTTGCTGACTTTGGTTTGTAATCATGGAATGTCTGTATTGTAGCCAAGCTAATTAAATAAATGCTAAGTATTTCTCGCTTTGTAATACACAAAAAAAATAATAAAAATTAAAGGTGCCTCCTAAGCAGCAAAGTGAACAAAAGCTAATGGCTTGGCAGCCTGCTGAATCCGCATTTATATGCAGTCTGTACTCGTTTAGCAGTTGTGAAATTCTGGGACCATTATCAGCCATTTCTGTTGAAGTTCTCCAGACAATTCGCAGTGGCTGGGACACAAAGCCTAACCGCCAGAAGGGAAGCGTGGCTGCAAAATACCATCTGAAATTCGGTGTGCGATGGCTGATCTCCGTCCTGGGGAAAAAGGTACTGCCCTGGCAAAGAGGGGGGTGGTCAGGGGCTCGGACTGCAGACTGCCCTCTCCGCTCTTGTCTTTTAAGACACGAAAAGAGCTGTGCAGCCATAGAAAGGGGATCGACAGAAGTGCCAGGGCCCCTTTCAGTTCCCCTGGTTGCAGAGGCTCTTGGTGCAGAGGAAGGAGCCGCTCGCAGCTGACCGTGCATCAGAGGGGAGAGCAGCCATCAGGGCACGTGGTGACCAGAGAATGAGCCCAAAAAACACAGCGTGTGTATTAGGAAGAGAGAAACAAACTGCCCCGTGGCAACTTGGTCCTGAGAGAAAAGGGCTGACGCAATTATACTAATTTAATCTGGGATGGGACGCCGTCCCCAACCTGCTTTTATTCTCTAAGTGATCCTTTTTAACCAATTTTGGTGTTTGTTCTGGATGTCATTCTCTTAGCTGGAAGCTACGGAGGCGCAATGATCTTAAAGCCCTGTATCCTCCTGAGACAGAGATCTGAGATGAGACAAAACTGGATTCTCGCCTTCTCATCCTGCTTTTGATTTAGGGAGGGAGGAATTAGATCCTACATTCACATGAGGGGAAACGTGAAAGATCATTTCTTCCTCTGAGCCTGTAGAGCATCATGAATGAAAGAACATAGATCCCAACCCGGCTGAGGATGCGTCCCCTGAAAAGTGAGGTGCTTCCCCTCCCATCCGCCACTGCAGCATCCCCCTCCTCTAGCAACCTGCCCGGCAGCCGGCGTGGGTATTTCTGATGAAGCAGCCAAAGAGCAAAATTCTCCTTTCTGCTTTTGTGCTGCCTTTGTGAGGGCCGCGGGAGGACAGACAATACCTGAGCTGACAGGACGCCCGGCGGCCCACAGCCTTCAAACAGCTCCCGGCGACTCTGAACTGGCAGAGTGAGTTCCCAGTGAATCAGGGCTTGGCAGGACACGGCACCGCCGGGCTCTGGCACCACGTAACCACTGTGGCCCTTTGATCCGAGGCTCAGAGCTGAAATAGCGTCGCTGAAGCACAGCCCATCTCCTGCGCACCCGGTCACCGGAGGGGAATAGAGAAGCCCATGCTGGGTACCAGGGCGTCCCACATGACACAGGTGGGTGCCTGCTGAAAACCCAGGGATGCTCAGGGTGCTCACAGGGTAGGTGCAAGCTCCTGAGGGCTGTCGGCCCGAGTGAGAGGAACGCAGGAATACCCTGGGAATTGATAAAACAAATTGTGACAGCTCCTGAGCCCCTCATTCTCATCATAATGATGTATTTAGGGTTGTATGCCTTTCTTTGTTCGTGTGCGCAATGCACCTCACCATCTCTGGGAGAAGTGGTTGCGGTGGAGGGGCAGCGTTTAGGCCAGAGAGATTGCCCCTGCCCCAGACACACAGGCACCAAAGAATGGGTGTTTATACAAGGCACATAGCAGTGCCATGCCTCGCTCATCCTTCAGGCCTTAGGCAAAACCGGCCTGTTCCACCATATATATTTAAGATTGATAATTCCTGTCACAAGAAGGCCCCAAGCAGTTGGCCTGGCTTTAATAAAACACAAGTCACTGGTGCCTTCTCTCTTTCGCTCAAGGGTGAAATAAAAGTTGCGCTCGTCCTTCGCAGAGCTGGGAAAGGACATGCATCAGAGCATTTCAGGCACAAAAACCAAACGCTCGAGATTAGGCTACTCCCACGAGAGGTTTTTCCCAGCCGTCCATTCTGCAGGAGTCAGCTCCGGCACAGGTTAAACAGCTGGCCCAGTGTCCAGGCACCAGAGACCAGTAGTGTGGAGAGCTGCAATGGCCCCACTTTTCTGGGTAATTGTGGTTAAAGCAGCCCACTGGCTCCCTGGGGCTAAGATGCTCTGGGGCTCAGTCACTTCACTTTTGCTTCACAAAGCAAGAAAACTAGACAAAAAAACCCACTGCGATATGCTTAAAGCATCCAGAGGCTAGAAGACAACCCACACCAAGGAAAGTCAGCTTTCATTCTGAATGTGTGTATTTCTCACTCCCATAGCCTGTGTGCCACATTATTGGAGATGACAGACCCTTTCTTTACCATACCTGCCCCACAAAACCCCAGGCAGCCTTTGTAACTCCATGCAGAATTAAAAATGAACTATACTTAGAAATGACATCCAACGTAGTCTAACAAGAAGCAAAGAAAACTATAAAAGAGCCTGTTATTTGGGTTTTGGTTGTTTTTTTTTTTTTTTTCTTTTGAAGAACCCATTTGAGAATGGCAACATCCCCAAACAAGCCTGTAGTATTCCCAGGCAATGATACAGCTCTGCAGGCTGGTTAAAAATAAACTTGTTGAAAGGCTCTCCTTCTGTCTTATACACTGCGGGAATTTCCCTTGAGTGCTACCTTCAGGGTATGCTTAGCAGTGACACGCAGGGACACGCTGGCACGCTTCATCCCTCTTGCCCCACCCCATCACCAGGGAGTGGATCTGCTGGGAAAGGGCTTTGCTGACTCACCAGGTGGGATTCGGGTGCCTAAATATAGGTGTGTAGTGCCATTCGAGATGCCCTAGGATATCCCCCTTGATTCCCAGCTGCCGCTCCGGGAAGGTGGGGATGTCTGGAAGGTCCTCTGCCGAATCTGCCTGTCCCAGATATCGCACATTGGGTGAGAGAGATCTGCCTGGCGCAGACATGCAGGAGGTGAGCAGAGTGCCTACACCGTTCCTACCAAGCCAACTTTTATTGAGGTCCTCAGGGTACATGAACGGAGACCCTGGCACAGGAGGGATGCACTAGATGCAGGGCAGCCAGGAGCTACACAGCATCCCTCTGGCAAGGGCGGGGGGGGGGGGGGCACAGCACCACCACCCCATGAAAAACTAGGAGAGCGATAAACATGCAGGATGTCCCAGGGCAGCATGGGGGGGAAAGATGTGCCTCAGGCACCGAGCAAAATTCGTGTCTGGTCCAGACCAAGCTGGTGTCTGCCTTTTGCGGAGCCCTGGTTGCCTGCGGAGCAGGGCTGGTCAATGGCTGCCGCCTGCCCGAGCCAGACCCATGGGCAAACTACACGTGTTCCCAGGTATGGGAAAGCTCCCGTGGGAAATCACATCATCTCACTGTCTGCCGGATTAGATTTATTTCAGTGGGGACAGGTGGGATGCCACAGTATTTTTTTCCTTCCCTGTGCTTTGTGGAACAGGGCAGGAAAACCTGAAAATATGACTTAAAATACACTCTTTTCCCCAGTGAGATCTTTTTAAAGTAAAAATATAAAATGTAACAGAAGACTTCAAATAAAATGAAAAATGACGGTATCTTGTGGGGAGGAGGTGCAGGCATTAACTTTTTCTGGCTTATTCAAATTTGGGATCCCTTTATGGTTTATTTTTCTTCTTCTGAGAGTCTGGTAAGAACTGTCTGAATATCTCAAATGAGCTCAGGCCCCATCCCAAACAACTGACCACCCTAGATGTTACCTGCATGGGGAAGTTTTGCCAGATGCCCTAGCACAGGAACAGAGGTGACTTCCGTGGGGACACTACTATTGTGGTATAACTGCTGTCTTCATATGCTGTTCTTCTGTTTCCCAAGTGTAACCACACGAAAAAAAAAAGCATTTTTGTTGCAAAATGGAAGTATCTACTGGGTGGCTTATGTTAGTATAGCTGCACTGTGTTCACACCATAGATTGCACCCAAAAAGCTTTCCCAAAAACACAAGGGTGAAGGTCAAATGCCTCCAATCAATTACCCTGGTCAGAGCTTTGTGGATATTAGCAGGTCCACGGGCTCCCCCGGGATGAGCAGAGGAAAAAGAGTGTTGCTGAGTGACCTGGGGGACCAGCATCAGATTAGAAATCACAAAACAAGGAATAAAAAGGGAGGTTTTCAAGGCTTCCCACAGTCTCTAGAATATCTGGGAGCTTTAAAGCCTTCCCTTCCTATCTCCCCTGTGGCTGTGGTCCCCTGAGCGGTGGCTGAACTTCTCAGGCTTTCCCCACTCCGTGTCCCTGGGGGGCCAGGCCACCGCTTCGGGTGTTTCTGTGAAACACGTCAGGGCGCGAAGGGTTATGAGCTACGGCTCGAAAGCTGCTTTGCCGGTCTGGAGGGAGTTATCCATTTGTGGGGAGGACATGAGTTGGTCATAGGCAAGGCCCGTCTTTAGGCTCCCAGCCCCAGGGAGTAGGAAGTTTCCTATCTGTGAAGCAGAGGGCTCTACCAAGCATTTCCAAAGTGGAAACTGTGACACCATTAATCTTTAGGGCATGCGATGAAAACTGATGTCTGGATGAAGTTTATGAATCATGGGAGGTTGCTGGGGAAATAGGCCTCCAGGGAGAAAACGCACATTTAAGAGCAGGGCTTGTCTAGAAGCGGCGACCCTGGCAGGTGGAAGCAGCATGCAGGAGCAGGGCTTTCTCTGCAGATTGCCTCCTACCACCAAAGGATACGCAGGCAGATGGACACACATATTTAGCTGGATGAAACGAGAGGGAAACCCTAGGAGCTGACCTAGAGAATAAGTATCAAGAGGTGCTGCAGTCTTTTATTTCAATACAACTGTTTAGTGCAGCTTAGTACACTACTTTTTTGATAGATGTGCTGCTGCCAGTACCCATCAGAGTTGTATGCAGCTGATAGGGACTGGTCGGAAAGGGAAAGCCGCTGGGATGCAGTCCTTGGCCGGTTCACGGGGCTCCCTGAGGAGGCAGGGTCCAAATCCAGAACAGAGATGGGCAGCACTTTTCTTTTAGCACTCTGGGCACCAAAACAAACCTGCAGTGGGGAGTTGTCCTCCAAAATCAAATGAGGGATGCTGCTGCCTCCGCTTGGCACTGGTTATTTATCAGTTTCCTGAACACAATCCTTTTTACAGGATACAGTATCTGCCCTTGGAGCTTATGCAGACATAAAAGGGGAGGCTAAAAAAAGCACCCTGACACTGACAGGCTGATAGCGCGGGTTTGAGGGGAAGGTTAAGCTAGCCTGATAAACCAGCTCATCAAACTGGTCACAAAAGCTGCGTAATATTGGAACCCATTAATTCTTAAACTTGTGTGTAACAGGGTTATTGTCATTCCAGATCGAGCCACCCAGCCACACGGCACTTTCACCTCCCTCCCCTCTTCCCAAGCATCCTTCCAGTCGCTGCCTGGACCCTTTTGATGGACCACACTCGCCGTTCCCATCCTGGCCTGTCCCTGGTCTTGGTGGGTGCCACCAAGCTTTCCTGCTGGTTGGCAGAGCTGGCAAGTCTCACCACAGCCGCTGTCCCTGCTGGCACAGGGGCATGTTTTACCCTGGTCCTCCAGCCCTTGACGCGCAACTGGGGTGAAAATGTGGGCCAAGATGATGCCTAGGATGGGATCCTGACCTAGGAACGCTGTAGATGCTGCTGAAGCTTCATGCTATGGTGTCAAATCAGAGACTCATTTAATGTCTAGTTTCATGGAGTCTGGCGAAGCCTGAGCCCTGCTGCAGGAGCAACGGCACCTCTGAGGGGCAGATCTCTCCTTGGCAAAACTGCCAAACTTCAGACACTGATTGCAGTCTGATTGTAACTTTTCCAATATCACTCTGTCCCCTCCGCTTTACTGTAAAATGGCTTATTTTGCGTTCCTGAAGGCAAACGTGCAATTGGGAAACTTCCCTAACCTTTGTCGGGGCTCCCACGAGTGGGCACCTCTATAATTTCCAGGAAGGCATTGAGTAGACGGGTCTGCAAGAGGAGCGGAGTGGGGCTGGTGGGGGTGGCACTCATGGTCCTGGCTCCATGGGACCCATGGCAGAGGCTCCCCTCTCCTCCCACCCCTCCGTGCCCACCGCCTGTCACCCTGCCTTCAGGATGACTCTGGCCTCCTGTTCTTCATCAGCCTCCCTCCAGAGATTCGCCACTTCTGCAGCGCTTTGAGAGTCAGCCTGTGCTCTCCTTGTTTTCTCCCAGGGGTTTTTGTCCTCCCACAATGTAAATTAGTGCGGGATATGCCCTGGCCTCTCTCCTGCTACCTTCCTTTGGGAGTATTAAGGAAAACAGTTAATTTTTTTTTTTTCAATTTACCAGTGGCCAATTCACATCAATAAATTATCCTTACCGTGTCTTGCAAGTAAATTTGTTGTCTCTTTCTGAGAGGTTTTCCCTTGCGTATCTAGTTTCTTATTTACCTTAACCTCTTGCACAATATTTCTTTCATTCTTTATTTCTGCTTTTGTGTGTTCGTCTCTGTGTGTGCACACGTGCGTGTTACTTCTTGCACTGCCTCCCCTCTACCCTGTAACACCTCCCTCCTTTCTCTGGGGTGACATTTTACATTTCACATATGTCCCTCTCTTATCCTTGGTTGTTTTTTGTGCTTCCGTACTCATCCGTGGTGCCCTGTTTTAACTCCTGCAGTATTTATTACTGTGTGGCATATAAAACCAGTGGATGGGCCATGATTTATGCGTCAGTGCTTTTCATCTCCTACCAGCCCACCTCACGTCCTTTCTCCCTTTTACCTTGCATCATTCCAACTCACCAATACTTCTTGGTTTCTCCTAAGCAGTTGCAGTAGGAGCAGACATCTCTGTTTGGGAACTGCTTCCACCTTACTTCAGGATTTAGTGAAACCACAGGCTCTGCCTGTCTCCCGGTGAGAGCTCCAAACACCCCCGACAAGCACCAAAAGCACCTGGCTGATGGGGACCGTGCTGGCTGATGGCCCCTGCCAGCCCTCCTTGTAGACTAATGTGGGCTGAGCCTCACTGTGCTTCAGCCCCGCTCTGTGGCATGGGCACAACTGTGGCTCTTCCTCACCAGCCACTCAGGCTGCGAACTGCACCGACCTTCGGGGATGCTGTGGTACCCGGCGCTGAGCTGTCACTGGTGGTGGTAAACACGGGCCCTTGGAAGAACCACCATCCCTAACCTGACTGTTGTGTCAAACAGCCGGGAGAGGTCAGACTGTAATTTTGGACATCACTTGAATGCCTTTCTGATGCAGGGCAAGAGCAGCGTCTGACAGCCTGTGCTGTAGATGCCTGGTTGTGGGGCTGGCTCAAGGCCCCACTGAAGCCGGTGGGATTGGACAGACGTGAAAACGAGTGTGGTGGACCAGACCCAGAGAGCTCTCCCTGACACCACAGGAAAGGTCACGGTTAAATTGCAAGGGGTGCCGGAGGGGTTGTAAAGGCAGAGAAACCCAGGAAAGGGCAAAGTGGTGACTCTGCTCTGTCCTCTGGAGATCAGGCAGGGCCAGGTTTATCTCAGCCATCCCAGCCAGGAGCTTGTTTAAGCCATCCTTTAATCTGTTGCAAGAGCTAGGGTCAGCTTCTGATTTGAATCACTGTGAGCCGGTCCCATATACCATTGTCCTAATGCCTCTTATCTCAGTTATTTCTAAACATTCCTCAGCAGCAATTACACCTTTCCTCTCCAATCTCTCCCAAAGTATCCTTTACTATTTACCCACATTGATTTTTTGCATCCCATTTTATTTATGCCTATTGTGCCTTGAATTATAAAGTGAACGGCAAATTTTCAGACTCTAGCACACTCCTGATTCCCTCTATGCATCTATTCTCATTCCTACCTCTTCCGTACACGACAAATTGCTCTTTCGTTAGTGAAGCTACTTTACAAACTTCCAGAGGGAAGCCTTGAAGAGGAAGTGCGTGTCTTTTTTTCATGTCTAGCACCTTTCTTTCATTTTATCAGTGGGCAGATGTACTCCTTTGGGATACTTCTTCCCCATTTTCCATAGGTTCCTTGTTAAATAAGAAGAAAAATACCTCAGAACATGGAACCATGCTCCTTATCCTATATTTAAAAATCTTCAGGCCTGGCTGTGTCTTTCTTGGACAGTGCATTTAAATACTGAAATTAGTCCCAGGGAAGAGACAACTTGTCTATTTGAATGCTTATAAAGTCTTATGGGACAAACAGCGTACTGAAGGCAGGTAGACAGTATTTGAACACAAGCAGTTCTGATGTTATTAAAGTTCTCCTCAGAGACTGCATCCAGAACATGCACTTTATGTTGGAAATGAACAAAAAGTTCATCTGAAATTCACTTCGTGGACAAACTTTACAGAGAAAATACCTGGCGAGGCATTGTACAGAAATTACAGGTGAACCACAGGAGTCAGAGGTGTCCCAAGCCTCTCAAATAACTTCAGCCACTGAGTCTGACTTTCCAAAAGCTTATAAAACACCCGACTTGTTTGTAGCCACAAGGAAGCCCTAATCTATGTTAGGTCTGGAGAAGCTTCATCCCAAAGCTCAACAAGAGCAGCTGCATTTAAGTCTCATATCCAGCACAAAAGGGAGCTGCCTTCTTCAGGAACTGGGCAGGTTTGCATCGCATGGGTAAACGCTCTCACCGGCTGCAGCGAGCTGCTGGTGACAGGGGCAGGGAGGTGATGGGTGGGTGGTGGTGAGCATGGGCTACCAATGCCGGGGCTTCACAGACACAGGAGGCACTGGGGTATCAGGTCCTTGTGTCAGCTTCCATGGGACAGCTTCATGGGACAGCTCATTAATTTAAGAGCAGACCACGGGCTAAAAGCAGCACTGATACCAACTGGTGTCGGTGGATAACAGCTATTGCTGATTGCTTGATGCATTCATTACAGCCTTAAGAGATACAAATCTGCTTGTGTCCATTAAAAAGCATCTCCTTGTAGACCACAGCTGTAAAGCAACACATCAACCAGGTCTATAGGATGGACTTCTTCCAACCAGAGGTAAGGTAATGAGTCTGGGGCAGCCTGAAGGGAGAAATCAGACCCGCAGTGGGAAATGACAGGCTCGAATGACTATAAAATGTAAACACACTTGAAGAAAAACCTCAAATGTCTATGCCTTTAGTTTGCTTGCTTAAACACGTAGCTTGAATTGTATTTTGTTAGGCACACGTTTCTTTTTTCTTCTTGACAATGATTCTGCCTCTCCTTTCTTTCCCTGGCTGCCATTGCCAAATGTTGCTGCTAACTGGCAGGAGAAAAGCAAGAGAAGAGAGGAACAAAGAAACTACTGTCAAACAAAAGCAGGCATAAATAAATGGAGTTTTCCTGTGGTACTACTGAAAACTAGACAAAACCTTCTTTCTCTTCCAGAAGAAACCATTTTATAATGAATCATTCATTCCACAGGGCTTATTGTTCAGCTGATGAACATGCGTAATGCTCATTTACATTAGTGCAGGTGCTGCGAGAGGAGGGTATAGCACAGCATATAGAAAACATGTCAGTTCCGGGATGCTGCACAGATTGCGGCGTCTACCCTGCTATGACACTACTTGCAACTTCAACCTTCCCTCTTCAGCAACGGATCTTATTTATCGGTCATTATGATGCAGGGTTTTACATATCAACGAGCATCTTTCCAATAACTTTCACAGCTCTGAATCAACCCCCAAGCGTGCCCAGCATGGGTTAATAACAACAAGGGAGCTCTCTCTCTGCCAGCTTGAAAATATTCCTGTTGAGGAGGGAAAGCGTGTTGCTGAACAGAGGTTTGCAAGTCTCCGACGGGATCAAGTCCTGCCTTTTCAGAAATCAGATGGGAGTGCGGCGTTTGGGCTGTAAGGCTTTAGGGATAAGCAAGCTCTATCCTATAGGCTTTTCCAGCAGGAGTCCCAGCGAAGCCCCGTGGAGGTGAAGGAGGGGCTGCACCTTCGAGGGCAGCTGCTGTGGGCACAGGTGCCACCAGCTTGCTGGGCAGTGTGCCGGCGACCGGTCCCTGTGGGAAATTAGAAGCGATCTGAATCATAGAATCATCACAGAATCATAGAATGGCTTAGTTTGGAAAGGACCTTGAAGATCATCGAGTTCCAACCCCCCTGCCATAGGCAGGGACACCTCCCACTAGACCAGGTTGCTCAAAGCCCCATCCAACCTGGCCTTGAACACCTCCAGGGATGGGGCCTCAACAACCTCTCTGGGCAACCTGTTCCAGTGCCTTACCACCCTCAGAGTGAAAAATTTCTTCCTAATGTTTAATCTAAACCTGCCCGTGTCCAGTTTAAAGCCATTCCCCCTCATCCTATCACTACATGTCCTAGTAAAAATCTGAAGCCGATTGCTAACTGGTAACGTGGGGCTTTCTCCTGCGGGAGAAAGGCTGCAGGACATCCAACCATCCAAGGTGCCGCTGGCTTCAGCGGTGAGATGGTGACTCCTCACGCTGCTGGAGCAGCTCGCCGGCTGCTCTGCAAGCTGAGAGCAAGAAGACGATGATGAGTGTGTAGGCTGGAGGGGGCACCCCAGCTCCTCCAGCCCATCACTCTGCACCAAGGCAGAAGCACCCAGGCCAAATGTTGCAGGCAACAGTGGTTTGTCAAGCTTCTCCCAAAGTCCCCCCAAGATGAAGTTTACCCAGCTTCCACCTACAGCCAGTTGTGACTTTCTTGCTGTGGGTTACACCATGTATCTGATGTGAACATCTGCTCCCAGCAGCTGGTTGGTGTTATATGCTTTTGCCCCTGAGAAAGAGCCCGTGTACCAGAAAATCTCTCTGCACTGGTGCATCTGTATGATTGGCTCCTGGTGATCCCTGGATGGATGCAGGTAGGGGACCACTAGTGGGGGTACACCAAGCTGGGATTCAGCCCTGCTTTCGAGGAGGTAGAGACACCACCACGTGCCTCGCCACTTGGTCTTTGCCGGTGCAGAGGACTCCACCTTCTGCGGACATTTCCATCCTGTCGTGTGCCCTCCTTGATGGTCTTCCAGTGTCATTTATGAGCAGGCTGTAGGACCTCGGGTTGAGCTCAAACTCTGCTCCCCTGCTTACTCAGAGGAAGGTGTTTTCTCCAGGCCACGACTCAGTTTTGGAGGTATGTTCTGTTCCCCCTCTCTTTTTTCTCAACATCCTTTTAAGAATTGGACAGCAAACCCGGACTCAGCATGCTGTATCACTGCCTCTGATTCTTGTACTGCAGGCACAAAATCCACCCCTTTGCTTTTCTCTGTTTATTGCTCTGCACCGCACAGCATCCCATTAGCCGTGTTCGCAACAGTCCTCTACTGAGAGTTCATCTCGAGCCATTTGCTTTACAATCATTGGATTTACAACAAGCTTGACCAAACCCCAATCTAATTTGAAACTGTGCTAAAGCACTTTTATATTTACTTTATTAATGAAATAAAATTTCAGTTCTGTTTTTAGAGTGATTTATTTCAGCATCTCTACTGGTACAATATCTCATTTGTGTTTCATAAATTGCCATAGGCAGGAACAAAATACTAAAACTGTTTTCAGTAAATTACTTCTAAAGAGGATGTTTTTCCCTGTACACTCACACACACAGACTTACCTTTTCAAAACTAACTGGTGATTTTGGTGCTCAATCTGACGTCTGTATAGTGCCTGATGTTTAGAACAGGGTGAATAGAGATCTTATGACTATCCAGCTATCTCTAATGTATCTTAGGCTGGATACCTAAATAAAGTGCTAACTTAAATCACTTTTGAAGCTGTGGACAAAAATTATTTAAAAATAAGATATTCATGTGATCAGAATGTGGTCAGCTAGTTTGCAGCATGGTAGCAGTGTGAGACGTCCCTGACAGTCCGTGTTTTTAGCCCTAAGTTGGCCTGCAGGATTCGATCTCCCACTGAGGACCAGAATAGGTGAAGAGTTCAAGGCAAGGTGTCTCCACAAAGGGGATGGAGAGGGGGTGCCTCAATTTTGAAACTCATTTTCCCCTTTGGTCCATCAGTGCCCAGATTTATTAACCTTCCCAACAGGCTGTAAAGCCCATCTATTTCCCTGCTCCAAGCTAAGGCTATTGCTAAGGGTGTGAATTGAGGAGGAGTTATTTATGGATAGTCCTTTGTCTAAGTTTATGCTGTTATTTCTAATTTATGTGGTAGGTGCCCAGTGTACTGCTAAGATGCCTAGAGATGCATTTTAAAAATTTGAATACATAAATAAATAAAATACTCTGTACTCAACCAGACCTAAATTATGTAGTATGGAGAGAGAAGCGCAATTCAATAGACATTAGGGAAAGGACCGAAGGAGCACAGCAGACCGATGCTATTTGCAGACCCAAGAATCCTTACCCTTGAGCAAGCAATACAGAGGAGATACAAGCTGGCAGCCCAGATTTCGGGTGGTGTTACAGCCCCTCGTCCAGCCTTTCACTTGAAGGCTGAGTTCAATCTGCAGTGACCTCGAACGCATCAAAGAACAGAGCTCTTCCTAAATAGGCTGATTCGGGTAGATGAGTAAGATCAGCCCTAGGTGGCAAAACCCTGGTCCCTGGGAAACGGTTGGGTGCTTGGCTTGTAGGGAAACCAGGGTTTCACTGACTGGGTTAATCAGTTGTGTAAGTCAGGTCTAACTACTGGATGAATCCATTGTAAGGCACCCACCACTTAAAAGACAGATGCTTAAAGAATCAAAAGACATTAAGCAAATAAACATCAGCTGGCCTATCAACAGGATGACTCTGATTGATGATGCAAATACTATAGTGTGCAGTAAATAAGGCATACATCTATCAATGTACATAATTAGAGGTAGCATATCATTTGTGAATGTGATGCAACAAGAAGCATATCACAAATGCAACCAAGAACCATGCTGGTCTGTGATGGGGTATCTATAAACATATATAATTATACATAATAGTGCTATAGTATGCTGATAATATACCGTACTTACTGGATATGTAATCCCAGATAGCATCTCACAAACAATGTTGTGATATGCTTGGCTAAACTATATGAGTGATAAATAGGGAATAATAAATATATCCATTTTACATCCTCTCGTTTGTGTACGGTTTTAACTCAAATTATAAGGACGCACTGGAGCAAAGGCAGAACATGTCAGCACGTCTGCACGCATCTTGTTGTGGCCCAGGACCACCTGGAGCAGAGGCTGCAGCATGCGGAGGGGGCTCAGGGCCTTTGGTCGACAACAGGCAAACCCCACGTCATCGACAGCTTCGCAACAGTGAAAGCGCTGACGGACAAACTTCTGGCCTGGGCTTCCCTGGGGCAGGTTTGCACTGCAACCACAGCTAATAAACAGCACTGAGCTATCACTTAAGCAAAACAGCTCGGGTAATTTTACCCGTTTGGTGAGCGTGGCGTGGGCTTCGGTGACCACAGGCTTTTGCTCAGGCCACGGAGAGCCCCTGCAGCCGTCACTGCCATCGATACGGCACTCAGCGTCAGCGATTCAAAAGGGGGCAGCGCAGCTGACCCACCCGGGCCATGCTGGCATCTCAGGGCTGTTCTGGGGCCTTGGCTTCAGGAAACAAAGGCAGCAACTTCCCCTTTAAAACATTTTCTTTTGGAGTTTTCTGTTTGCACTTTGCATTTCACCCAGCCCAGGATTCGGGCCAGCATGGAGCACCGTGCCTCCAGCAGGTGAGCATCTCTGAGCACCTGAGCGTTTCTGAGGTGTCCTCCCCAAAACGTGCCAAGCTGTGGCAGGAGCCATCCTGTGAGCACAAGAGACACCGCACATGGTCCTGGTGTTGCAGGATAAGCAGAGAAAAAGGATGTGAAATAGGAAAGGCTCTCACTCCTCACCTACAGCTCCAGCTCACATGGGTCACCCAGAAGGGCTTGGCTTCTGTGACAGAGCCTGGCCAGTAGCTGCCACCCCAGAGGACAGGGACAGGGATGTGGCCATGTCCCCCAGTGTGCTGCTCACCCCAGCACAGCCTATTGCTGTCACCACAGCTGGGACAGGCGGCACAGCCCCCTGCCAAGCCCCACACTCCTGCCAGGTTTTTCCCCCCTCTTCACGCCATCATGCCCCCACTACCTCGCTGGAAACAAACACTCCCTGTGGCAATAGACACTGCCCTCTACTTCTCACCCTCCGGTTCCCAGTGATGGACAATACCAGCTTGAGCAAGAAGGAAGATATATTTGCCATTAAGTGCATGGTCAGAAATACCTGAAAGAGGTGCACGGAAGCTGTAATTGATGGAGGCATTGCTCTCATTTGCTGATGTGAAGCAATGGGCATCTTCTGTCCAAGAGAGGATATCAGAATGCATTGCACAATTCAGAATTTTTATTCCCTTTGTTTTGAAAGAAGTCATTAGGAACCAGATGGCTCAGGGATTTGGTAATAGAATATGAAACCTCTCATCTCTCCATCGACCATTCAGATATGACCTATTGTGTTAGTCACAGAAAATCATCAGATTACTTGCTGGTGTCTTATGCAAAATGAGATAGCCGTCCTCTTCTGCAGCCCAGCTCCAGCTGAACAGATTTTCCAGTTGAAATGGTAGGATTTTGTTCCAGCAATTTGGCTTTCAGTTTTTAAAAAAATCAGTCTTTCTGGACTGTGAGCTGCAGTTAGCTCCTTGCTGGGACAGAATTGAACAGGACTGTCACATCATCCCTAACGCTGATGCCTGCCAGTGACGTGGGGAAGGGACAATTCAGAAACATGTCTTCAGGTGTACGTACTTCACAAGTGAAAGTACCTTATACAAGATGCTTGGCCAACGCTCCTCAAAGAGAAGAGCATGTTGGAATGGCTCTGTGACTTTATCATGACAACTCAGGGAAAACACTACCAAAAGCAGCAGAAGTAGCAAAACCATAGAACAAAGATGTGCTTTGGCAGATTAATTTAGAGGAGAGACCTCAAATGGATCAACTGCGAGTAGTGAGAGATTTGGGATAGGTTTTCCCAATAGATGGTACTGCCTAGCACAGAGGAGCAGCTTGCATTAGGTGGTAGGAGGCAACGAATCAATCCTTCAGTGCACCGTGCAGCACGTGTGGGAATTGCTGTTCCACCGGGGCTGCAGCGAGTCACCACATTTCAGCCGATCTGGGGTAAGACCCTGCAAGGAAAGTCCTGCACCATGGGAAACACAAGAGAATCAGAGGTAGCCTCCAATGACAAAGCGCTTTTATCATCCTTTCCACTTAGTGGAGATGCTTTGAGATTTTCAGTCTCTGTGCTGCCAGCTGGAGTGCAAGGGAGGGGAGCAGTAAGAGAATATCCTTGACTGGGACCATGGTTGGGTCCATGACCCACAGGGTAGTCAAAATGCAAAACCAAACTGGGAGGGACGAGTGGTCTGTTATGGCAAATGAAAGTTCAATAGCATAGAACAATAGAGGCTCATAAGGAAATAACTGTAAATATATTTTGGAAACATAGGACTAGATGACCTTCCAACCCAAACCATTCTATGATTCTATGGTTTGATGAAAAGAGGAATGAAACAGGGCACAAAAGAAGGCAGAAATGTGTCTTCAATCTGTTGAGTTTTTCCCACCCATGACAAACCTCTGCTGTGTGAGCAGTGGCTCTCAGCTTGGGCAGCTGAAATAATTCAGCTTTTAAGGAATACATGCACTGTCCCCACATCCCCTCATGACCTTGAGGGCAGGACCAGACTCCTGAGGAGTCAGTCAATACTTGGTGGAAGACAGAGCATCTCTGACACCGGAGCATTGCATGCCTAATCTGCTCAGGCACAAATGTCAGCAAACTTGTAAAATGGCTTTGCAATCCTTTGCAAAGGCGATGAGCAGTCCTGTCTGCAGATGCATTACAAGCTCGGGCATGACCCTCACCATGCCCAGCTTCTTGCCAGCCATCACCCTTCTTCTGGGGCTTTGGGCAAGGCAGAGTCAGTCCGTACTCTAGCAGCTCTCCTGAAAGAGATGGAGCGGGCGAATAGCAGCTACTGGCAGCTCAGAGATGCTGTGAGAACGAGTAGCTAAGACTTGGAAGGCAAGAATAAATAGCTGAGGACTGTGGCACATTAAGAAGAATGGAGGGGCTACACTGGTCTCCTCATTTACAGCAGATGGAGCAAAAGGGAGGCTGCGGTGGCTCGGGCTGCGCAGCTGTAACTGCAGGGAACAGCCAGACCCGCTCTCCCAGATGGATACCAAAATATATTACAAAGCAGAAAAAGCCTGACACGTTTTTAATAGAGACGAAATTTGCTGTCCTGCTCCCCTTCCTGTAAGCCTCAATAACGTAATGTAAAAAAGGAAAAAAAAGGGGGTATGATCTCATGCTCGGTGCTTTATCTAAAGTGAGTCGCTGATCTCAGTCCAGCTCTTAGCGGGCAGGTCTAGGCTCGGTGAGCGTCTGCATGCTCCTGACCTGCTGGTGGTTTCAGCAAGAAAGCTGTGGCACCGAGGGCCCAGACCTTCCCCGGGGAAGCCACTGGGGTTTTGCTTTTGATTTCAGGGGCAGCAGAGCTGAAGGGACAGAGACTGGAGTCTTTTTTATTTATAGAGGTAGTTCTTCCCAGGTGAGGGATTAGATTTACTAACGGGGTAGTCGTGCTGCGTGGTTTCGTGCCAATGAGGACTAGAAAGCCCCACGCCTGTAGAGGCAATGTATTCCACAAATCCAAACCTCACTTAAAAGTGAGAGAAGTAAAAGTGATAGGAAGTAATTAACAGGAAAGGCAGCAAAAGAACAGGTGAAAATACATTTAAACCCACCCCAAAGGGAGTTGTACTCTTAGGACGAGTGGGGTCATCTCCAGAAGTCTTGCTTGCACTGACGTGACTGTGCTACTGTTTCATCCTTTTTGCTTGTTTATCCACTTTCCATCCCCAAAGCCCTTTGCTGGGAAGGCGAGGACAGTCAGCCACCTCGATCAGTGGTGGGGCAGAGGACTGGGGTGAGGGGAACACGAGACTGAGAGCGGACGTGGTTTTGTCACCCACAGGCAGATGCCCCCCTGGCTGCTGCCATGGGATGGGGACCTCCCTGAGCCTGGAGAAGCAGCCAGCTCTTCTCCACCCCGGCCGCGGTGGAGAACATCAATACAGCAAATGTTTCTATCCCTCTGCCATCTTGGCTACGTGCTGCATATTCATCATCTTTATGTTTTCTTTACTTTAATCTCCCCCATTTGCATATACACAGGTCCAAATGATAACAATTACCATAAAACAATTGCATTGTCGCCCTACCAATAAAAATTGCTCTGTTAATCAGGAGACTTTCAGAGGCACCATGCCTGAAAGACCTCATTTTAAACTGGTAGGCTGAACAGGGCAGCAGATAAATTAGCCTATATATGATTGCATGCTGAAATACATTGATTTAAGATTTTTCCCATTCAGCCTGACAACTTGTCTAAATAGGCTCATGTCTGAAGAAGACAGCTTGCAGACATGATGCGAATGACAGGGCATTGCAAATATAATGCAGCACTGCGCAGAGTGAGGGAGCGAAAACACCGTAGAATGGATTAGTGAGATAAAAGAGAGGGTTAAAAATAAACAGAAGCAGGTACTCTAAGCGGCACGGCTCTCAAATTTCATCCTGATTTTCCTCTTCCATTTCTAATTGCTAAGTCACTACAGGGAAAAAGCAATTACTGATCTGCTATCATTCACCATGTCATCTTTAGGTCCTCATTAGCAATTCCATCGACAATCTTAGCATTTAGCTCCCATCCTGCGATTCTGAGTGTCCTAATCACACCATGATGGTTCGGGGTGCCTGAGGAGCAGGGAGCAGAGACCATGTCTTCCTCTGTGTTCAGAAAAATGCAGTACCTTAGGCATGGATCATCAGAAGTGAGTGATTGAGATGACCTCCGGTCACTGTGGTCTCTGCCCATGCCATTCCCACATACGTTTTCAATCCTGGTCAACAACGGAAGCACTTGAGAAGGACTAATTCTTTAAGGTTTTAACTGTGCAAACTAAAACCCAGTATTTTTCCTCACCAGCAGCACGCAATGCCAGGAGGACGAATGTAGAGTTGCTGACGTTACTTCCAGCATTAGAGTGGACTCAGTGTTAGATTTGATAGAAAATAATGCGCATATTTTGATATACTGTGTAATACCATGTAGGCCCCAGTGGTTTATAAATATTAAGTAACTGCTGGACCTTCAGCGCAAGGCAAAGGCAGAGAGATGAAGAATTATGGAGGGACTTCAGTTGTGACCTTATCACCCAGAGGGCTCAGAAGGGCTGAGTTTGGGGAAGGTGTCCCAACCCTCGGTGGAGGTTGAGGCAGCCAGTGCTTGGGATCCCCTTGGTCCTGCGTGGGCACGTGTGGGGGTGGGCTGTATGAGGCCGTGCTACCAGAGCGAGCCATGGTGGAAAGATACTCTTCTCTACCTGCAATGTACCTAGACCAGCAGGGTCCCAGCTCAGCCCCTGGGAAGAGCTCCACTGGAAAACCTCAGAAAAGCCTTGTCCCCAAACTCCCAGTGCATTCTTCCTCCCCCTGAGAGGAGCTCGAGGGTCTTTGTGAGGGTCCTCCATCGCACCTCAGCCAGAGAGTCTTCCCCTCTGCTCCCTGCCAGGAGCAACCCCTGCTCCCTGCAAGGCACAAGGGCAGAGCTCATGGAGCTTCTCTCTCTCAGGATATGAGGACACCCAGACCTGCAGCTGTGGACATATACGTCATTTCTGGAGCTAGTTTTTGAGGTTTGTAGTGGTCAACATCAAATATTGCCACTTGGAGGTATGTAATGTGCTACAGAGAAGTCTATGGGTAAAGCCTTTTGTAGAAGTGGTATGTGGTCCTAACAAAGCCCCAAAAACACATGCAGTTCCTATGAAGACTGTGGCCTTGGCAAGAGAGGAACTGGGAGGAAAGCGGGGTTTTTCCATGTGTACCAAAGCACCAGTGGAAATCCCTTCCCCTTTGCATGCAGACATGCCCCAAGGTGGAGCACATGCTGCACAGAGCCATGGGACCTTCGCCTGAAAACTCACCTGTGGTCCCCCGGCCTGCATGCTCAAACGCAGGCCTCTCTTGCCAACGATGACCTGGTTCTTTGCTGCCTTGGCTTATGATATAAATGGGCCTCCACTGTCCAGAGACCATGAACTTTTTGTCTTCAACCAACATGCAGTGATGACCAAAGGAGCTAGGAAAAGACTATTAAAAACACAATATGTGCCGTTGAGTCCACTGGTGCTCTAACTCATTAAGCGTTAGCCACCAGAAAGGTTGAGAACACTGTTGTGATAAGAAGTCCTGCCTGTGTCCAGGAGGACAGGGAACAGCTGCTGCAGGTGGCTGGCTATCAAGAGCATCACATGGGCTTTCAACACCCGCTTCCTGCTTCTGCTTGGTTATTGTGGTGTACTGACATCTGAAGAGGGTGGGGGATCTGGGAATGCCTCTCTGACACTCTTAATTATCATTTATTTGATCATCCCTCGCCTTAGATCCTTATTAAAACATTTCAGACATGATGCAGTTTTCTCTAGTGGACCAATAAATTAAGGAGCTATATATTTTTAGAGCAAGCATTTTAGTAAACAAATGGTCTGGCAAAAAAATAAAGGGGGGGGATGGGAAGTCCCTGGGAAGCTGTTATTGTGAAGAAAACAGTCTTTATGTTCTGATCATTGGAAACAGCTCATGTCGGACCAGTGAGAACAACGCAGCTGCCTGGAAGACAGGGAGGGAAGGGGCAGGGGCAGGGGGCAGAGGGTGCTGCCATGAGGGTACCCTGTGATTGCAGGGAGGGAAAGGACAGGTCTGCCCCTGTGAGGGACAACAGTGGGCTGCTCAGAGCTGACCCTCTTCTATTTTGTTTGGACTTATAACTACAGCACAAAGACACTGCCCAGTCGTCCTGGGGGGTGATCTTCTTTCTGAAGCCAGAGCCCAGGGTTTGATATTCAGAGGGAAAAGGGCTATACCCTGTGGTTCCGAGAATACCCAGAACCAAGGACTGTGCTTCATGTTATGAACTCCTGTTGGTCAGCACAGTGCACCAGGAAGCCCTGCAAAGCCCCACTGCATGAGTTCTCCCACCTCTTCCTTGGATTCAGAGCATCCATGTCCCCTGGAGGACATCCCTCTGATCCCTCCTTCATTGCTATGGCCCAGCACAAACGCATCCTTTTGATGGGACCAGAGGTGTGACAGCACTGTAACTCAAATAGCATTTCTGTCTGCAGTTGCTGGAAATTGGGTCTTTTCACCCACCACAGTTCATCTGCACTGCTCTTGTGCGTATCCAGCTTGGGATCCACAGATACTCCTCTTCCTTCAGATGGTTGGTTTGGTCCTGTCAGCCTGCACTGGTTTTGTTTCACTGCAGGATTTGCTTCAGGTGGGAGCATCTTCTTCTTTCTCTCTGTCCAGGCTATGCATAGTCCACTGATTCTTGCAAATTCTTCTGTAGAGCGATATAATGCATTATATTTTCACACAGTCTTTACCTACTGAGGGGTTAGTTCTTGCTGGCTGTCACAGGCTGTGCCTCTTTACATGCCATTTTTTGCTAGAGTCTGACTTTGAACGCCAAATGACTCCTTGCATCAAACCTTTATCTGCAGTATCTTAATTTTTTACTTTGTCCCTTCTATCAAGACGCTGTCCTCCTCCTTCCATGATTTACCTCTCTTTCTTGACAAGCTTTCATTCGTTGTCGTGCATTAATTCTACACCTTCCTTTAATCTCTCCCAGAAGGTCTCAGTCCAAACCTTTGTTATAACACGATCTTATCACAGACTTTGCTCCTAAAATCATAAAGGTATATCTACAGCTCGACATCGCTTGCCAACTGTTCCTCCCTTGCCTAAACATGCAAAAAGATGTATGTGCATCTCCTTTGTTTCCTGTTGACATAACACGCTGAAGCTTCTGCCGTGCATTTTCACAGCAAATCTGAGTTAACTGCAAACGATTATGAACGCGCTGCTTACCGCGAGGAGCGGAAGAGCTCTTTTTTCTGGCACCAATTGCTTGTGCGCAGCGCTTGGCCGTCGCTGAGCCTCCTCCAGCTGCTCTCCATGTTTGCAGCGTTTTGGTTCCTGCTGGGAAGCTCTGACTGCATAAATGGCATCCCCCTCCCCAGCCCTTCCCAGTTTAAAGCTGTCTCCTGACGTGGAGGCGAACGCGGGTCCTAACTGGGGGTCCGAGTGCCAGCGACTCCCCTTCGAGGGGGGGCCAGGCCGGGGACGTGTCCATACGTGATGCACTGGTGGTTGCCGCGCTGCAAGAACGTCCCTTTGGGCATTGCTCTGACTGCTGCTCCTGAGGCAGCATGGTGCACCGGCCACCCCACCACCCGGGCGGCGAGCGGGTCCGACTCTTCTGCATATTCATTAACGGCAGTATAAAGAACAGATGGCACCTTCTCCCTTTAGTGCGCTGAAATGAAGTTTGATATTATTCTCTGTTCTTTGTTCCGAGCAGGTTTCAATTACATTAGAGGCTTCGAGATCTGCAGGACACGTCATCCCTTATCGTGCAGGGCAGGGAAAATAAACACGCTGAGCTCGCTGCCCGGTGACTCATTTGCAGGAGAAGTTTTGTGTTGAGGGATCGGCTCTCGGTCAGTGCACATCCAAGGGCCAGAGCCCTCCTTCGCTTGCAGAGACAACTGGAAGGGTTGATAGGGTTGGCAGGGAATGCCAAGGTAACAGAGTTTTGCTTTGGGGAAAACATCCCTAAAATAGTTGGGGAAAAAAGGGGAAAAAGAGAACTAGATTTCAAGGGCATAACTAGTTATTTAGGTATTTGCATTTTCATGTTCAATTACATGCGTAGGGGATTAAATGCACATTAATCATTGAAAAGTCTCAGGATAAATATTTGGTTACATGGAAACGATCTCCAGATTTCTATTCCAAGGTAAAACACTTAAGAGGATGTTGAGAAACGACCGGTACCCGGAACAGTTTCCGAGAAATGAGTAAAGCTAAAGTTCAATTTTACAACAGGATCTGTGCTGTTAGCCTCAGAATTCCTGTGGATAACCTCTGGCTTCAGTGGATTTACAGCCTGACCTAAATAGTACTCAGGTTTCTGCTCGCCTTCTATACAGGACCACACTTCAGCCTTCTTCATATTCAGGAGAGGCATGGAAAGTTGGTTTTGCTTTTTTGTTTTCACCCGGAATTTTCGCTTCGCCGTAAAAGCATTTACTTCTGGAAACACCCATAGGCCCCCTCCCAGAAACATCGTATCTGCGCTCCCAGTGGTAATGAAGTGGGGTTTGCTCCTATTTGGCTCTCTGCATGTCCATCATTAATTTTGTCATCCTTTCTCAGCGCTCCAGACGCCTGCTTTCCCCAGCCTCTTTTATTATCTTAGAAAAAAAAAAGTGAGCACTTTACACATAGATAACATATTTCAGCCGCTTTGTCCAGCTACTTTAAGTACCACAACACTCCGTGGAGTCGAGCCCATTGACTGAAAAGCAAAGAAAAAAAGTTTGTTGACATAGTCCACGAGTAAGGAGCACGTTAAACAGAGAAGTGGGAATAAAAGCCACTTGTTCCGAGTCCCAGCCCTCTCATCCAGGGCACAAAACACCCCCTGCCTTTACCTGCCGGGGGGTACCGCAGGAGCGGGGGGGTCGGTTGTCGCGCTCCTGCGCTTCACTACATCAGCAGTAGGCTTTGTCCAAACCCCGAAGTGTTTCATGTTTGAATTGCGCCATTTGTAACACCACTGCTAACAACCCATCAGCTTCACCTAATTTTTGGTGAGTGGCAAAGCTTCGTCTTTTATCAATATGTAATAAAGGGTGTTGTTTCTTTGTGGTGGTTGTCGTTGTTTTCCCACTCCTTGCTCACTGTATTTGAAGGCGCTATAAATCTGGTTAAACCCAAGTTAATTAAAAATGCCGCAAATGAATAAAACTCAGGACCCTGTCAGCAGCACATGCAGCCTTTCTGGAAAACCCCTGCAAAGTTCCCTCCGCGTTCCAGCCTTCCCCTCATGCCTTACTGGCAACCCACCATCTATATTGTTGTTCATCCAAAAAGCTGTCCCTACAGCAGGAAGCGGTTTAAATGCTTCCTTCCCCCAATGTGTAACTCCAGTGAGGAGGTGACAATCTCCTGCAGTGGTACAGCCACATGCAGAGGGCTTGGGACGCACAGCTCGCACAGAGGACTTGCCCATGTGAAAGGCGTTTGCCCCACTGGGCTCCCTGAGCCCACCTGGCTTCCCTGGGGCCCAGCTGGACTCGGGAAGGGAGAGAAAGTATGGCACCAGATGGCTTTCTTTAAAAGGACTATCTTCCCAAGGCAAAAAGATCTTCAAAGAGATTTACCTCCCATCCCAATTTTGGGTCGTGTAGTTAGTCCCCTCACCTAGGGCACCTCCTGCAACCAGGAGGACGCCAGACTTCTCCAGAGGGCTTCTCTGAGCATGGGGACATCTGGACACATGGTCCACCACCAATGCATCCTCTGCAAGGACTTTACTTTCTGTCCCTGCCTCAGGAGGAGAAGAGTGACTCGACCCCCAGTGCTGGGAAGTTCTTCCAGCAGGATGATTATTCTGTTCCCAGCCCATGACCTGCATGGCCACCATCACAGTGTACCTCTTTTGCTGACCTCAATTAAAAGTAAAAAACTATCCCTGGTTGAAAACATGTTTTTACACTTTTTAGTTTGTTAGCAGCCACACAGCCAGATCTCAGGCTTTTATTGAAAGCTCTGTGGCACTTGGTGTGGCAGCTAAAGCACCCACTCCTGGAGATATGTGAGTTTTATGAACATTTCAGCCTTCTTTTGATCACTTCACTTTTTTTTTTTCACCTTGCTTTTAAATAGGTTTGCTTTAACTCTTATCTTAGAGATTTTACAGAAGTGTAAAACATTTTTTTTGTAAAGAAAATACACATTTTTATTTAAAAAAATGTAAGAGTTTTCTGACGGACATTCTCACAAATAGCCGAACAGCTCCACCTTGGTCCTGTGAAATGATCTTTGCATCTAACTGAAAGAGAAAATGTCATGTCTATCTAATAAGAAAGTTAAAAAAAATAAAGTGGCTGAAAGGAGGTACAGATATACTCCGAATCCATCAGAATGCCAAATAACATCCAACAAAAGATGAGAATATCAAGGCAGTATCTTTTATATACTGGTTTATTACTTATGATATAGAATGTATTTGGCCCCCCATAGTAAAGTTATGTCTGTATGTCAGAATTCACTAGCACATTAAACAACAGTAAAAAGAGCTAAAAAAAGAGAAAAACAACTAAGACCACTCGCAGGTGTTGGATCCAGTTCTCAAGCTGTGGCCCAAGCTTGCATACCAAAGATGCTATTTTTAGCAAGAACAAAAGTTTGAAAGTGGCTGAACTTCTTAGCTCCAACGTTTTTAGCTGTACTAAACTTTTTCCTTAAAACAAGACAAGCATTCTTCTCGAATCCTTCCTATGTGATCATCTTCAAGCAGTTTAAAACTCTATAGACCAGATAAGCTTGAAAATGTAACATAACTGATTTCCAAAGTGCTTTGGAAGAACCCACAGTGCAAAGGAAAAGCCCTCCTCCTGCTTTATAGCTAAGCTGTGATTATTAAATCAAGCTCAAGACTGAAGAGCTTGGGACTGGGAATTCATGGGATATTTCATGCCATATTAACAATTGCCAGATAATGATTTCTCCTGTGATCCCCATATCCATGTTTTCTGTCTTCTGGTCCCGTGATCAAACCCATAGCTGTTTTCTACATTTTATGTCTGCTCGTCTTTGGTCAAGCAATTATTTTTCCCCTTTGCTGTTAACTCAGATGTGTCCTAGAGCTGAACATGTCTCCTTCAAGACTCTCCAGCAGCAGCTCAAACTCCTAGCAGCACATCTGCCAGGCAACAGTCCAGCTCCTTCCTCCTCTCTATTTTGCAGGGCTTCTCAAAGAAAGAAACAGCAGCCTCTGCTTCCCTGCACAAAAATGGGTATTTGCATGTTTTCAGCAGCTTTGCACGTTGCCTGGAGTAGCTGTTGTGTTACGGAGCTGAGGACGGACCACCCAGGACTGAGGTTTGCTCTCTCCTCAGAGGAGGGAGCTCTGTCTTGCAAGATGAGGCTGGGTAGTCCCAAGTGGAAGCCCTATCATAGAATCATAGAATGGTTTGGGTTAGAAGGGACCTTTAAAGGTCATCTAGTCCAAGCCCCCTGCAATGAGCAAGGAGATCTTCAGCCAGATCAGGTTGCTCAGTGCCCCGTCCAACCTGACCTTGAATGTTTCCAGGGATGGGGCATCTACCACCTCTCCGGGCAACCTGTCCCAGTGTTTCACCACCCTCATCGTAAAAATTTCTTCCATGTATCTAGCTGGGCCCTATGCCAGGCACTGATGGCTGCCGCAGAGTTCTGCCTTCTCCGAATATATGAGCTGAATAAAAGTAACACCAATCTAATGAGACCTGGGTCACACCCTGCCTTGCCCCCCACTGATCAGTGGTAGTGGATCTGCTCAGTGTCTCTGAGCCTTGAAGGGAGCATGTGGTGCCTTCCCCATCCCCCTGCCCAAGGACTTGCACTCTGGAAAGTTGCCCTAAGTCTCCAAGTGGCTGATAGGCTTAGCCTCCTCCCTGGCCCTACCACGGTGTATGGACTTGGGACCTTCAGAAATACCCTAGGTCTGATAATAGATGTATTACATGTGGGCATGAGGGATGCTCAGCTCAGTGTCTCTATGTTTTTCTTCCTTTTTACCATTACTCAGTTCCAGGAGGCTAAACTTATTTCCAGAAGGGATAAATACGTGTCAGGAGGATGCATCTAAAGTGTAACCATTAACCATTACAGATCAAGACATACACAGAGCTGTCTGCAGGTGGGCTGGGAACCAGCAGCATCAACATCCATCCCTATTACCTTCCCACAGCAATCAGCCGGGGGGCTGTGCTGAATGCCAGGCAGGGGGGGGACCCTCCCCCACAACAGGCACCTCTGGGGCCGGGCGCGGAAGAGCAGCCTGACAGACCTGAAGCCAGCCTGGTTAAACTGGTTTAAGTAAGAAATACCTTCTGCAGACACCGAGAGGAGGGTTCCCATAGGGTGAGCCCGCTGTAGCCAAGGACCCTGCCTCCCCAGCCTTGGAGACACTCCTTGCAGCCGTGCAAGGGACGGCAGGAATTAGGGAGATCTGTGCTCAGGTACAGGAGCTTTACATGTCTACAGTGCAGGATGTGACTGAGCGAGTTGGCTGGGGACTGCTGTTGTCTTCATTGACCTTTTATAGACAAACTGGCACTTGCAGGGCACGGCTGGTTTCCTCACGTACCTTTGCTCCCAGCCTGCCGTGTCTATTCCTCTGACCCAGGCACCTGGAGGACAGTGACGGTGCCAGCCCGTGCCCAGCTGCTGGCAGCACCCCTGCCTGCACCCCAAACGGCCATGCCATCGCCCCCACACCCCCCACCACCTCCGTGCTGGTGGATTAAGGCTCTTGGAGCTCTGTGGGCACCTTTGCAGGGCGCTGGGGGCCTGGTCCTCATGGAAGTACCTCATACCCTGTGTTATTAAGAGCATCCTTCGTTTCAGACTGTGATTGCACACGCACACACACGTAGCCTAAAGTACTTTTGCTTCCATTTTACGTGTTTTAAAACCGCGCTGTGTGAGGGAAGACCAAATGGAAATTGCTTGTACCAAAAATTGTGCAATGCATCAGCAAGCGTTGTGTGTTCTAGGGTGAATGGTATTTACTCTGCAAATGCAGCCCAGCCTAGAACATTAAAATATTTTATAGATAACCATGATATATAACTAAAGGCTGGAGGTGCCAGTTAGGAGAAACAGGCAGCCAAAGGCACGATGGGGGGAAAGTGTTAATAGGGACCGAGCAGAAGCAATTTCCCTTCTCCCCCCAGCATCTTGCTGGATTGGGATGTTGGGAGTGACACAGTGCCCCTCTCCAGCTCTCTAACGATGACCTGGCAAAAATACAGAAAAGAGTTTGCCAGTCAGCAGAAGGAGGTGTAGCAGCAATCGTGGCAGGGACCTTTGGACGTCCTGGAGAACTTTCTGGAGAGGACTTAGGCAGGGAGGGAGGATCAACCTCTTCTCCTCGGTCCCGTCCCACACCTGGCTTTTCTGCTGCCTTCTCTTTGCCCTGTCCCCTCCCCAGCCCTTTCACCTGTGAGGATGCAGAGACAGAAACTTGATTTATTCATGCAAAAGGACTGAGAGAGGAGAAAGAACCAAATCACATCTGAATCAACTCCACAGTCCCCAGATACCAGGTGGCTTTCCAGCACACCCACCTACTGTGTCCTGGGACCAGCAGCAATGCTCTGTTTGGCACTGGAAACATGAGGACCAAAGGGTTGGTCTGGTTGTCCAGGCCAGTCACACACTGTCGAGGAAAGCCATAACCCCATCAAAAGTTTGCCAAGCTGCTTCTCTAAACTAGTTAGGATTTTTTGTTTTCCTTTTTGCCCCCAAAGTATCATTTGGTTATATTTATTTGTCCTGCATAATGTTATGGCAAACTTTGAAGGCAGCAGCTGAATTTCCAAGGGAAGAAGAAAAGAATAGAGCAGGGAAAAGAAGATACATGCTGAAATGTGTCACGGGTGCAAACTGACCTCAGTGCTACCCATCCTCCTGGACTGCTTGCGCTGCAAATCCAATGGCATGCCCCAAAGATGCTAATATGTTGAGGCTCATCAGCACAGGCACGTTGAGGGAGAAAAAGAATCCAACACCAGCAGTCGTCTTATTTTCATCTAAACAACCATAAGAGGAGAGAACAGTGGGGTGGGTGCAAGGGTACCCACCAAGGACTGCTAATTTTGTGCCCAGAGCATCCCAAGCTGTGAGGCTCAGAGGGAAGTGCCTCGACTCACCCTTCTCTGTTCGCTCCATGCCAAAAACTTCGTTTCCAGCAGAGCAGAGCTCCCACCAGCCTGGCGGAGTCAATAGAAACCTCAAGGGCTCGGTGGGGCTGCTCAGCACTGAGGGAGCTCCCCAGATTGTGCTCTCTTCCCCATGCAGGGATTGTCCCTGTGCCCAGCCACACTGTGGATGCATCGGGTCCAGCTGCCCTGGGTCGTGGGTCCTTAGCTGGCTGTGAAGGGATTTTGCAGCCTACCTTTAAGAGCCCAAATTTGGAAGCTTTTTTCCGCAGAGGTAATTTTGTTCGCAGCGAGTTAGCGTAAGCAAGCTACACTTCAATTTCCTCAGCAACTTCAGCGCGAGAAGAGATGGGATCTCATACAAATCTGATCAGCGTACTTTTAATGAGATTTTTTTTTTCCCCTTTTATTCGCTCACATTTCAGATCTGGAGGGCAGAGGCCGGCTAGCAGGCAGGAACGGAGAATTTTCTCCATGCGGAGGCGGCAGACTGCGGGCAGTCAGTCCAGGGGCTGACACAACCTTACCACCGAGGAGGCAAAGCATGAGAGATGCTTGCCCACCTGCCCTCACCTCTCGGCCCCGAGCAGCACCTCACCTCCCCACCTCGCCCAGCGCTGACCAGGCAGGGTCACTTCACAGCAGGTGCAAGATCTACATCCAGATTATGCTTGGTTTGGTGGTTTGTTGATTTTTTTTTTATTGTTTTTGTTTTGTTTTCAGCGTTTCCTAATGCACTGTTTGCAGTGTTTTGTGAAACGAGTGTTTGCGGAAGAATCAGGCTTTTGGTACAGATACAAAGAGCAAGCACTGACCCGGGATAGGTGTTTCTTTTATCTGCTGGCTCGCGTGCCCCATCTGTTCCCATGCCCAGCTCCCGAAGGACAGAAATCTGTCGCAATCGCTGTCAAGCAGTCCCGGTTCTTTAGTTCGAAAGGACGGAGACTAATTAGCTCCCTTTTGAGATCCCCTGGCCCAGCCTTTGGGCCGACGGATCCCACTTAGCTGACTTTCAGGGTGCCAAGTTCTTAAGCTGCCCGAGATGTGCAGATGGTGCCGGTGTTTGGTCCCCCTTCCCCAGGGGAAATCAGTGGTAGGAAATTATATAGCTGCTACACCCCACACACACTCCCCGCAGAATCCACCCTTCCATGAAAATGCCAGAGAGGTTTATACAGCTTGCATAATTTCAAGAGGAAGTAGTGAGGGTGGAAATAAATACACATTGTAATTCTATAACATGCCCAGATTTAAAAAAAAAAAAAATTAAACAAAAAAAGCTATGTTCACAAAGTTATCCAGCTCTGCTGGCAGGTCTTGGAGCCAGGTGGGACTGGATCTACAGAAAAGCATGGCGGGGTAAGTGCCTGCCGTGCGAAGGGAGTGGTGCCACCACGCTGCTCCGAGTCCAACGCTACCGGGAGCGGTAATGGCTCCTTCTGCGGTGACAGCCAGCGTCGCTACCCATTGCTCCAGGTGGCTGCTGGCGCCTCGGTGGTTCAGCAGAAGTTGCAATGATTGCACAGGCAGATAACCTCAAAAAATGACTGCTTTGAGATTTTCTGAAGCTATTTTGTGTTGTTACCTTGTGGGGTCTGCTGGTTTGGTGTTTTAAACTGTCAAATGTTGATCTGCATGTGTTAGCAAGGGCACAGAAATTTTACTTAATAACTAACATAACTAACACAATAAAAATCTCTTCCAGAGAGTTCCAGGGTGAAATAAAGAGCTTTTCTCTCCTGCTTGGGAGGCTTCATCTCAAGTTACCACGGGACACATGGAAACACAGTGCCCTCAATCACTCAGAGACCCTTTTCCCACCAGTTTGCCCATTTAAGAAGCAGCGCTTGGTGAGGGCGTTCCCACCCGCCCTGCACACCCGAAGTAAAGTACTGGACATTTTGTGGGATGGAGGAGGTACAAGATCCTGAGGCCGCAAGAGGGAAAGGCTACAGCGAAGTCAGGCGGCTCGGTGTCCCTGTGGAGGCCTGTACCGTTCCCCATTTCCCCTGCAAACAAAAGGAGCCTCCAACCCAGGAGCTTACACGCTGAGATGACATTCATCCCAGCGGGGCTCTGCTCCCGAGGAGAGCAGGCACCAGGAAATTATGTGCAATACATTTAAGTGATTTACAGCTCTCTGCGTGCGCAAGCCCACTGTCAGCTCTAGTTACCTTAACAGTCAGCGGCAGCTTCAAACCATTTAAAGATTTCTTTTCCAGCTCACAGTACGCATACAAGGCGAAAATGAAGTCTACAAAAATCATGAGTCCAGGTTAAAAGGAAAATATAATTTCAAGGAGGAAAACGCAGATCACCCCATAAGACAGAAGAGGCTAATATGTCCCTTGGAAGGAAATTGTCCACCCCGGCCCAGGCGCTGAGGAACTGAGAGAGGGGCTCACGGGGGCACTGGACAGTGAGGGTCCCCTTGAGCCCACGGGAGACATCAGCTAGAGGGGCACAGGCAAAATGGATACAATCGGCATATGGACACTTTCCTCCAGGATGGAGAGAATCTGCCTGTTGTTTCCCTCCCTTAGCGTGTGGGTAACTAAGGCAGAGGCAGTATTAATATGAATTTATCTGGAGGCAAACAGCAATTCTCAGAAAAGCAGTGGCAAGCGTGGATGAGACAGACATAAATCCAGTGACAGACAGTCAACACAGAAGTCTCAGATTCACACATTTTGAGACAAACACGAAATCATTAAATATATTTCTGTTTCTCATTACACTGCATCACAGGGAATTACAACACATCTTTTAACGTGCAAAATTCTTAGTTAAAGTTAAAAATTAACTTTCCTTCTTTATCTATATCTAAGCTGAGCTCAGACTATCACAATGGGCACCTCTCCAATTTCTGTTTATAATTTTGAATCACCCTTCAGACGTCTCTTTTGCTCTTGTAGCAAAGACCAACTTTGAACTTTGTGCCTTACCAAGTTTTCTTCACAGGGACCTATTTCTCTTCTAAAAATCACCCAAACTGAGGCTATTTTACTTTCAACACACTTAAATTTTAGCCTCCTTAAGCCTGGTGACTGACTCCCTGGACTCCAATTCGGGTCTCTTCAAAGCCAAGGGGAGCAAACGGGATTCCCTCCATCCATATCTGTCATCTTCAGATGAAGTCCTTGTTGTGCATGTGATTGAAGCACTAAGAAGTGTCAGAGTTTACTGCAACTCCTAGATCAATTGGAGCAGTGAACTTCTTTCACATCTCCTATATATATTAGGGTGTATATCTATATCACATTATAGTTACAATTTCTCCACAGCTAGACTTTCCAGGATTTCCTGTTCCCTCTCCAACTTTATCAGACTTAGCAGGAAGAAAATGCTCCAAAGAATACTTTTATTTTTCAGTTTCATTTCTGAGCTTCTTAAAAGTTTTTTTTCTCTAGAGTGGAACATGGAACATATTCACCGCCAGGGCATCCAGGGGCTCCACTCAGAGCCAGGCCCCTCTAAATTAATTACTCATGTAGGAAGAGACAATTGCTACCTGGTAGCATGTACAACTGGGACATCCTCCCTAAACCATTGAAACACATACACACAGAGAAATAAATAAGCCCACCTAAAGCCAAACCTATGTTCTGGGTTAATTGGAAAAAAACGTTTGGAAGATCCCACTATTTTGTTTGCAATTAGAGTTCTGGAAATGGTGTTTAACTTCAGGCAGGATAAAGCATCAGCAAAGACCTTGTGATACTCAGAGACTTGCCTAAAGCCCTCTGGTGAGCATGTGTCCCTGCATCCCTACCAATGCATATGGAAGACCTCTACATCCCAAGCTCAGAGACCTACCTGGGGTCCACAACCCACTCCACAGCAAGCACAAATTTTCTGCCTTCTAGTCACTGGCAACAGAACTACAGGGAACAAATCTTCTTCCTTCCCACCCCTCCACCTCCACGCACTTTTCCTGAGCTTCTTCCTCCTGGTGGGGAGTTGGCAATTCAGGAAGCATCGCATACTACAGCACAAGCCAGATGTTTGGTCTTGACAAGCTCAGCATGAAATGAGTTTGAAACAGCATAATAAAGATCACGCTTAAGAGAACCCTGCACACAATATTTATCTCGTGCAACACTTTTTTTTTTAAGGTACAGATAAATGTAAGTACTACTTAAACCATTAAGACTGAATTAATAGCATAGGAATGCACTCTTTGCCATGCACATAAGTAATTAGTCTTATAGTTTGAATATGGAATATTAATAAATAAAACTTAGCACTTATGTTGTGGCTGCGTTTCAATCTGCTTATAAAAGTAATTAATTCTCACCAGCTTGTGTGAGGCAGAAAACCATTATTAGCCTAGTTTTTACACACCGAGGCGGAGAGCTTTCTCCAGCCTGTAAGCTCCTTGTGCAACAACATCGCCTAGCTCTTTAAATAGCACTTTTAACTCCTGGAGCTCAGATTACTTTGCAAAGGAAATTGGTTTCCTTTCCTCGAGATGAAAGGAGCCAGGAGGAGAAGAGAGCTGTCAATTCAGAGGTCTAGATGTGTTTCCTTCAAACCCCTGGGGCTCCAGGGATGCTTGCCAGCTCCCCTGGCCAGCTGCTGGCAGGCACTGGGGATGCACGCAGGGTTTCTCCCAGCGCTTATAGCCTGGAACAAGGTGGGCACAGGGGAGATGCTCCAGGCCCTGCCTGGCATCACCTGGGTCTGCCCAGCAGCAGCCTCATCCACGAGCAGGATCCTGAGCTGTCAAGTAGCCTTCCACACGGGACCTGCAATTTTAGCAGAAATCGCCACCCTGGCTTTTCTAGGGTTATTAACTGGTTCCTGTTGGCCAAGATCCTGAAATCCATGGTCTCAGTCAAGGCGCAGCTCTCAGGTCCTGGAGATGCAGACCTGAGCTGTGACTTGGGATTGGCAAGCCCTGAAGCCCCTTCCCGGGGCCAGATGCTCCAGGACAGGAGATGGTACAGGTAACCTGGGCAGCCATGCAGCTCCTCCCTGAGAAGCTGCTTTTTTAATGCCAAAGACTGTTTTGGGGGCTTCTCTAACTTGCTATGCAGTGGTGGGGCAGGACAAGAGCCCCAGCCACCCTCCATGGCCATTACCCTCACCCTTGCCCACGCAGCCTCACTCCAGACAAGCTGCTATGCATGGGGCCAGGGGCCAGGATTTAAGATGAAAGCATCCACAGACTTCTCCAGGGCTTAGTAAGGAGCAGGATCCACCAGAGCGCACGTGCAGGCACAGACACAAGCCACCTTCATGGAGCCTCACCAGAGAGGGGCCAGTTCCCCAAGCCAAACCCGGGGCAAAAAGCAAGGTCATTTTGGTTCACTTCTGTTTGCTTAAAGTAATTAAACGGAAGAAGTAAAATAAAAAGGGCATGTAGAATTGCTGCTGTCAAGTGACAAAGGCCATTTTAGTAAGGCCCTGGCTTGGCCCACCCTCACCTCGCCTTGCTGCCAGGTCTTCCCCTCACATCTCCCCCTTGCGCACCAGCCATGCCCCCCATCCTCTCTCCCATCTTCTGGCATACCATTTTCCTGCAGCCTCGGTCCCATGACAGTATCTGCTGGACCCACAGTGACGCTGTCTGCATCTGATAAACCCCACACAACCAGATAACAGGCTCACCGGTCCCCTTTGGTGTTGGCAGCAGGGAGAATGGAACGAGTCATCCTCTGCAGCAGTATCTCAGACTGAGTAAATGGTCCATGTAAAGCCCAGGGAACTCTACGTGACCACAAGTTTGATTTAACTTCTGAGTCAGTCCTGCGGGGGAGGGAAATGCCATCAAAATTATAAATACAATTTCTGCAGAAGTACGCTATTATATCACCGGGACACAAACACAGCTGTCACCACCCTGCTCTCTGTAGGAGTGCGGGCAGCAGTCAGATGTTTGGTACTCGGAAATCTGTCAGCCACATATGACCAATGCAAGTCAGAGAAGGCCAAGCAAGTTTCTCGGTGTCAGGAGCTGACGAGAGGTTGAGGGACCCCCAGAACGGTGGGTCAGCTCTAACCAGCGCCTGCAACAAGGGATGCGCACCCCATTCTGCCCACTCTTCCTCTCCAGCCCTGGTACCCTCTGCTGCCCAACTTGCCCATCTGCGCCAAGAGCAGACAGACTTTTGGGGAGGAGCAAGAGCAGCACAGAGCCTTTGTCTGCGGCTGCTGATCTCGCGGCCGCTGCCACAGAGGGAGATTTTTGGCTGCTGCCAGGAGAGGCTTCCCCCTCCTCTCTGTCCTCAGCAGAAACGGGTGGTCTGTCTGCAGCCGGCCCGCAGGGAGGCACTCATCTACTTCCATCTCAGCAGGGAACAGGCAACAGGCCAGGGGGGGTTCAGATACATTTTGCGAAAAGGAAAAGAAAAAGAAAAAGACAAAAACAACAACAACAAAAAAAGGACTACCTCCCCTCACACATTTAAAGAAAAGGGCAAAGCAAACCCCCAGAAGACTTTTGGTGGTCTTCCCAGCACCTCCAGTGGCTGTTGGTTTCTGGCAAGCCTGGGTGAGCAGAGCCACATTCTGCAGCCTCCCCTCCTCGCCAGAGGTTGCACTGGCAAGCCCTCATGGTGCTTGCACACCACATCTCGACTAACTGGGTCTTAATTTGTGAAAAAAAAAAACACAACCCAAAACAGAAACCCACAGGGCTCCTCCGAGAGCAAAGGCCAGAAGAGCTCATGAGTCTGTCAAGCAGTTCAAGCACTATGTGAGACCAAGGCCAAAGGCTGCTGAGAGACAAGACCTAGGGCCTCCTCCTCTCTTCTTCTGGGCTCTTCTTCACTTAGGTAGCAGGTTTGTTCAGGTTTAACAGCAACAGCATATAATAGAGTAGTAGCTGCTCCCTTTTCCAAATGATCATTTAGCTTGGGTTTACCAAGCCATTCATTTCATGCTTATTAACCTTTGGAGTATTGTTTTGTCCAGACTGCCAGACGAATTAACTTTTAAGAGGGGTCTATATGGATGTCTGCAAACTCCCTTAGACCCAAAGCAACTCTTAAGGAATATTTAATGAAATACGTAACAGTCAGTTTATCTATCTATAAACTAACACATCATTCTGGACAGCAGCTCATTGGAAGTGCTGTGGGTAATTCTCAGGAAAAAAAAATGAGTCATCTAAAGAGGCAAGTAGGGAGGAGAGTAGGATGGCCGTAAAACTCCGGAAGATTCATCTACAGAAGCGCTTATTACTGCGTGGAAAATATTTGCCTCGCCGTGGAAGGAGCTCCAGCTTACAAGTATCCTCACACCTAGCCCACGAGCTCACCTCCATCAGCTGCACTCATCAACCCTCTCTTTCCTGATGATTAACATGTTTAGGAGATTCGGTACCCCTACCCAGCCCCCTGCCAAATTTCTCTGAAAGGACAACAATATGGGACTAGGATCAATATTGTAAGAAGCAAAACCAAAGTCCAAAACCTCTGCTATCACTTTAGAAAGGTACATGGTGCAAAGAGCAGCATTCCCCTTCCCTGCTGTGCCCTGTACAACAAGCACAAATATCCCTTGAGGATGTCGTGTCCTGAGAAGCTCACAAGGCAAACTCGGCATGGCTTCAGGAATTCCCATAAGTATGATCTTCTATGTGGGTGACGCAAATCTTTTTAAAAAGGCTCTAAAATCCCCGTGCCATATCCCTGCACAGTGCTCCAAAACCCAAGCTTCGGACTGCAGTCAGCTGCAGTAAGGAGGTGGCAGTTTCAGGGGGCTTGGATGACACTGTCATCCTAAAAGCCACTCCAGAGAAGCCCTGGTGGAAAGCAAATTCCCTGAAAACTGCCTGGAGCCAGAGATTCTCTCTCACGACATATTTGCACGCAGGCCGGGTCTCCTTCTTAACATACTTTGCCTTTTGTCTTGTTTTTCTGGCTTCCAACAACAACCCAAACGAAACGCTGGAAACAATGAATGCATTAAAGGAAAATGTCATGCCTATCAATATACGCCTTTGTGGCCGTGGGAGTGGAGAAGGCGTGATGTCACTGGTGGAAATAGCTTAAAATTTTCCATTGAGAAAAGGGATCTGCCTTTAACAGAAGCAACGCATCCCAAAATACGCGCTGTGCCACCCAGTCACACAGGAGAGCGCTGAGCTGCGATGCAGCACGGGCCAGGAAGCCGATTTAATTCAGAAGTTACAGAAGCAACTTGCACGTATTTACCATAGGGGCATATAGCGGCAATGGGTGTGGGATTTGGTTCTGTGAGCAAAGACACTGAGGGTATCATTCTCCGTATACCAACAAATAAAACCACTGTACCCAGCAAGTTACACGTGAAATGCCGAGGCTGGGTGTGGGGCACGTAGCTCTGCAGCAGAGCCCTTCGCTGGGCTGTTGAGTTTAACTCTACGGCTTTGCATCAAACCTGATAACAAGTAATCACAGAAGTTTTCTCCCTCTCACCTGGGACCGAGCAGTTGGCTGTCTGATGGACTCCAGTTGGTTTCAAGGGAATGTCAAAGGGATGAGTCTACTCTCCCGGTGATGGAGATGTTAATTTCCCGGGTTGACTGTGTTCTGAAGTGGACTGGAAACAGATCCAGACGTCACACTCCTGAAATTCCTGGGCCTGTGGGATCTGAAATTCTGGTTTCAGCAGCTACAGAGGTCCAGAGGCAAACTGAGGGCTTCAGTTCTGGGCTGGGTGAAAGCTCCTGTAAAACACTTCACCACCTCTTTGGCCCACTAAAAACCTGAGACTTCCCCACCTGGGGATAAGAGTGAAAAAGCAGAGTCTCAGACAGCAAAGTCCTGCCAAGCCTTCTGGTTTTCCTCTCTACGGGCACCATTTCTGCTCTTTTAAGGAACAAGTCTGGAGGAAAATTAGAGCAGTTTACAACTTTACAGCAAACTTTCTAATGAGAAAGTACAAGCTCCTGGCAATCTGTGCTGGGACATATAGACATATATGGACTTTCATGCAAATGCACGGTCTACTGGGCTTTTGTTGTTGCTGTTGATGAAAGGCACCAACGGGTATGAAACAAGTCGAGCAGCGAGCCTGCCTGCCTGCCTGCCTGCCTGCCTTCGAGGTCATCCCCTCTCATCTGCAGCATGGCAATTGCTTGCTGCCGGAGACATCCCCAGGTCACAGACAGAGGAAGACGGCTCCGGCTGAAGCATCAGCAAGTGCTAAGGTACAATTTTGTCCTGGGAGAAACGATGCTTTGAAAATGTCAATGCAGGGCTGAGAGCGTCTGTTTGCGCTGCCGAGAGCAGCACTGCCCAGATCCAGCCGAGCTGGCCCTGAACGAGCTGCCCGGCACGGGAAGGACACGGCCAGCTTTGGTGCACCTCTCTAACACACGTTAAGTCCAGCAGACAGAGACCTTGAGCTTGGCTGGAGCACTTGTGTAGACAGAGCTGCACCCTGCTCCCCTGCGGCTGTACCTGAGACGTGGGGCAGGTCTGCTCTCTATTTACCGTGGTCTCGGTCCTCGGAGCAGACTGGTACGTCCCGCAGCTCCCTGCTTGCCTGCGTACACAGGTTTCCTTGTAATGTAATCAAGGCCACCGGAGGGACTGCCGTGGACCTGCATCTTCTCGCAGCATGTGCTCAGTTCCCACTGTTTAGATGCTGCAAACCCTACCGGCCCTGCGAACCGACCCTTTCATCGGGATGGATGATTTCTGGCTCACCTACCCCAAAAGTCAAGTTGCTACAGCTAGAATCCATCGAACGCTCCAGTTTATAAAGCAAAGGCCAGCACAGCTCACATTTCCAAAGCATAGCTGGATCTGGTTTAGAGAAAGAGCAATGAAGTCATAACAACTTATTCTGTCATTAAATTCAGCTGCCCCAGTTTGGGCGTGCTCAGGAAGCAAAACAATTGAGGCTGAAGTTAACCAGACCCTTTTCAGGGTAGATTTGCACTGTAAAGTGTTACAATTCTGTGTTGCTAAGGTGCCTTCACAAGGCTCCCGTGCAATGCTAACAAGCGAAGGGTCACACCAAATGTCTACCGTATGCTGCACAGTCAGTTTCCTCTCAAGGTTTTCATTATATCACATTTTGAATTTTTTCCTTTAAGATTTAATCCCCTAGGCTGTTGTTGGAGGTAGATGCAGTGGTATCAATGGAAGGAATTTCACCTGTTCAAATCAAGTTTTGAGGGATCCAGACATAGCTGGGTTTTTTATATTTCCTAATAAGCATTCCACCTCGTGTCCCTCCAAGGTATGGTAGTCATGCTTCTCATATCCTTGCACATACCCAAAGTACCTGTGGCTGTGCCGCACAGGGCCAAGACAACACAAGAACCATTTGCTTACTTAACAGAAGTATGTAAATGAATGTCACTGCCACCTCTAATGTCACGCAAAAAGTCAACACAGAAAGATTATATTCCACCAAAACTCTTGGTCTGCAGGTCATCGTCCCTCTGCCAGCCTCCTCCAGCTATTCCAGGAAAGTCAACAGACCCCGACAGGTCACCTCTTCCAGGTGGGTCAACAAATGATATCGCTGAGTTCATTCAGACTTTTTAAAAGCATAATTTTTCAAACTGGGAAAATATATACTGAGCAAATTTCATTCTAGCTCAGACACACTTAGCCAAATTACAGTACAAAATTTTCTCTGTTTATTGTGTTTCTCCATAAAAGCATTGCAAAAAAGACTAATCCACATTGTTAACTCTACCGAGTTGGTAACAAAGTACATCAGCCAATTCTGTATTTAAGTTTCTAATTCTGAGTTTCTACACACGCTGAAGAAAGCTTAGCTGTCACAATTCGTGGACCACTGTCAAAACCTGCAGCTTTTAAACACCTTATTGTGCAGCTCCTGAGTTTTGGGCAGAGATGCAATTTCAAGAGATCTATTCTCAGTGAAGTTGTGGATCAATTTTAACAGCCAAATTAATGAAAACAAAAGGCGGCAGGTCAGATAACTTACAAAGCAATGCTGGGAGCCCACTTACATTACTCCTCACAAAGACAACTGTTCTTGGAACTACACCTTCTGACCAATTCAAAACCACGTTACTCTTTTTATTGTAAGGGAGGGAGACTTGGGCTCAGAGAGATTCAGGCTGAGGAGAATTAAAAGGCTACTTTTTACAGTGATGCATTCTGCTTCCTGGCTAAATCTGTCCTTAGGTCTTACTCAGGACAGATAGAAAGTGTTGTAAACTCCCATTTGACGTGTAACATAAATGTTTGTTCCTATGTTTAGTTAACAGTATTCTATTGCTGCTCATGGCCGTGGTAACTTTGTCTAGCTGTTTTAAGATATTTCTGCAGCCATTGGAAAAATGGAAATTCTAATATTCCACTTGGGTATAATAGAAACGTCAATACCAGAAGCTCTTGAAGCAGAACTCATCCTTCAACTTGTGGGTGGACGCAATAACTTCCTTGCCTTCATAACGTTGTTAAAGAGTCAATGAGCTACCACCTCAACCTCCACGTACCCCAGAGAAGGGTGCCAAAAAGGATGAGACTTTAATTTCCCTAAACTCTCCCATTTTAGAGGACATGGAGCACAAAGTTTGAGAGCCATGGCTTCAACTAGACATTTGGGTGTTCACATCCAGTGAGCGCTACACCATCACTCATTAGGTTAGGAGGATGAGGAAACCATTGGGGAGGTTGTGTGGGAGGTATACAGGCGCTCCCCAGTCAACCATTACATACTTACTGTTTTTAAGGCCACTGATCACACTCAGACTAACTCTAACATAGTGGGTAGATTGCTTCAGGACTCCCCTCAGCCCTTAAGAAATTTTTAGTTATTTCTTTTTCCACCACAGCTAATTACAAGATGTGAGCCGATGCACAAAGTCTCTGTCTCTTTTTTTTTTTTTCAGCCATCTTATTCTTATCGAGCCTTGTTTATTTAATGGTGTCTTAATCCAAGCTAATCACGTCCCTAGCAGCGAATTATGTTCTAAATGACAATGAATTACGTTAGCAGGAGGATAATCAGGGGAGAGCAATCCAATCACTTCAACTGTTTTCAGCATACCTTAATCAAAAACAGCAACGAAGAAGACACATTGCAGAGCACTATGTGAGAAGGGTAAAGGATTGCTGACCATACCTGGACCTGCATAAGCAAGCCTGAAGGCAGTGTAGGTCCCTCCCATCAGAGCTGTGCCTTCAGGTTTGCACTGACTTTAGGGCGAGTAACACACGGCTTGTAGGAAATGAGGGGGAGGGATGAGGAGGGGGTTGAAGGATGCTGGCTGAAAAGCGTTACCTGGATTTGAAAGCACATTTTAAGATGATGAATAAATCATAATTTGGTAGTCCAGCACTAATAGCCTGCACTAGACTCCAGAAAAGTCCTTGATGGGTCAGCACCACGTTGAGTAAGGCTGGGACTGTGCAGTGGTTCCTTTACTGACCTAAAGAGTGGAAAGAAAGAGGGTACAGGGGGAGGAGCAGGGTCCGTGTGTTAAGGCTTGCAGCGCCTCAGCCGATGCCGAGGACAAAGACACAGCGCGTTGCAGAGCTGCACAACCCCTTCTGTCCCCCAAGCTGTTCGTCTTCCAGGGAGGCACAGTATTCTCGATACTGGGTATTTGTTAGCCTTTCGAACACCCCGACAGACAGGCCACATGTCAAACACGCTATTTGCCAGGAAGCACTTTTATTGATTTTTTTTGATAAGAGAGTAAAATATTGGCAAAGGTTTATCTTACTCCTTATCATGAGCATCAACACAGAGCAAATTTCATGCATTAGTCCCGTACTTTTTCAACAATAAAGTAGAAAGCTTAAATAACTTCATTCATCTCACGGCAATGTTGTTTCTGGAATAGCTGCTTTGTAGCAGTTGTTTGAGCGCTGAGAAGGGACAGATCAGCAGCCAAACAGCACAGCCAGTCCTGGCACTCGGCGGGGATTATTTGGGGCTAGAGAACTGCCCCGTGCAGACACAGGCGCTAGCAACGATTTGCTAAACTGATATGCCCCGTCCCAGAGTTGAAAAGTACCCAGACACTGGGACCCTTCCTCCATCTGCCTGCACACAGCTCTCGTTTGCTTCAGCCTGAACAACTCAAAACCATACTGATGAAAAAAAGTACATTTTGTCTTCAACAGTTTCACATCTGCCACAAACACCACGAGAAAACAGGGCAAAACCTTCTCTGCAGTGGGAAAAAAAAAACCTTAACGGACAGCTCTCTTTCAGCGAGCCTTAGGAAAAAAGCGATGTTCCTAAAAAGGCAGTAAATAAACTGATATTCAGCCTAAAAGAATGCAGGCTGGTATGTTTCGGGGGGAGGGGGAGGGAGGAAAGGGAGGAGTACCAAGTAAGAGGCACTTAAAGTCGTGAAAAAAGCTGAGAATCAATAAACAGACTGAAGAACAGCGAACAAAATGCACCAGGATTGAAAACGAAACAAAAAACCCTCCAGCCCTGGGGAATTTGTGCGGCGTATACAGCTGCAATGGCCCAGGAAAAGAAAAACTGAGGGATCTAAATCAGTAGATGGCTGTGGCCGAAACTCCACACATCTTTATTTCCCAACTTTAAAAAAGTCCTTAAAGTTTATTTCCCATATCCTACCTTATGGCAAGCTCTCTAGGACTGGGATTAAACCTTGAGGAGTCGGGGTAGCTGTTTTCTGCCACTCTCCGGGGCTGTGCCTGCCTGATGGGGTGGGAAGGGACACTACAAGAAAAGGAGACTTAGGAATTTGCTTGGGAAGTTTGTAACTGTGATTTGTATACAACCAAATGCTCTCAGCACCACACCAAGTTTTTAAGAAGTGTGTGTAATGGAATATTTTTCCCTGCCTGTATTTCTTTCTTCAAAGTCTGTCGCCATAAACCCGCTGGGCTTCTTAAAGCTTGGGATCCTGTTTTTGTAAGACCCTCTTTTCCTGTTGGGGACGTGCTTTAAGCTCTGGGCTGAGCACAGGATGCTCAGGCAGTGGAGCTGTATACACCACTCCCATCGATGCCCGCCATGATGCTGAGGAGAAAAATACGATAATCTCACCAGACCCTGCCCATGCCTCGACAACATGAAGACAAGAAGACAGAGCACATGGAAAAGCATCTCGTCTCAGCACAAACGTCCCCCTCATTACAGCAGGTTTCCTTCCGCAGGGATACCAGCTGCATTGCTGGTCCGTGGGGTGCGGTAATATATCTCACATTGACAGCCCAACTGTGGCTGTTTGAGCGGGTCTGGCCCGCCCCAGCAGCAGTTTCCCCCGTGGGACTCCATGTATGACTGCAGTGAGTGGGAGTCAGTGCCTTCACGCTCGAGTGTATTGATCTACTCCTGGAGGAGAAGAGAAACACCGGAGCAAAACCAACGGGCTGCCCCCAGGCACGGGTCTTGCTTACACTTCCAAACGCGTTTTCCCTCATCCCAACTCACTCACCGTAGGGACCTCACCCAGCTCACAGCAGGCAGGTCTTAGACCCCATCCCGGAGGCATTCGGGCAGTCAACCCTCGTCCACCACGAACCCCTCTTAGGTTTGGGACCTGCATTTTCCCAGGTGTAGGCATGGGACCACCACACCATACAGCCCACACAGCTCGTTCTCCCTTGACAGGCAGGCTGTCGCTGTCTTCTCTCTCCGGAAAGGATGCCTTCCTTTAAGCCTGTTTTTCAGGAAAAAAAGTCCACGTGATTTTGCTCTGTGAGTGCATGAATGCCTGCATCTCCCTTACCAAGTTTTGAATCCATCAGTCCACTTCACCCAGGTTTGACAAAGGAGTCGGTATTTCCAACTGCACTTACCTGCTGGGCTAAGGGACCTTGGAGGTGGCACATGCCGGGGTACCCAGTGGAGCGTGCCGCATATCCCACGTGCACGTTTCCCTCCACTGGAAGCCAGAGCCTGGGGCTGGAGGGGAGAGGGGCACTGACATTTGGCTGTGTTTTGCCCCCATACAGGGTAGAGAGTGAGGTCATGGGACGCAGGAACGCAGAGGCTCGTGGGGTTTTGCTGTCCAGACGCAGCCAGAGATACCCAGCTTCTGCGGGTTTTGTGGGAACAGGCAGCTGGGTATTTGCGCTCTCTCTCCATGGGGTGAAGACCAAAGCACGAGGTCATCATGCTTTGTCAGCAAGGAACACACATGCCAGAGAAAACACGATGGAGACAGACCTCACAGTGCCCCAGCTTCAAGAAGAGCTTCAGCTGAAGCTTTCATTTCCTCAGACGTCAGAGTCAATCAACACTGAGACACAGATCTAATCCGGTCATCAGCCCTTTTCCTTGCTACTCCTCATCTTCCCTACCCAGTCCCTCAACATACTTTACCAGCCTGCTCCACTTCTGGGGTATAAAGCTTAAGACAAAAGTGAAGTCACATCTAATCTGCATAAAATAATACATTTTATAGTCTGTAATTATTTTATCCCCTGCACATCCTCACATGTGCCACAGGCTTTTCTCAAGGCCTCAGCTCCACAGCCAGGACTCTCGTATCCCCTAGGATGGAAATCTGAAATCACAAAATGATCTCATGCATTTTTCTTTGCTCTGGTTTCAATCTCCCTCCCCTTTTCCAGCATGTTTCCAAAATATGAAGCATGCTTCCCAGTGTTCATTTTTAACACTCTTTCTTCTCTGTTTCAGTTTTAGTGTACTCCTCCTTGCTCTTTCTTTTAGCTTGTCTTTTGTCTACCAATCCTCCTTTCCTCCTTCTGTCCTATTTCAAAATCCCCCTATGAGCCAACCCTCCTATCTCTAAAGAGTAGTGCTGTCAACTTTAATAGGAGCTGGATTAACTCCCACGGCTTTCATCTTCCCAGCGTTTTTTCCCCTGCATCCTCTGTCTGTCCTCCCCATCCCAGTTCCTCTCCCCTTCTCCATCTTCTCTGCAACTTGTTTGAACTTTTCTTTCCATCGCTCACCTCACACCCTTCCGCTCCAGCCCCTCCTTGAGTCTCTCCTGCTCTTTTTCTGTCTATCCATCTCAAGGCAAACAATCTGCCTAATCTACCATCTAGCCAGCTACTAAGCTTTCCAGTCCACACCCACCGCTGTTGTATGTGAGCACCTAATATATATTAAGATTAGGATCTCTCTTGTTCCCTCCCCCTTCCTTTCCAAACTATGTTGAAAACACTGGTGTGTGGGTTTTTACAGTGGTTCTGCCTCTTCCCTCCATGCCCCTCCCTATCTCTCCTGGAGAAACAGAGAGCCAGAGATGCGGGTTACAGAAAATTGTAGTTACCGGTTACCCTCTTAAATACAAGAGAGCTTTACTGTCTCTCTCTCTCTCCCCAAAAAAGGACATGAGGCCTGATGTAATGTCATCCGAGTCAATGGAAAGACTGATATTAAACTTCCCAGGAGCAGGAACGGACCCCTGGGATAAGAGAGATTGACAGGGGATGCGAGAAACAAAGAAATGGATGTGAGAGAGGACTGTAGAAGATAGGGGAATAAAAAGGGGACATAAGAGGAAGCCCACGTTACCTGAAACATGATCTTCTCCCTTGTAATCAGGACCTCCCTTGAAATCTGTATTTCACCAAAACAAATCGGCACTTCCCAGGGGGGTTTATTCTAGGAGGCTGACCTAGACAGTAGGGTAAAGGAGGATCCACCCGTCATGATCTCAGCTATTTCTTTCTCATAGTTCATAAGAAAGTCATTTTCCCACAGCCACTGCTTGTCCCAAACATCTGTGCTATTCTGGGAAATAAAGCAGAAATGGGCAACTTTGTGCTTCACCCAAACTGGATCATAGGAGAGGTACAAGCAGGTCTGGAAGGGATTCAGTAGCCCCGACAATAGCAAAGAGGAGTGGGATTCTGCTCCTCTCTGTCCCCAACATCAGGAGAAGACAAAGAGAGACCCATACTGGAGCCCCTCATCTTTCCCTGGGACCAGGAGGGAAAGGAAACAACAGAAATCAACAAGAAGGGCGGAGAGATATGAATGTCTCCTATACTCTTCCTAGATGGGAAGAGAGGAGATGGGAAGTAAGGATGAAAGCCTCTTCTAGGTCTCTCTGTGGGCTGTGAAGCATCTGTCTGCAAAAAGCAGTAACAGAATCACAGAATTGCAGAATGGTTGGAAGGGACCTCTGGAAATCATCTAGTCCAACCCCCCTGCCCGAGCAGGGTCACCTAGAGCAGGTTGCACAGGACGGCATCCAGGCGGGTTTTGAATGTCTCCGGAGTCGGAGACTCCACAACCTCTCTGGGCAGCCTGTTCCAGTGCTCTGCCACCCTCAAAGTAAAAAAGTCCCTCCTCATGTTTAGATGGAACTTCCTATGTTCAAGAACATATTTAGGGTAGGGTGCTGGGGACGACATGGGGAGCCAAGGAATGAACACAGCCCTGCAGCCCAGAGCTTTCTTCAGTTCCACCATGGAAAAGGAACAAAGGTGGAAGAAATCTTCATACGTGTTTTAGAAAACATGCTTCCAGCCCTGGAAGCCTGGCTAGGCTGCTGCAGGCGAGCACTTCTCCAAACAAAACACAGGGGCTAAATGCAAAAAACGCAGACAGAAAAACCACCCCCAAGTTACCAATGAGCTTCTTTAAGAAGGAAAAGGAAAGAGAGAGGAAGAAAGAGAATATGTAGAAGGAGAAAGAAGGAAAGAAAAACAGGGTCATAGAAAATGTAATTCAAAATCTCTTAATTCACCAAAATTCAAATCAGCTATGTTCTGTTAAATAAATTTTGCTAGTAAGTTAGAACTGCCTTGACTTGCCTTATCTCGACACCACAGTTCTTTAAGTGCATCAGCTGTAAATTATGTGTATTTGCCATGATGTTCCTGCAGTCAGAATTAGGTTTCTGCAGGGTTCGGTTTGCCTCCTTTCCTACAGCAGAAGCTGAGATGGAAATAATGAACAACTCTACACATATGTTACTCACCATTTCCCCTCTCTTGATTACTCAGATTTTCTACTCCAGGCAGTGTAGTTAGTAGCTCTTTCTGCCATGCTGAGGCTTTGCAGCACGTACAACATGACACCGGCTGCGTGTCCTAATCTCAGTCCCTAACGCTGAATTAATATAGTGTGTTTTTCCACAGACTTCCATAAATTCAGAGAAGTATCTGCAGGAAGGAAAAGACAATAATTCTATGTCCATTCAGATGAATTACAACCCCAAAATAATAGCTGGAAACTTGTTTGCAAAAATCAGTAGACTTCAAAACCAGCAGTGTGTAGTTTGGGAAGAAAGATAATCATGTTGATGTGCACAAGAAGGAAAAGGATTGCAGTATAAATAATGCAAGAGGGAAGGAAGAAGGGACATACGAAAAGAACATATTATTGGTAAAAATCAATAACAATCATTGTACAGTTTTTATGAGAACCTATCCTCCTTGAATAGGTGAATGCATAGGAGTGCACCTCCATGGCCTAAAAATCAGAATGTTAAAGAGAAGTAAAGCAGACCATGTTTTTACCACTTGTCAAATAAAGCGCAACATATTTCTGAGTAACTGAGGCAGTATGTCTGCTGGCAAAGTAGCAGTGTATAATACTGTCATCTGTATATTGGGGGAACTCAGATCTGCCAATTATGAGAATTCCTAAAATGCCAATTCAGAGGCTTCGTAGAAATTAGTAATTTCATCTGATTAGTAACGCAGACTTTTTTTCTCTTTCCTGAAAGAAAGTCTCCCCTTTTGGGGTCAATTTCTTGGGGCTCTCCACACATCAGACTTCAACCTGAAGAGCTTGTACCTAACAGTTCTGGAGACCGGCTGCCTCAGAGAGCACAGCTGAAGAGGCATCCTCAGAAAAGCCCTTATCTGATAAATGCCTCAAGTGGCACAGAAAACAGCTTTTCCCCAGTGCCCACAAACTGCCTTTCCCTGCTGCAGTGTGCTGAAGGGACCCCAGCAGAAGTGACAGATCACGCACTATGTTCTCGGTGCACCTCGGGGTGCTTTTCTTTGCCTCCATAAGAGCCTTTTGATTTGCTAGTGAAAACTGAAGGATACTTCTGTATCTTCATATATCTTTGCTACTCAAAAATAATGGAAAAGACCTTTAAAATGCATTTGTATTTCCTCTGCAGAGAAAACTGAGAGGTCTGAGGTCAAAGACAACTCACCGTCTCTCTCCGACATTAGTGAACATGTGGCATCTGCACTTAGCTTTGCTCCACATCCTTTAGCATTCTCGCTCCTAACCACTTATGTTTGCTACCTTGAGGCTGGAGCAAAGGTGGCCCGCTTTCGTTCCTTTAAAAACAATTTACAAAAAGGAAACAAAGAAAAGTGAAGACATTGCTCTACAACAGAAAGGATGACTTGGGAATAGATGCTCAGACAGCACGAGTCACGCTGCTTTTCTAAGAAGGGGCTCTTACCATGCACTGGAGATGGACCACGTTACCTTTTTTTTTTAACTCAAAATGCTGCCACGAAAACCACACCCTGACCCAGCACATGACATTCAGGGTAACTGAACGGAAAGAAGACAGCGCATAGCTTAGCCAACAGAGACTGAACGATCAGGCATCAAAGGTAGTCACATCGTGTTCCCCACAATATGCTCTGCCAGTCCCCAGACAGCTGGTTGGTCATATGGTGCCAGTCTCTCTTCCTTGCTTCTAGCTGCTACACGATATTAAAAGGAGGAGGAAGGAAGGGAAATCCCTCCTTAAAATTGTGTATACAAACAATACTTGCACTAATGCAGATGGAAGGAGATTCTGTCCAAAACACACAGTCACAAGCAGCAAGCGCTTCAGAGCCTGACAGCCAGTCTCTACCGAGCCCAGCTTTCGCAGAGAAAGCCGTTGCACGCAGAGATGGCCCCCGGCCACCAAGTCATGGGGGGGAGGAGGAGGGAGCCAGCCTGGTAGCCCCTGAAGCCCAGCCCTTGCCACAGAGGGCAGGCTCCCACCACCATCAACATCATCAACATCCTCACCCTGCGTGCCTGCTTGGTCCAGCCCACGGGTGAGGGCCTTTAGCCACGTATCTGATGGGAACTCTTCCCCAGGATTTTCTGGGTAAGTCATTACGTACATGCAGACCAAAAGGGCACTGTGGACGTCAAGGCGTCTTCCTCGCCCTACATGCTGACTCCACGTCAGATAAGGGCCTGGTGAACAACATCCTCCCCTGGCTCCCACTTTCTGTACAAAGGAAAGCTGGGCAGGAGGGCTGGCCGGGGTCACGTAGCCCTCCACGGCAGCTCCCTGGTCTGTGCAACAGTGCCCGGGGACTGCCAGGCACATCAGGGCTTACAACATCTCCAGGTCTGAGATCTGGTAAAGGATGCAAAGGCAGAATAAAAACATTTAATTTCAAAATATAAAGCTTCTTGTGCCATTCTCTTCACCCAACAAGCCACAACAGTGCAAAGGAACATAGTTATCTGTGCTTTCACACCAAAGATCTCAGCTCTCTAAAATGGTGCTTACAGCCTGACAAAAGCATGTTATTCTTGCAAGCACTGAACTGCTCGGCGTTTCTTTCAGAAAGAGTTCACATACTATGCAAGGTTAACTTCGGGACCCAGAGGAGATAAATCAGGTTGGAAAAGCACTGTGGCTCAGCACCCTTGCTCCCACTACAGCGGTTTCCTTTCTGCTCTCCCTTCCCATGAAGGCAGCATCCCCTGGGAATATCAACAGGCAATCTCTCCCCCTCTTTCCTGACGTACAAGCTCCTGCCCGCACCTTCCTGTGTTTTACAGGCAGCTGCTCTAAAAGTAAGGCGGAGAAAGAAGAGGAGAGGTGGAGCGGGCCATGGCAAGACTCCAGTGCCACAGGGAGGGGACGAGAGGGAGCCTGGCTGGGAAAGCCATCGCCACGCAGTACTGCCTACCCAGCAGAGATAACTGGGCAAAATTGGCTGGGAGAGGCTGCCTGCCTCAGCTCTCCACCCGCTCTGGTTGCAGCTGCAGCAGCAGAAGACTTCGCCTTATGCAGCGATGGGGAAGCAAGAGAAGCAGCCTGGTTGTTCCTGTTGCACAGCCAGATCCTACCTCTTGCAGAAGGCCAGCTGAGCCAGAGGAGAGAACTGTGCAGAAATCTGCGCTCCTCTAAATCACAACCCCCAGAGAAATAGTTTCTGCCTCATCAGTGGTCTCCAAGCCTGCCTGCTGAGAAGGGCTCTCCACAAAATACTCTGCCTTTTTACCCAGTAGCAACTTTGCAGGCTATCAGAGACCTTATTTTTAATCCTCTGAGCAGCTTCAAGTTCACTTCCTGAGGTTCCTTGAAGAGTTGTTCCAGTCCCTTCAGGTGCAACCTGCTCTCCTGGCTCTCAGGCCTCTGGTCGCAGCCTTATTTTGCATGGAATCCTTTAATTAGAGAGCAAGAGAGACCTTGTGCTCGGGGCACTCTCAGGGAGGGCAACTCCTGGGCTCCCGTCCCTGTGTCAAGGCCTGGGACTCGGCGTGCCGTCGGTGCCTGCACACAAGATGAACCCAGTGTTCCTGTTGTTCTTTCCCTCCCACGCACTCCATAAATATTAAAGCCTTCCCTACCGAGTGAAATCGCTACCATGGTGTACTCAGCATCACTGTCCCATAACACCTTCTGGGTGCTCTCTCCAGGGAGCTGGGAGACAGCACTTCACACTAGCCTCTCCTCGCTGGGAAGCCATCCAGCAGCTGTGGCAGGGCAACAGCATCGTTGTTGGCTGTGCTCCGAAGGAGCCGAGTACCTCGCTCTTAAAGACCACGTGGAAGCATCTCCTCTTGGTGACGGCCACCATGAGGGGATGAAGGCATGTGAGCACCAGAGGGCTGAGGTGTAACCAGCCCTGTCTCCTCAGTGCTTGCACCAAGTGGTTCATGCCAAGTCCTGCTCCCAGCTGTGCAGGAGGACAGCCCATGCTGCCTCCTTAGGGACCGCGGGCTCTGGCACAAGGAGCCCAGTGCCTGGGAGAGAGGTGGCACATCAGCGCACTCTGCCGTGCCTGAGCTCTGCTCGGGATCTGGGCCTGAGCAGCCGGCGATTTCAGGGATACTCAAACTCACCATCATACAAACCTCTTTTGAAGACGGGACTCAGACAACACTTTCACAACCCGCTTAATCTGATCTACGTGGAAGTGGCTGCCAAGGAGAGAGGTCCCACTCTTGCCTACTGGCAGTGTGTTCCCAACCTTCCCTCCACACCTGCCCCACAGCTAACGCGGCCACATCTTCTGCTGAATGAGGGAATTAGTACAGCTGAAAGCTTTTTTCCTCTGCTAGTTTTCAGCTGGATCAGCTCCCTGGTCTGGTAACTCCATCGCTGCACGAGCACCGGTGCCAGCACAACGGGAACGGAGAGTTCATGGGGACAGGGGTGGGGAGATGGGGGACAGGATGGGACCAGCCCTCTTGATGCCGCATAGGCTGAAGCCAGTCAGAAATAGCCACCTATCTTAAGCCACCTGTCTTAAAATACATAGCCCTTTGAAAATATCACGTGTGTTCTCAGTTTGGTTTTAAAAATAAGACTTACATGACTGCATTCACCTAAATGAGGAATTATTTTAGTCTTTGCTAAATATTGTACTAACAACACCAGTGAAAGCTGAAAGAAACCCACCACCTCTGTCATTAAAACCAGACTTCTCAACTTCTTTAAATGAGGCATTTTTCGCATTATGCTGAACTCAAATACAAAAGCCAGCATCACAAATGCAAAGGCCATGATCTGCCAGCTCCCTTGCTTTTCCTTGTCGCTGTACAGGCTCGCTACAGGGTGTATTTTCCTCTCAGTGTGAGTGTGACGCTACAATTAATACTAATGGCAATTATTAGGGCACATCAAAAGATGAGCACAGCACACATTAGCAACAGAAACCAGCTTTCTGCATTGTTGGCTCTGCCTTCAGCACAGCTATTTAGGCACTCTGATATTTCTCCAAGTACGGATTGGTGATCAGCCATCACTATTAAAATATTTTCCAAAAAAGCAGTGCCTCCACATGAAAAATAACAGGTTAATAAAAGGAGCCAGGTTTAATTACATGATTCAAACAAGGAAATATAATGAAATCACCTAATACGCTGTTATTACCAATTACAGTTCAGTTCAAAACGGAGACCTGTCTGGGTGATGAAATGAGCTTGGTTTATTAGGAATTTCAGGGAGGCAAAGTCTCAGAGAGACAGGAAAGGGAATTGGGAGGACACAGAGAGAAGTCCACAGGAGAAACGGCCTTCAGGGAATGAAGAGAGAGTACGTGAGGAGAAGGGGACGGACAGCACACGTGGGAAAGCAAGAAGCAAGGCAGGGACTCAGATAAAAAAATCTTTGTGAAGTCGATAGACGTTTGACTCAAAGAAAGGCTGGGGCACGTCCCTCGTGTGGGCTGTTCGCGGCTGCAGGCGGAGGCCCCTCTGTGGTTAGCGAGCTTGATAACCGTATGGAGTCGGTGGCTTTGTCGGCTTCTACCTTTGGCGCTCTAAATGGGCGAGCTTGTAAGTAGCCCTGCAAAAAAGCCAAATAGTGCTGTACTTGTCAGCGTACTCTAGCGCACGTCTGCCTAGCTCTTCAGTCAGTGGCATACGATCAGGCCCAAGAAGTAGGCGCCATGAGAAGTACACGCATTGCCATTTCAAAAGGGTCTGATAATAAGGACGAAATGCGAACTAACTTGGTCCGGAGCACAGGAAGCTCTGTAGGTTGCTTATCCCGCCTGAAAACGGCAGAAAACCAGATTTCAGTTCCAGGTTGCCAGGGGAGGACGCTCATTCCTCTCTTTGTGATGACAAGTCTGGGGAAGCCATTTCAAATGTGAGCGAGATGAAATCCAGTCTCTCAGAAGCACAGATATTAAAAGTTGAAAAAATGCTTTTGCTGAGGTATGTCTAATTGAGACCTTGTGTCTCCTGGGATCGACATTTAGACCGTCTAGCTGCAAAAGAGATGAGGGGGGCAGAATGTTGCACTGAAATATTTGAGAACTAAAACTATTTCTTTGCATACAAAAAAAAAAATCACTCTCAGATTCCAGTAAAATCTCCTCCGCGTGTGGTATAAGTGAAACCAGCTGACTGGTCAGGCTTCCTACAGACCCATAAAAAAAAGGCGGGAAGGATATAGTCTATCTAACATATCTAATCTCTGCATTGAAACAGCCTCCATCCACGCAACATCTGCTTGGTGGCAGATGACTCAGCAGGTCTTTAGTCTGTCAAATCCCAGGTGTTTTGATAAACCACCAAAGCTGTCAACTTGGACCTCAAACAAATCCTTTCTGCCCTCAGTGTGGTGGAAAGCCTTTGTGCACAGGCACCAGCCCTCCCGCTCAGGAGGGGTGGAAGGATGCTCCATCATTTCCCTTTCTTTGCCCCCAGGGAAAAAACTACATCGGTTATGGGGTGAGAAACCTCCCCGTCACCTTTCTCCCTCCCCACCACAGCGTGATCCAGATGAAATCCCTGAAGGAAAGCTTCACCTTGCATCCCTCTTCCCACTCCAGCTCGTATGCCAAGGACCAAAGAGCAATCCCCCAGCAGGGGGTTGCTGTGCTGCTGCGCTATGCTCTCAATCACGGCTTTAGGCGCTCTGCCCGTCTGCTCAGTTCAAACACGGATGAAGAAGGAGATGCACTTAAAAAGGCTCAGCTAGACTTAAGTGGTGTGTCTGTGCCTGTGGGACATCAACCCTCTTGTTTGTCACCCAAAGTTGCTAAGGTAAAACAGGCCAGAACAAAAAGAAAGAATTATATTAGAATCAGGCATATGCAGATAAACGTGATAAAAATATACAATGCTTTAATTGATACTATGACAAACTTTACAAACATCACGAGGCAGGCTCATTTACTGCTTTGTGATTTAATACAGAGGCACCTGCTTTGTCTCTGAGCTCTCCGAGCCTTTTCTGTGCCATCTCTTCTGGAACAAAATTCAAATGCACAAAAGCTGGAAGGTTTTTTCCTCATTCCGTCACTCTGGGTCAAGTAAGTGTATTTGAACAGGGAGGGAATATTACTTTTTATAAAGAGTATCGATTCCGGCAGCTGGCTACCAACAAAAAGATATACAATTACTGCAGTCCTATTTGCAAATTTCCTTTTGGAAAGGAGCTTATAACTTCATTCCTTAAAACGAATTTTGACCCAAACCCGTCATGCAAGTCTGAGGTCTGGAAGGAAAATGATTTTGCAACATTAGAACTAATGCGTTCAGGTATTTCTTCTTGTTTTGAGGTGACAATAACTAATAACAGGAAAACGCACGCAGAGCTGGAACTGCTTTTGCAATGCTCACCGTGCTTGCACTCCCCTCAGATTTTATGGCAGTTTATAACCTACTATGCTCTTCTTTTTTCCCTATGTGTATTATCACCTCAGATCTTTGAGCTCTTTGGAATATAGTACCCAGCACACTGTTAGCCAGATATAAATAATAAAAATATATACATTTTAAAGATATAAATAATAAAAAAGCAGTACTTCCAGACAATCCCTGCCCCACACTCAGTGCTTCAGGGAAGTAAGTCTGTGGGAGAAAATCACTGCAGACTGTTCCACAAAGAGATAAGCCGCATACCAAACCCATAGGCACAAAGAGGAGAGGCTTTCTACCCCTTTCTTTTTTCCTTGGGTTTTTGGTTTTGGTTTTTTTTTTTGTCCTGGTAGAACAGGGTGCAGAGCTTAACTCCATAATGATGAGAACCTAATATAACCTTCCATCCGGCCATTAACGGTAGTGCATCTTTCAGCGAAGCTGAGCTACTGATGACTCCGGTGTCTCGGTGCAAGAGCCTATGGGGGGAGGAAGGGGGGGTGGCGGTGGGGGGAAGCAGGAAACAAACCACAAAACACAAGATGTCTTGATCTATTTAAAACCTTCTGGAAGAAAAAGCTTTCAGAGGGAAAGTAGGAAGATGACAGCCAAGCCTGGCTCAGCCTCATCTGCCCCCGTCCGCCATGCACGGGGCAGAGCGTGCCCTTTGCAGCAGCAGCAGCAGCAGCAGGAGCCGGGGCTGCCCCGCCGGGAAGGAAGCCGAGGAGAAACGCAGCAGGTGGGTCTGGTCCAAGTGGGTGTCACGATACCGATTTCAGACCGTCAACCTGCTCCCGGTCAGAAAGGGGCACGGCAGCCGACTTCTGGAGGGGGATGGGGAAAACCTTACGGTGCCACAGAGGCAGAAGCGGTTCCTGAAAGGCAGCCGTAACCCAGCGCAGACCTGCCAGCCTCTGAAAGGCTGCTCTTTCCATGGAACTCACACCCATCCCCAATGCCCTGATTTTTATACACACGTATATACACACCTTGAGACAAAAACTTGCCCCCCCCCGCCCCCATTTGCTCTCCCGTTCTTTTGTATACACAAAACCAAGTGTTGACTCATAAACTATAATGACACATACTGGGCACTTTTATATATTAACTGATGCATCCCATGAGGAATGTCCTTGAGGCTCCTTGGCTGTAACATACCCTTCTGCTGTAATCAATTTGTAAGTGCAAACTGTTCTGAATCTCATTATTTATTACTCTTCTAATGTCTGCCTTACTGTACATTGAGCCTATTGAGCTAAAAATGACAACTCTTTCTCACGGTGCATATGTATATTCCCCTGGTTTGTGCCTGATTACTGCAGTTTGGCACGTCGCCTGTTTGTCCATGTCTGGCTTGGAGACAAAGCTGCTTATCAAAATATTTGACATCATAAAGATACTTTTACGTTAGACTGATGTCATCTATCGTTATCACTTACACGTATCAGAATCACTTTACCAGGGCAGACTAAGGGTTTGCTGAACTCGGTATCCAATCAGGAGCACTTAAAATGATCCAGTCCTTTGAAAGAAAACATAACTCCTAATAACAAACCTAATTGTATTATGTAGCACCGCTAATGGATATTTTCCCCAATTCAGCATCCAAGGCACAAAATCTGAGCGCTAAGCCTCTGCCATCTCATCTTTGCTTGCTGCACTGTCAGGAGCTACTTCCATAATTGCCCGACCACCCCATCTTTCAGGCCAAGTTGTTTTCCTCAGCAGCCAACAGCCCAGTCCCATCCCTTGTCCTTCACGTGAAAAAATACATCCCCAGTTTTATCTGTTGGGTTCCCCCCCAGCCTTGCATCACGAGATCACCTTCTCAATCCCACAAGTCTCAATCCTCTCCCATCACCTTGAAAAAGGGGAATTCTAAAGCAGCCCCCAGGTGGGAGGTGGGGGCATCTTTTCTGCTGCCCTCAATCTCAGCAGTTTTTGCTGTGGCTGCATTGGCATCACCCGGGCTGTCGCCAGCCATTGCGGCCAGGCACCCGCATGCGCAGTTCGGCAGCCGCGGGTTAGTCACCCGGGCAAGGCAAACCCCTGAGTCGCAGCATCATCCTTCCTCCTCTGTTACCCAGAGCTTTACTTGTGAGGAAACGCCTCCTTTGCTGCCAAATAGCACTGTTTTTTTGCTGCACAGTGCTGGTTTCCAGCTGCTCCCTCACCACAACTTTTCTCTTGCCTTTTTTTTTTTTTTTTAAGGATGCAAAAGGAATGGATGTAACATTCACGGTGATACTGTGCTAATGTAACACTATTTTTCTGGTGTTACTCATAGTCTAAATCAGCACCGCATTGTCTCTTGTGCAACATTTAAACAGCATTGTCTAAATCCATCCCGGGAGAAGTCACCAGGCCTTCAAAAGGAGCGCTGCTGGAACTGCGTTCGCTGCTTGTGCCCGAGGTTTTACCAGCGCTCCCGAGCAGAGGCTGTAATGTGGTTTTCAGGCGGCTGAGCGCAAGGCAGAAGGGCGCCGGGCAGCAGAACAGGTTCTCCCTCTCACCCTCGCCTTCAGGAGAACAAAACTTTTACAGGGAGAACAAAACTTTTACCGTTGAGCATAGGGCACCGCATCTTTTGCGTTGCATTAGTGAGACTACGGAAAGACTGGTGAGCTGACGTGTTAGGAAACCAGGGTAATCCCTCTCCTTGTTCCTGATTTTTTTTCCTGGCATCTTCCCAAGAGGGGAGGGGCAAAGGAGTTAAAAACATTACGAAAAGAACAAGCGTCGCCCAGCTAAAAAATCATCCAGCCTTACAAAGTTCTTCTTTACCCTAGAAGGGAAAAGCCTTCCAAAACAAGTACTTTTAAACATACATGTAGGCTGATTGTTTTAACTATGCAAACATCTGCCAACTAGTACCATGTCTGGAGTGCTCAGGCTTTACTACAATATTCTAACACGTGTGCTGAAAAACAAATTGCTAGGCAATATCTGAATTTAAGCAAAAAAAATACCCTTAAAACAGAGAGAAAAATTATTCTGTTTTTAAAAGAAAACACACCAAACAAGCCCTAAATCTGATGGCAATCTTACAAAGTGAAATTTCAGTATAAGGAGAGGTCTAAAAACTTGGCATTTCAGTGCCTGAGAAGAAAACTTCATACGTTATGGAAGGACATACATATTTATTAAATGGCTATCCTCTGTGATATGCATATATTGTATTGGAATCGGTAAGTACACTTTTAATATTAGAACATGAAATAGACACCCAATTCCGAGGCACATTACTTCAGCAAATGAAAAAGAAAAATCCAGAAAGAAATCAATACAATTTGGATAACATAAAACCAATTAATTCATAGTATCCAAGGATTACAAAGGAAAGAAAGTAATGAAAGAGATGGGGGCGGCAAGCATCCCAGACCTATTCGGAGGGAGAGAAAAGAGCTCCCCCCCACAGTACATTAAGATACTTCCCGAAAAAAGCAAGTCATTCCTCGGCTTTGCTCCAACCTCCATGAATCGCTGCCTGCAACGCAACCATGACTGGATCTTCTCTGATTTTGTTAAAGGGGCACTGACCTTCATGCCAGCATTCCCACAGAGCAACTGGACTGTCCGGCTGGGAACAGCTTACCAAAACTCAGGCCATGTACGGTGCAGTTAACACAGTCATTCATCCATTTTAGATATGCCGAGTTATCATCACTACCTAATTGCTCCCTTTGAAAAAAAAAAAAAAAAAAANAAAAAGCCCTCTCTTGCACACGCAGAGCTGTGTCTAGTAAGGTAGCTCTGGAAATAACTCAGAAGAACAACAGAAGAATTCCAGATGTTAAAAATATCATTTAATTAAAGAAATGTAAATCATACCAAAAAGTTTAAGTCACTTTTAGTTAATACATTTGCATTTATTTTAGAATATACTCTACATCTGAGTAAAAAAAGTTTTAAATAAAACTCCAGTACATGTACAACCGTGGGCCCCACCATCCGTCCTGCGACGGAGGGATGCTCGTTAGCCCGCTGGCTTCCCGCCCGGGGTAACAGAAGCAATTTTATGCCAGTTTTTGTTACGTTCATCGGCTTGCGTCGAGCCTCCTATCCGCCAGCTACGCCACCGCCTCGTACACGTACGGGTTCGGCCCCCCCGCCGGGGGAGGCACACACACCGGACCGTACAATTAAAAAAGCCAAAAAAAAAAAACCCCAAAAAAAAAAAAAAGCAGGAGGGGGAGGGGAAATAATTAATAAACTAGTACTGATTAATTTACATCTCTCTCTCTCTTGCTTGTGCGTTGGTAGAAAACCGGCTGCAGTCCTGGGAGGGCGCAAGGGAAGCCCCCAGCCCCGGAGGCGCAGCCCTCCTGCCGGGAAGGGGGGACGGACGGACGGACAGACGCGCCGCTGCNGCTTGTATCTGTTGGTGAGGACGTTGGCCTTGCGGGTGAGCTTGGAGAGGACCGAGTGGAGTCCGCTGAGGTGGTAGTGGAACTGCTTCTCCAGGTCCTCCTCCCCCTCGCCCTCCTCCAGCTTGTCCTTCTTGCGGGCCGCCTCCTCCCCCGCCGGCGGCGGCTGCACCACCCCCCACTCGATGTCGTTGCGGATGGACTTGAGCAGCATGTAGTGGCTGTACATGTCCCGCCGGGAGAAGTAGGCGCCGGGGTCGCCGGGCGGCAGGGCGGCCTCCCGGGGCGGGCAGACGGCGCCCGCCGCGTCCAGCTCCTCCAGCAGCAGCGGCACGTCGCGCAGCAGGCTGGGCACCATCACCGTCTGGTCCATGTTGTTGACGGCGCCGATGAAGCGGTTCATGGCGTTGAAGAGGGAGTACTTCTGGCTGTACGAGTCGCAGATCTGCATCATGCCGGCGGGCGGGCGGGGAGGGCGACCTCAGGCGAAGCGGCTCGGACCGCGGCGATCCCTCCGGCAGTGGCGGCGGCGGCGACCTCCTCCTCCTCCTCCGCGGGCTGTGCTGGGCGGCTGCTGGCGAGCAGAATCCTGCGGGGAAGACGGTGGGCGCCGGGTTAGGGGCTGCTCTCCCTCCCTCCCCCCAGCCCGCCTTCCCGTCCCGTCCCCTCCCGCCGCCGCCTTTATCCCCGGCCCCATCTCCTTTTTTAGCCTCCCCCCCCCTCCTCCGT
>VUYV01000345.1:666235-801039 GCA_008711295.1 Anarhynchus alexandrinus
ACAGCGGCGGGATGGGATGGGACGGGATGGTACCAGCCCGCCTGGGCCGGCGGCACAGAGCGCCCTGCGGGCATCCCGCTTGGCGAGTGGCACCCCGGCGGCGCGGGTGGAAACTGCGGGGTCCCCGGGGAAGCTCCGTCCCGCGCCCCCGCCCTCAGAGAAGGGACCGGCGGCTGCAGACACCCACCCACCCCCACCCCGCGGGCGGGGGGGGGCGGCAGCGAGGGGCACGGCGCTGCTGACCGAGCGGTGCTTCACCACCGCCCGCTCCCCCCTAACCCCCCCGGGGCGAGCGGCTCCGAAGCGGGCGGCTGCCCCTTCCCCCCTCCGCCTTCCCGCGGCCGGGCCGCTTCCCGCCGGGCGGGAGAGCGTGAGGCGCGGCTACGGCGGGGCGGGGTGAGGGCAGAGTGATTGACAGGGCAGGCGGCGGGGACACGCGGGCCCCGCGTGCTGCCCGCGTTCGCCCAGCCCGCTCATTGGCTGCCGGGCGCGCGGCGAGCGTGACCGGCAGCGCTGCGCTGCGCTGCGCTGCTCCGCGCTGCCCGCCCGCCGCTTCGCCTGCCCCAGCGGCGATTCGAGCGAGGCCGCAGGGAGGGCGGCGGGGCACCCGGCCAGGCTCGCCTCGCCGCCTCCCTGCCGGCCCCCCGCGCCTCGCCTCGCCTCGCCTCGCCGTGCCAGCCCCGGGGGAGCGGGCGCGCCCCTTCCCCGGCAGCCTTTGTGTGCCGGCCAGGGCTGCGGAGGGGCCGCCTGGCAGCGGCCGCGGGGCGGCCGGCATCACCCCACAGCCTCACCTCCGGGCCCAGCCAATCGGCGGGCCGCCCAGCGGCCCGGCTCTGCCGCCCCCCGCCAATCAGCGAGCCTCGAAGCAGCAACCAATCGGAAACAACAACCCTCTCCCGCACCCCACCGCCACCCCCCACTCCCCCCCCCCTTTCCGGCCCCGTGCGCCGGCTCGCGCGGCCCTGGTAACAGGCGAGTTGGCTGTGAGAGCCGCCGTGGGTCACGTGGGGCAGAACGGCTTGGGGAGGGGGTGTGGGGTGTTGAGCGCGTTGCCGTGGCAACGGATCAACCAATAGGCTTTGGCGGGGGCTCCGCTGCCGCTGCCGCCGCCGGGGCCTGCGCGGCGCCGGGGAGAGTCCGCGGCCGCCGCCGGGGAGGGTGCGAGGAGGTGCCGGGGCCACCGGTAGCGGCAGCGGCGGGCGGAGCGGGTGTCCCGGAGCTCGGCCTCACAGGGGCACCGCGCTCCCGCTCCGCCTGCGCCTCCCCAGCCCCTGCCTGCAGCGGCGGCGGCCCGGCCTGCCGTCCCCGCCGTGGCGAGGGCCGCTGCGCGCCCGGCGGCCCCTTTGCTCCCCGGCTGCTTCAGGCCGCAGCCCGGTTCCCGGGGCAGCGGGTGAGGAGCCGACGGTGTGAGAGATGGGATGGCAGGCGGGTGGTGCCCTTGGCCAGCGGCGCGGGGGCTGTGCCGTGCTTGTGGTACTGCAGTAGCGAGAGATACGGGGTGGCCTAAAGTGAGGATCTGTTCTCAGATAATTCACTACCAAAAAAAAAAAAAAAAAAAAAGAAGAAAAAAATAATCTCACCAGGCCAGAAAATTGGCCACAACATTAATTTGCATCTTTATATAGACACGGTGTGTCATTAATACACCATTAGCGTTTTTGTTGCCTTTAATTGAAATGCAGCGCGTGCTGAACGTTCAATAAATTGGAAAAAAGAGATAAATCTTCAGGAACAAGAGGAATCTAGTCGTTGCCCAACTTTCCTGTCCAAATTAGAACAAAAAAATTAAACGTCGGAACAAATTAAAACTGAAGATTTTACCTGTGGTCAGAAGATACTGGCTGGGGAGGCGAAAAAGTTGACAGAAATGACCCAGCTTGAAGCTGCCAACAGGGGAAGTATGCGGTCATAGTGAAAACACCAAACGAGGAAGGATCATGTGTTCTGTGCCACAAATTGTGACCTGAGCATACCATAATTTTCACCCATGCCAGCCCTCTTTGCTTCCCAAAATGTATAGCCTCACGGCCTGCTTCCACCTTTGTCAGTAAATGTTACCTTGTTTTAGCGTAGCACTACCCCGGTGCTGTAGCCTGTGCAGGCGTGTGTCTAACCCATTAGGCTGACATAGATCATACTCAAGTCAAACTTCACAGCATAAGGCAATCGGCGCTTTTTTTTTTAACTTCCTTATGTTCTGATCGATTTTGATATGCAGTGTAAATGTCTGTGGTACGTATAATGTATATCATTAACACAAGCCTGAGTAGGTTTGATTGCTCTTTGGTTAGAATGAAATAAAGGAGCACGTATTTCTAACTCCAGTGGTATGTAATTGCGATGGCTGTGCACACAAGAGATACAGAAATGGCACTTTTCTTTTTCCCCTCCTGTTAAGAAAAGATGATCCCATTTGTGGCACAAACTTTTATATGCAAGCGGCGTTTGTTTAAAATATTTCCTCTTCAGAATGATCCGATTATCACGGCCATGCAGCGCCTGGAAGGGGAATCAACTGGAAACCCCTTATCTCGTGTCCCGAGCAATAAGGAAGCTTGCACATTTGCTGTCTGGCAGTCCAGGAAGGTGTAAACTCTTACCTTCGTCCAGCACAGGGTCCTGGATAAGGAAAGCGAAGTGACAACATGCAGCAATAATCTTTATACTTTATCCAGCACCTCAGCTGGATGGAGCACTCCTGACGTACGAGCCCAGCAGCGTGGGGGTGAAAACCCCTTTCTGCTTGAATACATTTGGTACAGCTATTCAGGAAGGGAGTCACTTGTAAGTTACTATATTAGCTAAAACCCCTTTAATTTTCCCTGAAGTAAATGAGAGTAGTGGTGTTCAGCCCTTTCTGGACAAGGGCCTTCTTTCTGTGGCCAACTCCTGAAGAAGAACAGGGATAACTGTCGCTATTACTATTTAGCTATTACTGTTACTGAGCTATTGCTAGTATTAACTACTTAACTTAGCTGTACATCAGTATTTAGCCACAGCAGCACTAAGGTTAGTGCTACAAAGGCTAGCTGGAGGAACAATGCTGCTAGTGTCCCGTCTCCTCCGGCAACATAAGCAGCTGCGTAGTATTTTTCAAGAAAAGACAGATGATTCTGTCAACTTGCGTGGGTTTTCGTACCATTTGCAAGGCCTATCTAAATTCTCTCTTCAGTGGCAACAGGATAACAAACCGTCTTTGTTAACAGTTTTTCCCAGGACGCGTGCTGGCACGAAATAGGTGCCACTGGCACATTGCAGACCAGCGATGGCTACACTTTGGCGGTTGGGAAGTTGTTCTGCTGCACAGTGTTTGCAAAATAAGATGAGATCTTGTGTGGGCGAAAAGTGATAAATATGTGCAAATATTTAGTGTTGCATTCTGCAGCCTGGGAACACCATTTGGGCCGGCCTTGTAAGAGCAACATCTCTTGGGAATTTCACTTCCTCTTGTAATTTGTTGTCGATGCGACATGGCAGATTAGAGTTCAGCCTCGGAAACTGCGAGTCGTTTCCTTCTATTCCTATTCGACATACATTTTTGCTCAAACTTGTGAACTGCTTCCATCATTTTGGGTGGCAGTACAGATGCACGCGTTTAACACTTCTCTCTTCTCCTTTCTCTTGCTGAAACCTAGTCCAGTTGTACCAAACTCTGAACCAAGGAAACCCGTCGTTTCTCATCCAGAAGGAATGTATGTAAATTTATCATCTTAATTGATGCCTCTCCATGAGTTTCATATAATCAGACCTTGGAGCTTAACGTGCTAATGAACAGGGTAAGTCGAAGTCTAGTACGTTAAAGGAATGCACGCCAATTTGAGTCCTGCTGAGACCTGCAGTATAACTTTTGCAAAGATTTACTCATGTCTCTTCTATCTTTCACTTAACCGCCTTTTACTCCTGTTTCTGTTGGTCCTCTGTGAGCGGAGCGATTCTCCAAAGCGGACAGAAACCTCTGGGAAGGCGTGCAGAGGGGTCAGGAAGAGGACCTTTGGAGAAGGGAGCGGCGGTCGAAAATCCCCTTTCCCTCTGGCACGCATGCAAATCTGAGCGAGACCGCACGCTGCCAGAAGCGGCACAGCGAGGGCTCTGCGGCGTCGCGGCACGGCTCAAAGGAGCAGCGTTTCGTGTGCGCGGTGAAAAGGACGGGAGTCTGGCGGGATCTCTGCTGGGAGCAGGAGTGGGGAGGAGCGCTGGGCAGGGAGGTGGCCATCTCAAGCGGCTCCCGTGAAGCCCCTCCGAGTCGCCTGGCTCTGCAGGTTGCAGCCGGGTCTCTCCAGGCCCACCAAGTCCTCACTTCCTCAGAAGCATTGCTGGAAATCATCGCAAGTTCGGCTTCAATCTGTTTGCTGATCAGCGTGTATTTATTTGCACGGCCTGGGATCCCTCCCAAGCGGTGCTCAGCTAGCACCAGGAGGTCAAAACAGGCTGGAAACCCCCCACAAAGGAACCGATGGGATAAATGCTGCCACGGCATTGTTTGCATGGCATTTGTGTAGCATCCCTCTCCCCTGCGTTTTGCCAGCCTCACCCTTTTCCCCTGGAAGCTGGTCGGAGCAGGCACTGTGGTGTGCAGCGCCCAGGACGACGGCAGCCCTTTTCAAATGGCTCCTTAGCGCTGCCATAATAAGCCTGATAAATAAAACATGGCTTGCAGACACGGATTTACTGGAGAGGGCTAAGGGGGCTGTAGCTCCCTCATTAGTATCTCCCGGTGCAGCATGTGTGCTCCTCATTATGTGGCACAGTGGCGGTTGTCTAGTCATCCACGATGAGGCTGCAGCCACTCCAAGGATGCGCCAGGGATCCCAGGGATTTTTTTTTTTTCTCCTGTGTTAATAATAGGAATTTACAAGAAAAAAAAAAAAGACCTTGAATATGAAGAAGATGAAGGGGGAAAGACTGCAACTGAGTCTGATTTTCTCCCTTGCGTCTCTGTAAGTCAGCAGCGAACACAGAGAAATCCATATAGCCGTGCTAATATGGAATTGGTGTGAGTAGGATCAAGACCTCCGGACTGCACAAACTCTTATTTTGGGGCGCTGTGTTTCCCTTCAGTCTAAAATGCTGCTTGTAAACTCTTGGCCACAGTATAAACTTCATCCTCTCCCTCCCATTTTTCTTCTTCTGTTTAAGGGAAAAGAATCAATTTGTCCGGTTTCAAGTCCCTCAAAGCTGGGGACTCAGGAATCTGGGTTAATCTGAACAGGGTTTGTGGAGGTTTGATCCAGCTTTTCCTTTCCGGCCATCATTTAAATCCCTCCTGCCTCCCGCATACAAGCTGCAACTGCATCATCGTAGTAACCCTGTGACCGAGAGGCATGAGAGTCTCCTCTGAGACAGTAATCTCACTCTAAACAGCTCTCTGGCGGGTGCTCCTGAGTGGCGATACATCATGCAATTTTCTCCTTTAGAGGCTCCCGGTGTCATCTCCACCGTGATCCCTGCCCTGCCTGGCCACCGCTGGTAAGCCAGCGCCCGGGGTCGGCCCGGGAGCGGGTTCCCGGCACTGCATCGCACGGCTGGGACTCATGTGGGGTCATGAACGGCGTTAGGAAAATCTGTCCCTTCCTCTTTGCAATCCTGCCCACGCTCTCTGGCAGAAAAGATACCTGTTTAGGATGGCAGGAGATTTTATTGGCGCAGCAAAATAATCCTCAATAAACTCGTGACTTTCTGTAACGGTATTTAATATGCAGGTAGCCAAACGAATGCCACCATGATACATTTTTATGGACAAATATTATATATTAAGCCCTGATTTATACATTTGAGCGTAATACCTGGGGCTCTGAGGAGAGCCTTTAATCTCCGTCAGCGAGGCAGCACGCATGCTAAAATGCTGAGTAAATCTGCAGGGGAGCGGTGAACCGAGCGCAGCATATATCAGAGTTCTTCCGCCTGATAAAATTAAATACACAAGCCCACCTTTCTGTGACATTAACGGTGTGATACACAGGGGCTGACATCAGGAAATACCGGTCTGCGCTTCCCACGCTGACCATAACCTGCAGCGTTCCCGCTGCTTCCGCTGCCCCCGTCCCAACACTGCAGGGAAGGGTGCCACCTCAAGCTCCTGGGTGGGAGAGGTTCCTGGGTGGAAGAAGATCTCTGCCCGCATCTTGGCCCCTCTCCTCGCATCACCGTGCAGCAGCTTGCCTTCAGTGTTGACCTGGGTGCAGCCGGGGGATTGGGAGGGGGTGCCGGCGCCCTATTTCCCCTTCCTCAGCACGTGTAGTAAGGTGAGCGTCGTCTCAGCGTGGGGTTCTGCATTTAATCATCTCGCCGGCTCAACTGTTTTCATCGGAGTCTCCCTTCTGAACTGATAAATCTAAATTGCACATTTTCTAAACCGCTTAGCTTAGGGGTAAATCTCGCAGGTATCCTCAAATGACTAGCTGATGTCTTCTGCACCTGTCTAGCACCATCTACTGTAGCTTTTTTATACTGTTTTCCTTTCCCTTCCCCTCCGCAGCCTTACCATTCCTGCAGGAGCTGCCTTCATCCCGAGGAGTTTGTGGAAGAACGGGAGCTCTGGTTTGGTTTGTGAGGCCCGGGGCTGGGGCAATGGCAAAACAAATACAATACACGTCCATCCTATAGCTTGTATTTCCTTGTTTTCAACCAGTGACCTGATTGACAGTGCCTAGCTTACTGTTGGTAAATTTTACACTCTTCTCAGTGCTCAGAAAGAGAAGAAGAAGGAGATGGAGCAGAACAAAGGTGGTCCACCTTCACTGAAGCTTTCTGTGCTAGCTGGGGGACAAGGAATTAGCGAGGTGGCAGGAGGGGGGGCTGGAGCTGTGTAGGGAGAAGAGGGCCTGCGTGGGAACAAATCTTCCAGTTGCTGCCAGAAGATGCCAAGGGGGAGACATCAGCTTGGATTTCTACCATCCGATGGGGAGTTAGGGGCTGGGAATAGAAGCAGCAGGATTTTCCTGTGAAAGTCCTGTCTTGTTACGTTCAGTGTTAAAAGGGAAGCTGCTCCGAAAAAATATCCTGCTTGTCCCAGCTCGGCAGTTCAGAGCTGGCATGGAGGCGTCATGTGTCCTTATTATATGCACTCCTATTACAATGTGGTTTTGGCTGGAGGATGTTGTATGGTTAAAGACAACTATTAGAACCAAAAATAGAATCAGAGCTTTCCGACTGCTACAACTATTATGGATTTGTATGATTAATATTTAGTTGCTTTACAAAAAGCACCGAAAGTTAGAAGTCAAAATCAGAACTAAGTTGTCCTGAGGATTACATATGGCTTTTTTTTTTTTTAAAAAAAATCTGTTCATAATGAGTATTTCTGTGGGTAATAGATTAATGTAAAAAAAATTGCCAATCTGTTCCAGGGTTGTAAAACACAAACCAAGGTGCATCATATATTTTTTTGTTAAACCCAAATTATCTGTTTGAAATGAACTTGTTTCAATAGCAAGTAACATCTTTTTCCACCGTCCTTGTGAAAACTGGAAATGAGGTAGATTTGGCAGCTTAGCCTGTGAAGTTCTGTGGCAGATCTGCAGACCAAAAGACCACAGGGTTTTGTCCTGGCTTTGTTTCTTGATGAAGTTCTGAAAAGAGCTAAATTAAATCCATGCTCTAGCCATATGTGTAATTTTGTTCTACTGGAATAGCTTATAGCTGTCAGTGAATTTCTCCATCCTCCCAGCCTTGTGCAAGGGATGATACAAGAGCCTGAAGATTGCTCTCTCCAGTAGTACCATGCGTTCGCGAGCTTAAAGTTATTACAACAGCATTTTTTCATTTGCATGGTTGGAGACAATCTGTTTTTGCAGTAAATTTGTATTTCAAAGCAGTTTTCTGTGTCCATCATTATTGGTGGTTTACAAGATTTCTCTTCCACCCACCCACCCCCATTTGGGGATGTGGGAGCAAATGAAATAAACCCATCATAAAAAATAATTTTGTCCAGGTGGAACATAAATCAGCCAAAAAAATATTATTCTACATGGCAAATAAAAAGCATATGCTGTATTATTTAAAGCACAGCCTCCATATTCACATACAAAATTAATGCTACAGTGGGAGGTAAAACTGATGGAGGCAGACAATGAAAATATTAGGAGTAAAACACGATGCCAGGAACAATTCAAGCAGAGCCACTTGCAGGGTCATGGTCATATTCCATTTCAAATGGGCATGGAAATACACTGTGGGTTATTCTTCTCCAGAGATGCACAGATAATAAGCACCTGCTCCCCATGTCTACTCTTCCCTTTTAACTGTTGATTTATTGGATGTTTCTGAAAGCTGTGGTCAGGCTTGTGAGGGATATATAACGTGGTGCCTGCAGGAAGAAATGGGAGCGGGCAGACGAGCTGCCAGACTCCCCGCCACCTCCGCAGGGTGAAGGGCTGAGCGGGCTTCAGAACAAAAGCTGGCTCCTCTTCAGCTTCCAAGGGAAAGGATGCTACTGAAAGGTAAATCCGCAGTCTCCTTGTACTCGTCGTGCCTGGGTTGCACCTAGGAAAGTCGGTAAAAAATCCTAAACTATGTTCCTCATCTCAGACTAGAGTAAATGGTGGTTTCAGAGATGACATGTATAGCGTCCAGCAGTCTAAGGCACCAAAAGGGTGCATCTACACATCTATGTATCTATAAAACATATTATTGTGTATGTTTTAAGGTCATTTTCAGAGCAGCATTAGGAATCCAGCCTTCTTACATGTGTAAGAAGGTTCATAGTGCATACTACTACTCCATACTACGTTGGTGACAGTAACTACCAGCAGATTTTTTATACTCGTCCTCATTCTCCCAGGGATGGGGGGAGTTTTGCTCCATTCCCCCGCTAAACTAACAAACACTAAATAAGCGATGAACATAATCTTCAGATAATGTTGAAGCTGGGTCACTACGAAGAGACTTTGAATTGAGAAGATGCTTTTCCATGTAATTTAATAAAAACCAAAATTACACAGAGAGCTTGCTTGGCGGAAGTTATGGCCTTTCACTGTTCTCTGATATTTTCTTCTCTGCAGCAAGAGTGGAGCTTTGCAGCTATGAGGTCTTGAGATTTTCCAGTCGTGAAGGTCCATGAGATTTAAACGACACTGCATACCCATTTAGAACTAAAAGAAAGAAAATGCCGTTTAATTAAAAATGTGAATCTGGAAATGTAGAGCTATTGAGAATCATTCTGAACTGCACATTTTACATACATGACTAAGAAAAAGGTCCCCTGTAGCAACTGGAGCAATGCACGGTTCAGTTCCTCTGTGATGATAAGCAGTTTATTAACCTAGAACTACAAAACCTTTCAAAATGACGTTTGGAGATGCCAAGCTTCTGACACAAATCCCTCAATGTAAGTAAACCGAGCGGGCAGCCGCACAGCCTTCCACTGAGCCCTGCTGCGTCTTTAAACAGCAGCAGGAGAGGTGCACCATGAGCCGGGATCTGAAAGATAAAGAGCAGAGTGGGACCAAGAAACTTTTGCATTTTAACCCCTGCTCTGACTCCTGCTCTGGTCCTGAGCTGGTTACCTCAGACCAGAGATTCAGACATTAAGCAGTCACAGTGAAGACCAGGCTTTAAACAGAGCTCTTTGTGCTCATTCCTGAGGTCCCTGGACCTGACTTAGGCACCCAAAAGAGCACCGAGGTCTTTAAAAACCAAGTCCTGACGGTGCAGGCTGGGGTCTTTTGAAATAGGGTCCTTAAGGCCGGATCTTGCAAGTTCACGATGGAGTCGTGAGTGAGTCCCACTTAGAGCCCTGCCCTTGCTACCCTCAGGCAAGGCAAGGACTGACTCTTTATTTATTTTCGACAGCAAAGGAACACAACCTTGGCTGCCGCTGCATTTGCTTCAAGGACCTGTTGGGGCCTTCTCGCAGGAACCCACCCACCACCCGCGGGACCTGCCTCCTTGGTGGGACTCAGCATGTCTCCATCATGGCGAGCAGCCCAGCACCGGTGTGGCATTTCGCCCTCAGTGTAAGGACGGTGTGAGCCGCTGTGTGAGCAGGGCTCGACGGCTTTCGAGGTGCCAGATCGTGTCTCTGCATGGCACTGGGACTCACTCAGGACTTGCCTGGGACTAGCTCAGGGACCTCTGTACCACTCCTCATCCTGTGCTGTCGATGTGCCCACTCTCCGTTTGGTATCCAGGGGTTTTTCAAAATGAAGTTACGAAGAGTTTCAGGTAGTGTACCTGACTATGACGCCTCCTGGTAGATTTTACAGCCCAACAGTTGTGTTTCCTTTTGCATAAGGCTCTATCTTCTCTCTTTCTCAGTGCCTCGTGCACTTGACCGTCCTTGACCATCGTGAACCAAAGACCAGGTTTTTCACTTCTGTGGGTACCAGACCTTAACTGAAGGTGTAGTCTTGAACAACAAAAAATGACTCACGTGCACAATGAGGCAGAAAAAGATCATCTCCTCCTACGTAGGCTTCCTGACCCGGGTGGGGATTCATCAGCACTCGCTTTGTAAATCCTCCCGAGATGTATCTGCCCCATGTAACGTGGCTGGAGGGCAATGCTGTCCTCCTCCACCATCACTGCTGGCAGCAGGTTGCCACAGGCCTGGTAGCCAAAGCTCCTCAGTGGATTTCCAGGTGGGATGCTGGCCAGATGGATGCATGGGTAGAAAGGAAAATCATGTAGACCTTACCTCTTGCCTGGTAAAGAGGATGATGATGACCTTACCTGGTCATCAGAAGATTTTTGACTCCATGTGAATCTTTTTCTTTCACAAATGGGTTTCAAGGAAAACGTGTTTCCCAGCCTGGCCTGCACATGTGCATCTTGTCTGCTCTACCGTGTAACTGCAAAGGAGATTTGTGGCACAGGTCTGGCAGGAAGCACTGCCAAAAAGTACAAAGTAAACATACCTCCCAAAACGGGGGGAGGTAAATTTACTCTCTGATATCTTTCACCCCTAGTAATCTTGACTGGTCCAGTAACCTCAATTGGTCTAAATAACACTGCAAATGTTCTCCAGCAGAAGCGTTATCTTTTAGCTGACGGCATCCCTTTAAGCACTAAGACACTGTTGCACAGAGTTTTTGCTGTAGCCAAACGGGACTAGATTGAAATCAATAGCCCCATTTCGCCTGTCACTTACTTAAGCTTGATTGGAACCCATGTTTGTAAAGCTGAAAGGCTTTTCTAGTCCATCGTTATTGTGCCTCCCGCGGCCAGCCCACCTGTGAGACTTTCACATTCCTACACTTTAAAAAGAAATATGACGGACAATGAAAATAAATGTTTGTTTTGTTTTAATGTGTTTAACTCAACACTTTTTCCTGTTATTAGGGCTGGGCTAAAATGAGACTGCTTGGAAAGGAGGCATATCTGCTCAGACTTTCATAACTCATTCAGAGTTATTGGTCTTACCCACAATATTAGTGATAAAAATTGATTATCCATTCCCACTTGCTTTGCGATCCATAGCTATTTTTTTCATTCATATTATAAGTCGTTTTATACAGAGTGAGACAGCGTTACTTAAATAGCCAAGGATGAGCATAATACATCTTGCTTGCTAAAGGCCACATCAACGGAAAGCAGGATTTTTTCATGTTAGCCCCGTCCTGTCCTAAAGGTAGAAATTATCTGGACTTGGCAACTGTCATGACTCCTTTCAACTCTGAAGAGAAAACACCCTTCGATTAGCACGTGTGCGCTGCCCACTCAGGCTTACTGCTGCCTTTTTATCCCCAAGTGCAAAGTTTTATGGGAATCGATACGGCCCCATCATTTGATGAACAGTTATGCTGAGCTTCTGAGGGGAAGGTCGTTTTGGGACTGTCTGACCAGGGGACTGTCTGACCAGCAGCACCTCATGGAAGGCAGGGGAGAGGGGGAAGGACTGAATATTGCAAGGATAGAGAGAAAAATTAAAGGGAAGGACACAGCTGAAAGCTTCTGCAAAACTTTCTGAGTCAAAGCTCCATTTTGGAAGTCACGCTTCAGCAATATGAGCTCACCTGCTCCCAAGGAAGGGAATGGCACATAAGATATCTCCAAGGGGGTCACGTCATGACCATTAGCATCCAGAGCCTTATACACACACTGTCTTGCAGCTGTAGGGGAGAGTAGCAGCATTCCTGCCATCGGCTCGCTGAGTTCCCAACCATTAAAAGGACAGAGCAGTCTGGATATTGCCTTCAGATGAGACTGTAAAAGTTGCAATCTCCAACTGAAATTGATTCTTTGGGTCCAACAGTTAGACATGGTGTGGGAACAGAGGTTATCCCTAAAATGGGATAAACTATAGTGTTGCAGTTGTAAGGAGGAGTTTATTGACATGACCATAATCTTAAATCCCTTACAAAAAACAGAAAGGTAATTTATTGGCCTGCCCAGATATCAGTGTTTTCTCTGACTTAGACCTGGAAGATTTTGGATGTTTGATCCAAAACCAGATCCTGGAGATTCCACCTTTTCCTCTGTAACTCCTTTTAACATAAACAGGTATTATCTGCTCACAAGGAAGAGAACAGGCTCCTCATAAAAATGCCTTGCAGCTTAACTGTACAGGTGGTAGCTTCTCTCACATAGTAAAACAGCCAATGCATAGACTGACATAAAATTGAAAGGAGAGGTGTTTCCCCGTGGGACTATTAAATGTAAATCTCTTTTTGTTCAATAAGGAGCCGAGACAAGTTTTTCCACCCCGTTGCTGGGTAATCTCTTTTGGAGCGAGGACTGCTTGTCTTGCACGGGATCCAGAGCTCCTGAGGGCAACTGCAGCGCAAACAACTAATGCCGGCAACAGCAATGAGAAAAATAGGCACCTATGCATCCATACGGGCCTTGACGGTCTCCTCACCTATGGTATTTAAGAGCAGCATCCGACCTTTAAGGCACGATCTCTGCGGTCGCAGGCTGCCCCTGCGGCTGGGAGGCGGGAGGGAGGTCAGGCAAAAGGGGTGCACAGATTTCGCCCTCGGCGGGATGCCCACGAGTGGGCTGTGCCCACAGCCACCTTCTTTTGGGGGGCCGGTGGGGGCCCGGCGGCAGCAGCAGCCCGGGCTGAGCTGCCAAAACTGACGCTGTTTTGCCATCTAGTGCCGCGGGTCCACATTGCAAGAGCCCATCTTCCCTCTTCCCGCTCCCGCATGGCCAGGCTCTCCAAGAAACCCAGTTTTATGGCCCAGCTAGAATTACAGGAACTTCAGCTTTTTTTTCTCCTTTTTCTTTTTTTTTTTTTTTACATTAATTCGCATCAATATTTTATGTGCCGTAATGGCTGGATAACCCTGGCTCAAAGAGGCGGTATTTTGTGTTGTCAATAGCAATGGGAAGGGGATAAATCGCCGGTGGCCGCCGGAGCTATCTGTGAAACCCTTCCCTTGCCAATTAGCTATTGCCTAAAAGTAGATATTTAGTGTCCTTCAGATCTCCTGATTTAGGGCTGAAACTGTGACGGAGCTGAAGCCATTAGCCGAGTGCCGCCGCCGCCGCTCAGCGTGTTTGGCAAATGAGGCTCCTTTCGGGCTGTGAGGGATGTGATTTACACGGGGAGGCTCAGGAGCAGAGCCAGGTGAATCGCTTTCAGTGACAGTGAGTAATGAATCTGATCAATTTTGCAGGCCCTCCCCCTCCTCTGGTAATCATCCATGAGTAGGTCACGATTTTTGTCACGTTTATTCGTTCTTCTAAATTATTTGGTGAATCATTTCAGCAAACGTAGGGCATCCTTAAAGGATGCGCGAGCAGTTTATGGGGGGAGCCCTGGAGTCAAAGGGGTTTTAGCTGTTTGACTGGAAGCACAGAAGCACTGTACTAAGCCTTTCAGTCAAGATACACAGGGGTTACTCATCTGTGTGAATTTACGATTTACTTTCTAAAATCATTCTCCCCTGTTCATTTAGAGTGTGCCGTGTCTACAAACTTTGGGGCTGTGTCATTTCTAAGACTTTAACTAGATACGAAAAAATGCCTGTGATGCAGTCCAACGTGATTTTCTATAAAATACAAATTAATATTTGCTGAACCTTTTAGGTTTAAGTTTAATTTCAGCAAATTCTAGTCACCTCCGAAATGGAGAGGGCAGAGATAAGTGAGCTTGGCTGCCCCACAATCAGTTCCCAGCACATAGAACTAAAAAGTCTCACGCTTTGTGAACTGAAGTTAACAGGGGGAAAAAAAGGGAGAGATTTGGACGTAGAATACCATTCCCTTAGAGAAAAAAAATCTCTTTGTGGGTAACCGATTTCCAGAGGAGCTTTAGAAATAATTTCCGGTTTCATTATGTAAAAATTCCTTCTGCAGTTGGATCCACACGTGCATCTTCACAGGCACGAGAACTTGTCAGAGGGGAAAGTTACCATTGCTTGAATAAAGGACAAGAATATAAACCATGTGCTAAACACGTTAAAAAGTAGATGATGATGATGGGGCAAAGCAAAAAGAACCTGAGTTGAGCTGGGGACCGAGAGGTAGTCAGAAAGACTGAAGGCAACGTTAATGAACTAACGAGCTGTATTCAGAACACCTCTGCCGCTGCACAGAAAAACAAGGCAACAGCCGTACCACCACGAGGAAAATTTGGCAGCTTTCAAGTAAAGCCATACCACACCCTGTAGGCTTGGTGAGCTATGAGTAATACCAAGGTTTAATTTTACATGCTAGCACAGGCTATATTGTCATCTACAATTCAAATCTTTGCTTAGGAGGTTATTGGGTTTGCTATCAAGAGAGAATAACAAAGAAGTGTTTGAAGACAGGATCCAGTGAGACCTGGTTTTCTACAGATTCGTGGCTTAAGGCTGAGCACCTAAGAGGAGTTTGTACTGCGTAACAGCAGTTGTGCTCACACTGTACCCTTTCCCTCAGCTGGGAACGTTAATAGGGTCTTTTCCATTCACCTTCCTGCTTTCATGCAACCCACAGGAAATTTCTGTCTTGGACATCTTTGGCCCTCTGTCACATTTGGTTAAATTGGCTGGTGAGTTTAAAAACTGTTGAGGTTACCGGGACTGAAAATCAAGCAATGGATTGAATTAGTCTTGCTTCCTTAGCAAACTCAAAGTTAATCAACGCAGAGTTGAGGGACAAAGACTTCAGTCTTCAAAATGGGATTGAATCACAGCAGAAAGGATGACCTTTTTGAAGCCAGGCGAGCATTTTCATCATTATCAACAATAATGACTAATAAAGTAATAACAATAACAGCCGACCTTTTACGTAATAGCTTACATCTCAAAGTGCTTTTCAATCTTCTTTTTTCCGCTTTTAGAGTAATTTTCTCAAAATGCATTACATTTTTGCAGCGTTGCTGAAGTCCCATCCCTGCTTGGATAGGACAAAGGCAATCACATGGATTGCAGCACACTGCACGTCAGTGGAGGGAGAGGAAATTTTAGACAAAGACATTCAGGTAGATTCCTGCTCTGACATAAAATGTCAAGATTTCTTTCATATTAAAGCAAGGAAGCCAGGACTTAAACAGTAGACGTCTTATTCATTTTTTTTTGCTTGGCCACACTAGGCAAACTGTGAGCATTATTGTAGATAAGACACCCCATCTCCCCTCAATGCAAGGAGCTGGGTTCGGATCGGAGTTGTGCTGTGAATGCATAAGCCCAGCCGAGCTGATTTTATGAGATGTGCGGTGATGTGCGATCGCACAGATCCTAAAAGACAGAGAGCACGCACCAGATAATGCCTCAGACCCAAACTTGTAAGTGCCTCTCTTCGAAGGACTTGAGTGCCAAAGGTGGGTTCAAAGGCAAAGAAGTGGCCATCGAAAAGCCTTTGAAAGCAGTGCTGATAAGCAGCAATTCCGTTTAACTTTTGGGGCAGGATGGGTTATATTTGTTTGTATTCTTACAGAAATATTAGCTATGGAGTCTCTGCATGTACGAGGATATGTATATACAAGGAGACAGAAAGAAAAAAATACAGAATGCTTTATATTTTGCTCCTTACAGGTGTTGATGGTAGTTACATGTTGAGAGGAGGCTGAGCTCTCATTACTCACCTGCCCTCAGCATACAGACGTGAGGGCTTCCTCTGCAGTTTGGCGAACACACAGAAAGGGTACAGTAACACTTACTAATTAGTTTCCCTTTACAGTATTTCATTAAGATATTATTATGTTGTTGTTGTTATTGTTACTATTATTCTCCTAGTGAGTGTGCACAGAGAACGACTAAATAATTTGGACAGACACAGCATGATTGGGAAAGAAAAGGGTTTCCAAGCACTTCATTTTCCCCCATCCCGTTCCCTCCAGCAAGAAGAATAAAATCCTGTGGTTTTCATGCAGAACCTTGTGCAGGAGACAGGCAGCAAATAATTAAGCATTCCTTCCCTACAGCCCAGCTTAGGCCTCGTCTGCAAACACGCAGATAATGCCACTGCAGAAATGAGGCGTTGGCGGCTGCGTTCGCTTACCGGTGTGCCGGCAAGTGTAGAAGGGGGCTGCACGTGGTCAGCGCTTGCTCACTGACCTGGTCTGTGTCAGAGGGTCGATGCCCAGCACAGCTAAAGCCTGATGGATGGGCATAAACAGGAAAGTGTAGTGGGGCTTTTATAGGGGCCAACAGCTGGACGAACTCTACAAGCATTAGAGGAAGAAAGGGGTAGCTTTCCTTGGGTTCAGATGAAAGCAAGTTAACATAACCCACGTCCATCTCCTTGAGTTAGACACAAGGATAGATGCTGGAGCAACCTCAGATACAGTAAGCCTACACCAGCTGCTGGTGTTAATGCCAGCTGTGATGTGCTGAGCATGAACCATAGAATCATAGAATGGTTTAGGTTGGAAGGGACCTTGAAGATCATCGAGTTCCAACCCCCCTGCCATAGGCAGGGACACCTCCCACAAGACGAGGTTCCTCAAAGCCCCATCCAGCCTGGCCTTAAACACCTCCAGGGATGGGGCTTCCACAGCTTCTCTGGGCAACCTGTTCCAGTGCCTTACCACCCTCAAAGAGAAAAATTTCTTCCTAACGTTCAATCTAAACCTACCCTCTTCCAGTTTAAAGCCATTCCCCCTCGTCCTATCACTACATGCCCTTGTAAAATGTCCTTCCCCAGCTCTCCTGTAGGCCCCCTTTAGGTACTGGAATGCCACAATAAGGTCTTCCCAGAGCCTTCTCTTCTCTAGGCTGAACAACCCAAACTCTCTCAGCCTGTCTTCATAGGAGAGGTTCTCCAGCCCTCTGATCATCTTCGTGGCCCTCCTCTGGACCCGCCCCAACAGGTCCATGTCCTTCTTATGTTGGGGGCTCCAGAGCTGGGTGCAGGTGAGGAAGCTGATGGAGCAATGTGCATGGGATCCTGACCAGCCAGCTCTCCATCCAAATATTCCCCTCTGATAAAGGAAACTTAGACGGCTTCTTTAAAGTTCCTTAGAGCTGCAAGAAGCTCTGTTATTTTTTTGCAAGGGCATAGGATAAAATAGTGGATGCAGTTGGAGGTGGAATTGAGATGAAAGAAGGGTAAACTAGACTGAGCTATCCTTCTGTACTGTATTGATGCAAGCAGCACAGAAAGCTAAACTGAGGTGTAGGACTTCAGAGAGATAAAGACGGATAAAGGAAGGGCTGTAACGCTGTGTCAGGAATGCCCTTCCATTTTTTTTCCCCCAAAATAACAATATGCGAAGTTGTATGAAGAATGTTTGATAGGAAATACTAATTGTGTGTAAAGCTACTTCTGGAAGTTCTATAAATGAGCTTTTCAAAGCAACTTACAGGGGTGAGGGGTCAATTTTCATTGAATTTCAATGGGATTTGTGCATCTGTTGTTTCACAGTCTTGAACAAAATTCTAAAACTGTTGGTTTTCACAGCACCAATACTTAACTGCTTTCTTCATACTGTAGTTTTTACTTGAAAGTTCTTTAACTACAAATCAATATAATGGACAAAAATTACCATTTGAAAATTGCGGGCTACTATATTCATTTAGAGAAAACATTCTTAATCTTGCTAATCTCTATTCAAATAAATCCAGCAACTATGAGAGACATATAATGATCTAATGCACTCAGCCAGCTCTGTGTCTCCTTGAATAACTCAGGGACAGAAAACAAAACCAAACAAAACAAAACTCCAGCCAATTGCCAGATGGGGATAGGGCACAACTTAGTAAATTAAAGTAAGATGCGAGACAGATGGAGGCCCTTTCAGAAATCAGATTTTGGTAGTTAGAAAGGACGGTGATAGTCAGGCTGTGATAAAATACCAGCTACAAATCACCCAGAGCAGATTGGACCTAAAAAAAACGTGGGTATCCAGGAATCACAGCCTTACATTAAAAGTCTGTAAATAGTTTAGTTAAGTTCACAGCTCTCCTATGCTGGAGGTAAGAGTTATTTACTTGGGAGCATTACTAGGGTACTTGGGCACGAGCATTGCTCATGGCATCAGGATGCCATGAGGAGCAGCAGGGATTTAACACCACTGATCTGAGCCCCTCAGTCAGCTGCCTTGGGGTGAAGAGCCCCCACTTGACTGCCTTTCAGGGTGGACACAGAGGTCCTTCTCACTGTCCATCCCTGGACTTCAGGCTGTTTTCTCTCCATTTCAACGTCAGTGTGTGTAGTCATCGCAAAGCACTTTCCCACACTCCCCCTTGCACGCTTTCCTTTTCAGCATCGTGGGAAATACCATGTCCACACTTTCCATGGATACTCCCTAAATGACTGAACGTTCATGTTGGGAATGTGTAGGGGATTGATTACTCCATCCATTACTCTGAGGGTTTGTTGCTGGTTACAGTATTTCCTCTTTGGCCGCATTTCTTTCCCCACTCTCCCCTTTTTGCTGGAGATACAGCACATTAGGCTTTATGGTGTTCACATGGAAGGCTTCTGCTTTCTCCAAATCATTTGACTGTATCTCATCAAGCTGAACACGCTGACGCTTACCGGGTGGCACGCTGGCTGCTCTTTTGAATCGACATCGTTCTTCTTTCAGACTTCCAACCTACTTCCAAAGGCACTCACAGTTACTTGCTGGGGTGCTACTCCCTACCTTTTCCTTTTCTGTGGCAATACCATAGTTTACTGGAGCAATTTCTACCAGGATGCTACAGAGCGAGGGGATGACCATCATAAAACTGCACAGTGACCTACATGACCTAGCACAACTTTCCAAACTGTGTACCCTGTCCTTGTTGTGCCACCTGTGAAGCTCACGACAGGCTGCAGACTGTATTTCTGGCATGACACACCACCTCTCCTTTCTTTAGCTCTCCCTGTAGACATCTTGCTCTCTTTCAATAGCTTTTTTTTTTTCAGTTTAGCAGCTTTCCAAAAGCAGAGACACTTGATCATCGTCTCAGCTTCACTAAGCATGTTAAGTCTGTGCTGCACATCAACAAATGTCACACTGTTTGATGGATTATAGTTTAAGAGTGAAAATATGGGCATCCTAATGAAATAGGCACTTGTGAAGGTGGGAACCAGAGACCATGGAACACTTTACAGTGATTGCTATAGCTTGGCAAAGTCCCGTTATTTATTTACAACTGCATTTTGGCCTGTAGCATGAGCCTGATTGTAGTGGTTGAAGGGGAAGGAGGAGGAAATACTGAATGGTGACGCTGGTAAGTGCTTCAGATCCTTGCTCTCACTCTTCCTCTACGTTCACTGCTCTAGCTGTCTAGCTTATTCTGTATCTGAGCAATGCAGTTTCTTTAGTAAGTGGTTTGAGTTGCAGTGCTGGGTGTGAGCATGCTGACCTACTTCAACCTCCTTTGCCGTTTCTAAATTTCCCTGTTTACCCCTTTCGTTCTGAGCTTGTTCGCTGTTGCTTATAATCAGCAGGCTTTACTGCCTTTGCGGTTGGTTTCTCCAGACATAATTAAATTGTCTGGGATTGACATCTGGCTCTGCTGAGGTTTGGGTTGTATCTTCTTGGCTGCCTCACTGTCCTCCTTGATTTGGGATTCTGATCAGTGCCTGCCCCCGCATGGCACATCGTCAATGGGTGCTTTCATTCCTGCAAGACTCTCTTGCGCCTACAATAACGCTGTGAAGTACTTTTGGCTCTCAAAGCACTCCGGAAGGTTAATCCAAGACAGTCTCAGCTGTGGTGCCTGTTGTGCATGCTGGAGCCTCCAGCAGGACTGCATCAAGCTACAGCAATTTGTAGGGGTCCCTGTCCCTTTGCAGGAGGGCCGTGAGCTCTCCAGGGGTGATGTCTTCACATTCACACCCATCCGGAGCTCTGGTTTGGAGCATCCCTTGGCTCTTCGGAGGCTGAAGAAATCCTCCCAAATTAGCTGATTTGTGGAAGAATCGAGTCTCTTCCTGCTGTCCTTGATCTTGCCCAAGGGTCAAGGCAAGACCTGCTACCTGTCCTGCCCCCCTTCCTCTCCTCTGCTCTTACGAAGCCTTCTCTTGTTTCATATGCTACAAGCTATGCTATCTGCCCTCTTCTTCTGCAATGCTTCTTTTAATCCCTTAATTTCAGGTTTGTGAAACATTGCAGGTGGCAACAAGAATAGGGCTCGTCTTTTCCATGACATACCTTTATGTTGCTGGGTGACAGCCCTGTGCCTTTCATAAGGATGCAGTTAGTCCCCTTGCTCCTGGGAAGGCTTTTTGCTAGTTATTGTTGTAGCTTTTGGTGATGTGCACCCTCTTGGTCTGGGGCCTAACAGCTCGGGTACATGCAATCTCATGACCTACTGCTTTTCTTTGTCAAGTTCATTGACTTTAGTGGGTTTAGTGACAGGTACCCGATCTACAGATGTCCCTCATTGGAAAGTTTGACATTGCAAGTTTTAAACTTCACATTAAATTTCCCGAGTTTTCTGGTCCCGTGCTTGCTTGTGTGGCTGTGGTTAGCTATGACCGTCGCAATGTTTTCAACAGTGAGAGCCTTAAAAGCTGGCAGATTGTCTTTGCACTGCACTTGAACTTGCTCCTATCTTTCCTGTAAAGACCCTTCACATTCTACCTTCACCTCCCAGCTTTTCCCACTCTGAACTGTTTCTAGTTGGAAAATCTTCAAAGTATGCATCCAATCTGCCTTGTTATCACTCCTTGTAGAAAAGGTCTCCCCCTTTCCCTTGGATTTTGGGTGCACTTTTCCTCTGTCTGCTTTATTCTGGCATTGCCAGCCACATGCTCTTTGACACTTTCTAGATGTCACGTTACGGTTGTGTTTGTTCATTTCTCTTTCAGGCATGATGCTTTGCCCAATGTGATCTTTGCACCCATGCAGAGACTGCCATACATCTTTATTTTCTATAGCCCAATAAGGAGACATTCTGCACGCCCGTAGGGTGCTAAATGAAGATGTGTCGAGAGCTGATTAGTTTGGAGTTATGGAGTTTCTTTAATATGTCAGATTAACAAGGCTAATTATTTCTTTTAAGTCTGTTTTAAATATGTAGGATTTTTTTATTTATTTCTGAGTTCTTATGCAGAACATCAGTCTTTGGTAGATCATTTATGTAAATGTGTCATCTCTGAAGTCACGTTCTTCCCTTCTTACCCTCACTCTCAGCCTTGCAGCTCCAACCACCACTAAAAACAACAAAAAGTGCCACTGACTCTGCTGTTTCCCATTTTCCTACCAAGAGGCAGGCCTTTATCTGAACTTTTTTCCACAGGACCCTTCCATGTTCCCTATATTTAATCTTTTAATCCTGGCAGCTGATCTGTAGTAAGTAAGATTTCTAAAGTAAGCAAAGTAAACTCGTACAGCGAGCTGCCCTCCAATGCCACTGTGCTTTAGTCCGGCTGTATTCTGGAGCCTCTTCCCAGCTCCGTGTTCGAGGCGCTGTGAAAGCCAGCTGGAAACTTGGTGCCCCACAATAACCCAGTAGGAAATACGGTCGATTCAGACTTGCTGCCAGGCTTACGGCTTCGCTGGAGATTGCCTCTGTGTGCAGAGACTGAGCCTCGCACCACGCAGGCTCTGCCAACTTGCGCTAAATGAGACGTCCTTTATCTGTGACAGAGTGGGAAATTGTATTATTAGCAAGATTAGCCTCTCTGATCTCAAGCAGGAGGGCGATCTATTAATTGTACCCTTCCTTGATCAGGCTGTCTTCTCCCAAGCACCTGAGCTGCATCAAAGTTCGGGTCCAGCAGCGACAGCCCTTAAGGAGCGCTGGCCACGTGGCGGGATGGGCAGAGCTCTTACTGGGAGAGGCTGGAGCTGCTCTGGGCTTCAGACGCTGGCGGACAAGCTTGTCTAACAGGAGGAATATGTAAAACCCTGGTCTTGTGCCTGTGGTCATGACTATATCATGAGAAATCTTTTTTTTTAAGCCTGCGGTTTTGGCGCTGAAATCTCTGGGTTGAGTCCCCCATGATGATCAGAGTGTGTAACTGTGTGTTTCAGCAGTACCTCGTTTACACCCGGGCTCATTAGTAAGAGCGAGATTTACAGAAACAGCCACTGCTGGAGAGGGGGAGGCTTCTCTCTTCCTGCATTTACCTCGCTGGCTCCTAACTAAAAGTGCTCCTGGGGTGAAGGGAGTGGACCCACAAATATTTGGCATCCCGCGTAACTTGTTTTCCCCCAGTGGAGTTGGCAGATCAATCGGCAGAAACCAAACCGGGACCAGTTTCAGGTGACTGCCCTTCGTTTCCCATCGATTTCAGGGCTGCCTCCGTGACAGGCTAATGAGGGCTGCCGGGTGCCAGGCGCTGCCGGGGACTGCCGCCGCGCATCCTTCCCCGTGATTGAACTGCCACCGTATCACAAAGCGGCGAGAACAACTTTGATACGCTCAGGAGGTGAAATGGCAAGTACAACTGTGAAGCTTGAAAGGGAAGCGCCGGAAAGCAGAGTACAAGCTACTGCTTGTCATTTAGCAGAGACAAACGTGAGTGCAACCAAAACAACAGCATTATCCGATTAGCGAGCACCTGCAACCCGACAGGAGCGGATCTGCGAAGGCAGGGGATCTGTCAGCTGTCGTTGCAACACCACCGCGAGTGCCACAATACATTAAGTGGGAATAAAGAGCGGTGGTGTAACAGGTGTAACTGCAATAGCGCTGAAAGGGACACTGTCGGAGCTTGCAGACTGCAGACCTGAAATGAGACCTCCCCAGGGCCTGCGTGGGCGTGCGGGCGATGCAATGTTACATTGCACTGAGGTGCTGCCTGATGGCTCCACTGTGGCATCCAAGGATGCAACAATCCTGCGCTCAGGCACAGAGCTTGCGAAACTCAGCATCCCCTTTGCTCACGGTCCAGTACAAGCAGAGGACTGCTGTGACTGGGAATACCTCAAGGAAAGCCCCTGGTGCATCCGTGCTTGGGACCACTTTGCTGACCTTCCAAAGACATCTCTGCTGCCCTGGAAAGCTACCTCTCGGAAACATGCATCAGCTTTGAAAGCACCCAGTCACTTTTAACTTGTCCTTCCCCTGCCACATACTCTCCCTTCCCATGAGGCAAAAAATGTATTCGATTTCAGTCAGAGTATAAGGTATACAGGTATTTTATACAATGACAGTGATGATCATACATGGCATAATAGCTGTCTTTTACACACGTATATGAGCACCACCACATGCTTACTTTTTACTTTACGGAAAATACTCAGTATATGAAATGTCACCTAGGCGTGGTTTATCTGATCATATTTCTTCCTTGAAGGATAAGTGCTAAAAATAAAGAACATGGATAAATTGGAAAGTCCATATAGGGCTTTTCATGGCTGGGGATTCTTCTGCTCATTAACCTGCACAAAACAGAGAAGATATGGTTCACATGAGGGGATGGTGTATCATGCCCATCTTCCACTTTAAAAATTTTACAGACCAGTTCATTAGGTTGCTACTAATATACTCAGTTTAGTCAATCAGCCCTTGGTTGTTGGACTGTCTTGGGATTGTGCCTTAGATGCAGAGATGTGCACCCTCACTAGTACCTTCCCCAGGTGGCACAGACATGCATCTTTCTCAAGGAATCAAAATGCTAAGAATGTTAATTGGGGAAGAAAAACCCAAAATGCTTGGTCTTTGAACGCGATGTTGAAAATTGCACCATCGGTACCAACATGGGGCTGGAAGAGACTGCCAGGCCTGAGAAACGCGGCTCTTCTAGACCCCTGCAGCTGGGCACGCAGGTTGTGTCCTCCAGAGCATGGCTCAAGTTTAGCCAGCTGGAGAGGGACCAGACTAACTCCAGCATGGCAGGAAAGCCAGGCCCTTTGCTATTTGCCCTCATGCCATTTTGGCAGACTCAATGCAGAAGGGCTGAATTTCCAAATGTCTTTTGGGTGCTGGGACCCCATAATGCTGCCAGGTGAAGTTCTGCTCTCCACCAGCCTGTGTGTTTGCTGAGAAGGGATGGAGACTCCAAGGGGGGGACACCCATGAGCCCTCCCTAGCCATTTATCAGCAGCTCCCTGGTGTGCCGGTGACCAGGTGAGCTGCAGAACCTGGGGTGAAGTGGGGTATTGCACCCTGTGCCATGCACAACCCAGTAACATGGCCTCATCAGAAGATGAATGAGACCGTACAGATGGAAAGTCCTCCTTATTCACCTGCTAAATCTATCCTTGCCTTCTTTGTCCAGCAGGAAGGCACTACATATAGTGCCTCGCTGCAATCCTGTGTCTTAAAAGCAGCTTATTTTTCCCCCAGAGAGATGACAGAGTTTGCTGTGAGTTTTGGGACACCTGTGCACACAGCATGCCTTCTTTGACCACAAGCAGAGGACTTGTGCGGCCTTGGAAAACTTATCCTACCTATAAAGAAAAGGGGCTCCAATTATTCTCCAATACAAGACACTGGTTGGCAAGAGAGAATGCGGGAGGCTGAGGAACCATATCAGACGTAGCTTGCCCCATCTGGGACGAAGCCAAGGGCAAACACAACAGCTCATTTGTGCCTCAGGTAAAAATTGCCTCCTGACTATTGTAACTGTGCGAGGTGTCCAGCGCTGAAACCCTCCTGGGACAGGTGGGCATGTGCAACCGCCTTCAACGCTGCAGGCAAGTTTATTGCAGGCAGCAACGCAGCAAGAACATTGGTGAGGATTTGGCCGCCGGTTGGGCAGGTTGAGCTTCAACTTTATGACGGGCTGTCACATCGCTGTGCCACTTCAGGCCAGGAGAAAATAGTTCATGACATTTGCCGCATGTGTTTTTAACATAACCGTTCTTTGAGCGTTCAGCCGTAGGCTGCTCGTGGGGAAAACAATGAGTTTGGCCACCAGGGACCAGGGACTGGAGCCCACGGCTTGGCCAGCAGCACTGCTGCCGCAGCCGCTGCCGTGATCTGAACCGGTGGGTTGGTGCTTGTTTGGGCTGGGCTTTCAGTGCCTTTGCAGAAACACAGCCTGACTCCAGGAAAGAGCTATTATTAATCAACTCAGTCATCCAAAGCGAGCCGCATTTGCCATTATTTAAGTAAGCATCGGTTGATCCACTAGGAAAAAATAAAAAACAGCAGAGGAACAGTTCAGGTTCAGCAATTACTATCATTTTTTGGTTTTGTTGTTGTTTTGATTTTTTTAAGGGAGACTGCAACTCAGTAGCTGGAAGGAGCTGAGCTCCTTACTCCAGCGGCCCAGGGGCAGCCGGCATCTCTGCGCATCTCCCACCCTACCGTCACGGCATCCCTTTCTAATCGGGAAACTTAGGCACGTCACATTCACCTCAGGACTCGAAGAAAGCTGTTCAAAGACTTGGGACAAAATACAAATAAAAGAGCAAAGGTGTCCATCTCCTTACTCTGTCAGCCTTTGCTCTTGAATCGCTGCCGTGCATGGCCGTCCTTAGGAAGCCCGGCAAAGCCGTCCAGACAGGGAGTCAGGGGGAAGGGGAGGTACTGGACATGCTGCCCCATGGTGGTGGCAGCATCCTGGGAAGGACAGTGACCACCCCGGGGGCTGACAGACCTGGCCCAGGGGCTGGTGCGGGGCAGCTCGTAGGCAATAGCTGTCCAGGCTTTATGTTTGCTGTGCCTACCTGGGATAGGTTCCTTAAGTGCTATATTAATGGGAGTTTTGCAAGGCAAGTAATTTATAGGGAGGGTTTATGAGCATCTCCCATTTCATTAAGTGCACCTGTGTGTTGGGTCACAGCTCCTCCTGAACCAAAACATACTCACCCCGTAACTCCACCTGTTTTTGAGCTTGGAGCTGCCTTTATGTTTAGAGTTTGACCTGTCCTACCTGCAGATACTAGCAGCTAGTGTTTCTTGGCACTGTGGCTGTCATGGCATTAAAGGATACTTTCCTTTCCAAGCTTCAAACATTCCTGCAAAAATTTCCTTTCCTGGTATTGCAAGAAAATGAACAATGGAAAATGTAGGCTCCAGCACGCTGTATGAACCCGTAGGAGACCTAGCCCTGATCTTCCTCATTCTGTAGTAAGTCCGCACCAAGTCTTCATCCATTTCATTTGTTGAAAAAAAGCAAAAATCAACCAAAAAAAAGGGCAACTCTCTAAAAAGTGAAAACTGCAAATGCAAATACATTAATTTGAAATACCATTATATTACCAATAAATGTAATCCTTGAGCCTGGATACTTTAAATGTGGCAGTTAAATGGTTACTAATTCATGTTTCAAAGCTAATTACAGCTTGTTGAACTTCTGAAAACTTCTAAATTGGAAAAAAAAATAAAATTCCCCCCGTGTAAAACTTACCCCAGAGTTCTGCCAACCCTTCCAGCAAAGCTTCCTTGGACCATCTCCCTTATGAGGAAAGGCTGAGAGAGCTGGGACTCTTTAGCCTGGAGAAGAGAAGGCTGAGGGGAGACCTTATTATTGCTTAAAAGCGTCTAAAGGGTGGGTTGAAGGAGGATGGAGCCAGACTCTTTTCAGTGGTTCCCAATGTCAGGACGAGGGGCAATGGGCACAAGTTGGAACATAGGAGGTTCCGTTCAAATATACGGAAAAACTTCTTTACGGTTCGGGTGACAGAGCAGTGGCACAGGCTGCCCAGGGAGGTTGTGGAGTCCCCTTCTCTGGAGATTTTCAAGACCCGCCTGGATGCAGTCCTGAGTAATGTGCTCTGGGCAATCCTGCTGTAGCAGGGGAATTGGACTAGATGATCTCTAGAGGTCCCTTCCAACTCTGAAAATTCCATGATTCCATGAAAAAGAGGGGGGATAAAACTCTAGCCAATATTAAACTGAGGGACCTTTTCTTTCCTTGTATACAGAAATCATGTCACAGCATGGCAATCAGTCCCCCCAGGGGACTGGGTCCTCTGTGTGAATATCCCCTTAATCCCCACTCTCTGCAGCCCAGGCAGCTTTGCCTGCGGGCCAGCAGCTGAGCAGCCCCGCTCCACCATCCCACAAAGAGCTGGTGTGACAAGCAGTAAGGGGGGCTGATGTAGGGCTCACAGCCCTGCTAAGGGTCCCTCAGAGGATGGTTATGGTTCCACATGAAAAAAAAACACATTCCCCAATGTACTTTTTTTTTTGGAAGTTAAGTAATTACATCAAAACAAATGTGTGCTCAAAGAAGCTTACGGCTGGAAAATTAGGCAGCCATAATCTACAAAATGCCAAAACTGAGATTGCCTAAAGCAGCAGTAACACGGCCCTGTGCTCACTGCACTGATCCCCATAGCCTCCACGCTGCCTAATTCTCTTCTCCTTATTTTCTGCCCTTGTTTGTTCCTATCCTTACACCTACAGCTTTAGCTCCGTGGCATGACTGTATTTCCTTGACATATCCAGCGAGACGGTGCTCTGATACCGCGCTATCGCCTCCAGGCAGCACTGCGATGCGAGTTAAGCAATCATTACGTTTACTGCTCATCTGGGTGTTTTATCTCGCTGCGCGCAGCACGGAGCCGTAGTGGGGACACGGCCACCACAGAGGCGTTTGGTAGCGCTGGCTATTAAAGTTTGTGTTGGCTCCTGAGCTGGCCCCCACGCTTGCCTCCAGTGCTCTCACGTTGCCCCCGGGGCTGCAGCACCATCTCCCGGCAGTCCTTGTCCCCTCCATGGGGTGGGAGGTCCCTGCTCCCCAGGAGACCACAGGGAGGGCTGGAGGAGTCTGTCTGCCTCCGGGTGGGAACGGGCTCCCTAGCAAATAAGCGTGAGATGGCAGGGGGAGAAGCGGGCAAGGAAGATGTTATCTGCAGCGTGTAAATTTGCTCCTGGCCTCCTTAATTAGACCTCTCGTTACCTACTGTCTTCCCACGGGGGAAAGCCCTGGGGTCCAAGCTCCCCAGTCTCATACTGGACCACTTCTTCCTAATTGGGCAGCCCAGCTTGGAGGGGAGGATTCAGCTCTTTGCTTGAATCCTCAGGTTTGTAAATGTAACGGGTGAGTTTTTAAAGCCGGGCTGTGGGAAGCTGTGCCATCAACCCCTCGGTCAGCAGTGGCAGCCGGGGTCCCCACCAGACCACGGGTGGGTCGGAGGGGAGCGATGCCCCAGGGAGCAGCCAGGATGCTCCCAGGGCAGGGGAAGGGAAGTCGTCGAGCATCTGCTCACTCTTTGAGGGCTTTCCTCTGACAGGGGGTACCTGCCTGTGCCATTGTCCTGGTTCGAGAGACACAGGACTAATTTATCTTTCAGTAATTTTACCTTTCAGTAAAATCTCTTCCAATGCTAGGGAAAACTGCACTTTTAGAAGACTCTGGTGTCTGAATTTGTGAAAACATTTACTTCATAGCCAGCTATGGTGTGTGGGTTTCAAGGTCTCAGTGTTTTCGAGCTTGCCAGGTGCAGGGATGAGGAGGAACGAGACTCGGGCACTTGACCCAAGCTGCCCGACAGGATCATATCATACAATGAATGTCACATTCAATATGAATTAGAAAGTTTGCTGAGGAGTTCTCTCTCTTCCTTGATGGCGGCAATCCAGAGAACTTCTTGCCCTGGTGCTGGACCCCTGAGGCCTTCCCTTCCTCCTGAAGCTGTGGCACTCGCAGTGTCCAACATTTGCTGTCCCCTGCTGGGAGTGCACAGCTTCCTACTGACAGAATGAGCTGAGTATAATCCTCATATATTTCATATCAGTATTGGGATCAATATCAGTTCTTTGGTGTTATTAATGTAATCACCTAGTCTTATTCTATTAAGTCTGTTTATATTTCAACCCTTGGGTTTCCTTGTTTTTTCCTGATTCCCCATCCCAGGTGGGGAGGGGTCATTGGGTGATAGAATAATTGTCTAAACGACAAAAACTTGTTGTGGGTTCATCAAACAGCCATGCCTTACCACCCTGAGGAGAACCAGGCGGCTGTGATGACTGTGGATGGGCTGTCAGAGCAGGACAGCCACTGAGCTGAGAAGTCTGTGCCATTTTTGCATCTTCAGCGGTGCGTATCTCGCTGAAAATGCCAACCAGGGGCGAGGGGGAAGGGATGCCGCCGCCTGGTGCTCATTCCCCGTGGTGCCAATGGGTTGAGCAGTGAAGGGGAGACAGCAGGGACACACAACCCTCTGCCACTCGGCTGCCAGACACCTCTCAGACAGTAAAATTGCCACTTCCAAACACCCTTGCAGCCAAGTCGTGTTCCACCCTGTCAAGCTCTACGGACACGTTCAGCAAAAGCTGGTAGCCATCACTCGTACATCTCCACTGCCTTCCTGGGCTTTGCACCCGGGGACACATGAGGCACTGCTCTTTCTGTATGCTTTGCCTCATCTCCTTAATGAGTAAGAAGCCAAGTCTATTGCACTAATCCAAGAAAATTATTAATGGCTTTTCATTTCGAAGCAACCAGCTCCAGCGTTCACCGGAGCAGGATTGCCTCCTGTTTGTGACCGTCCTGCCGCCTGCGTTGTCAAACAGTGTTGGTTTAGAACAACATTCATCTGAAGTGGATTATTATCGGGTTGACTGCCCCTTGGGGTGTAATGAAAAGCATTCATTAATTCTCAGGGCAGGAGGGCTAATTACTTTTTAATAAAAAACCGTGCTAATTGCCAATAACTTTTTTATTGAATGGGTCTCACAGAGATGATTTTGACCGTATTTTTGATTTCCCTTTCACGCTGCAGCACTTAAAATGCACAGTCCAAACAAGTAGGGAGCATCTAGGTTATCCGGATAAGCATCGGGAGGAAACCCCACCATTACAAAGACCGGTGGACTACTCCAGTCTACCCTCAGTTCAGTGCTCGAGCTTGTGTGTGGTGCCGGACAGGGTTTTTCCGAGTGTCACACCTTCACGCCGCCTCATGCTTCCCCACAGCAGGCAGAGACCTGTTTTCCGTACTCCCCCCAGGCACGGCATTGATTTTGGCAGGTCGTCGGTGCCGGCGTGGCAGAGGGAGCACGCGGGGCTCGGGGCTGGTTCCCTGCGGGGCTGAGGCAGTCCCCGGCCCTGCAAGTACCGCGATTGCATAAAGGTGGACAAGAGCAGCACACAGCAATAACCCACGGGCTCAAGGTACCAGTCCCTATATTTGGGAGAAGGACTCATTCACCCGACATTTGGGTCACAGCGCAGAAAAGTCTGGGCAATTTTTTGTTTGCTTTTAATTACAAATAATGACAGGCCCCGAAGATACCAAATAATCAACATAAGCACCAATGAGTTCTTTTGAGCAAGCAGTGATTTAAAAACAGGACGTTAGAGGTAAATGCCACAGGAGCACAGGAAACCCCTGGGAACCACAGTAGGAAACTACCAGTGTCAAACCGCTCCTGCAAAGCCTCAGTAGTGCCCCGGATTGACGCTGGTCCTGAATTTCGTTGCACGTGAACCATGGTAGTCTCTAGCAGTCTGGCTCCTGCTGGCTCCCAAAAAAAGGCTGCCCTCACCACGAGGAGGACGTAAGGGGTGTCCCGGAAGGTGACAGTCCCCTCCGGACTGCACCGCAGACCCCCCTGCTGCTGGCCTGAGCTGCTGAACCTGCCCAGCTCGGAGCTGGAGATGGCTGCACCGCTGTGTCCAACACACAATCGGGTTGAAATACTTTCTGTTTCAAACCCTTTTGACTGAAAAAATAGAGGTTTACATATTTTTTTGCTCTTCTTTCTCCACTTCACCTTCTCTCACATCATGATTGCCAATTATCTACTCAAGAAGAGAAAGCACACAAACCATGGCTCCCATGCAAGCCAGAAAGCTGTCCTCGCTTCCCCTCTGGAAATAATTGTGATTTAAAAAATACTAATGTTTTTTACTTGGATGGATAATTTCCATTTTAAGGACAGATAGGGCTTTCAAAAATGACTTTTCACTTCTGAGTGCGCCGAGAGGTTTTGAAAAGGCCGGATTCCCCAAAGGTAGGTCACTTGGCACTGTCTGAAAGCTAGAGCATTTTGGAAGCACCTCCAGGGGGTTGCCCAAAATCTCATGCTTCTGAAAGTCTTGGCCAGGGATGCATAAGTATGGTGAATAAAAAATAGCATTCTGGTGACTCAGACTCAGTAGTTGCATTGGGAATATACATCACATTATGAGTTACACTGTTGTATAGCGCACCAGGGATGTTCTGTATGTGTGTGTGTGCGCGTGTATGTGTATATACACCTCAGTTGTTGATTACAGGGAAGGTCCGCAATCTAAAATAAGTACTCTGTGTGACCTATAGATAGTTTCAGCAGAGACCAAAAATAGCCACACTGCAGTTACCGCAGAGCAGAACAGACTCCAGAGCTCGAAGAGCTGCTGCCTCAGCATGGTTTGCTTTTAATGAGCTTGCACATACCAAATATCTCCGGTCACGTTGGGCAAAAATGAAACCCCCTTTGAATGAAACCCATCCTGGTTACAACAGGAACAGGTGCAATGACAAGCAAAAGGCAAAAGCAACAGCTTTTTTCTTCAGAAATAGGCCAAGCTGGTAAAAGCAGCCTGCAGAAGGTTGGGCAGATTTCACATGTTTGTAGGGAAAAACATTTTTACTTACAAAAAAGCAGGAGTGTCATTTGTATGTTGAATCATGAAGATTTCTATTTTTATTATACGGGTTCATACTGATGCAGCCGCAACTCAGCCCTGGTAGAAGTCCGACATCCCGATCAATCCTGCCCCTCCAGTGGGACATCACGTATTTGATATGGCATTAACTAAATACTGCATGGGACTCAGCTGGCAGAAAGTTAATTCGCTAACCTTAAAATTATCTTAAATGATAACGAGCCATTAAAGTCAAGGGGAAGAGCCACAGACAATAAAATCATTTTAGCCCCTGCACTGGGCCCTCCGAGGAGCAACAGGCCGAAATCCCATAGCCAAAGCCGGTCTCCTCCGCANTTTATTGAATGGGTCTCACAGAGATGATTTTGACCGTATTTTTGATTTCCCTTTCACGCTGCAGCACTTAAAATGCACAGTCCAAACAAGTAGGGAGCATCTAGGTTATCCGGATAAGCATCGGGAGGAAACCCCACCATTACAAAGACCGGTGGACTACTCCAGTCTACCCTCAGTTCAGTGCTCAAGCTTGTGTGTGGTGCCGGACAGGGTTTTTCCGAGTGTCGCACCTTCACGCTGTCTCATGCTTCCCCACAGCAGGTGGAGACCTGTTTTCCATATTCCCACCAGGAGCGGCATTGATTTTGGCAGGTCGTTGGTGCCGGCGCGGCAGAGGGAGCGCACAGGCCTTGGGGCTGTTTCCCCGTGGGGCTGAGGCAGTCCCCGGCCCTGCAAGTACCGCGATTGCATAAAGGTGGACAAGAGCAGCACACAGCAATAACCCACGGGCTCAAGGTACCGGTCCCTATATTTGGGAGAAGGACTCATTCACCCGACATTTGGGTCACAGCGCAGAAAAGTCTGGGCAATTTTTTGTTTGCTTTTAATTACAAATAATGACAGGCCCCGAAGATACCAAATAATCAACATAAGCACCAACGAGTTCTTTTGAGCAAGCAGTGACTTAAAAACAGGACATTAGAGGTAAATGCCACAGGAGCACAGGAAACCTCTGGGAACCACAGTAGGAAACTACCAGTGTCAAACCGCTCCTGCAAAGCCTCAGTAGTGCCCCGGATTGACGCTGGTCCTGAATTTCGTTGCACGTGAACCATGGTAGTCTCTAGCAGTCTGGCTCCTGCTGGCTCCCAAAAAAAGGCTGCCCTCACCACGAGGAGGACGTAAGGGGTGTCCCGGAAGGTGACAGTCCCCTCCGGACTGCACCGCAGACCCCCCTGCTGCTGGCCTGAGCTGCTGAACCTGCCCAGCTCGGAGCGGGAGATGGCTGCACCGCTGTGTCCAACACACAATCGGGTTGAAATACTTTCTGTTTCAAACCCTTTTGACTGAAAAAATAGAGGTTTACATATTTTTTTGCTCTTCTTTCTCCACTTCACCTTCTCTCACATCATGATTGCCAATTATCTACTCAAGAAGAGAAAGCACACAAACCATGGCTTCCATGCAAACCAGAAAGCTGTCCTCACTTCCCCTCTGGAAATAATTGTGATTTAAAAAATACTAATGTTTTTTACTTGGATGGATAATTTCCATTTTAAGGACAGATAGGGCTTTCAAAAATGACTTTTCACTTCTGAGTGCGCCGAGAGGTTTTGAAAAGGCCGGATTCCCCAAAGGTAGGTCACTCGGCACTGTCTGAAAGCTAGAGCATTTTGGAAGTACCTCCAGGGGGTTGCCTAAAATCTCATGCTTCTGAAAGTCTTGGCCAGGGATGCATAAGTATGGTGAATAAAAAATAGCATTCTGGTGACTCAGACTCAGTAGTTGCATTGGGAATATACATCACATTATGAGTTACACTGTTGTATAGCGCACCAGGGATGTTCTGTATGTGTGTGTGTGCGCGTGTATGTGTATATACACCTCAGTTGTTGATTACAGGGAAGGTCCGCAATCTAAAATAAGTACTCTGTGTGACCTATAGATAGTTTCAGCAGAGACCAAAAATAGCCACACTGCAGTTACCGCAGAGCAGAACAGACTCCAGAGCTCGAAGAGCTGCTGCCTCAGCATGGTTTGCTTTTAATGAGCTTGCACATACCAAATATCTCCGGTCACGTTGGGCAAAAATGAAACCCCCTTTGAATGAAACCCATCCTGGTTACAACAGGAACAGGTGCAATGACAAACAAAAGGCAAAAGCAACAGCTTTTTTCTTCAGAAATAGGCCAAGCTGGTAAAAGCAGCCTGCAGAAGGTTGGGCAGATTTCACATGTTTGTAGGGAAAAACATTTTTACTTACAAAAAAGCAGGAGTGTCATTTGTATGTTGAATCATGAAGATTTCTATTTTTATTATACGGGTTCATACTGATGCAGCCGCAACTCAGCCCTGGTAGAAGTCCGACATCCCGATCAATCCTGCCCCTCCAGTGGGACATCACGTATTTGATATGGCATTAACTAAATACTGCATGGGACTCAGCTGGCAGAAAGTTAATTCGCTAACCTTAAAATTATCTTAAATGATAACGAGCCATTAAAGTCAAGGGGAAGAGCCACAGACAATAAAATCATTTTAGCCCCTGCACTGGGCCCTCCGAGGAGCAACAGGCCGAAATCCCATAGTCAGTCCTGCAAAGCCGGTCTCCTCCGCAGCGATGCTCGCCCAAGGGTGGTGGTGGCCAGCGAGGCCCTCCAGCATGGCCACTTGCTCCCAGGGCCACGGTTTGATGCTAGTGTGAAAAATCACCTAACAGCAACGCATTATCCCCTCAGCAGTGCTCGGGGCTGTCCTCCTCAGCGGAAGCAAGCCCTGGGAGGCAGTTCAGCATGGGATGCACGTGCCAGCTAAGGCTGCTGGTCCGCCTTGCGGCCAAACCAAGCTGGCAGCTCACCAGGGCCAAAACGAGATGGTCTCAATAACCCTTCTTCCTCCTCCCACATTCCCGCTCCATCTCCTGCTCTTGTCCCTCAGCCATGCCCCATTCCCCCCTGCTCCTCCTGGGACTCACCAATCACCCCATCATCCGCTTTGATTCCCAAACTTACCCACCCTTCTTTTGCCTGGTGATCGCAGTGGGTACCATTTGCTTGGGGAGGGATGAGGCAGCCAGAGCCAGCCCAGCCCAGCAGAAGCCATCCCCTTCCACCCCCAATCCAGTTCATGCCAGAGGGTGGACCTCAGCCCCAGAGGCAAAGCCCCCCCCCCCGGTACCCCGTGGCCGCTTCACCTCCGGAGGGAAAATCCCACACATCTGTGCCCGGCTGACATTAACCCGTACATGGCATCTCCAGCTTTGTTTCCTTTCTGCCGCCTCACTTCTCCCCCCAGGATGGAGGCAGGGAAGTGTGGGGATGCTGCTTCCAGAGCAGGAGATGCCACGGTGCCGGCTAGTGCAACCCTCCCCGCTGGGGCTGCTGCGTGGCCCCAGCCCAAGCCAGGGGGATTTGGCCGGGGAAGTCCTTGGCGGGTCCTTAACCAGCCTGGTCCTCTCCACGGAAGCTGTCGAGAGCCCCAATTAACACACCGACCCCGTACAAGCAGGAGTGCTGCTGGGCTGGGGGAAACAATTAAGCACCCACTGAAGGGCTTCGCTGAATGGACTTAATTCAACGCTTGCGCCTTAAAGCCGAGCACGTGCTTTACTGGATGGGGATGGGCAAGCTGGGGCAGTCTGGGGGCCTGCTGACCTGTCACCCAACACCAGCATCTTCAAAAGAAACAGCTCTTGGCACAAACAACTCCTTCTTTCAGGAAAAAGAAAAAAAAAAGGAAAAAATAAGGAAAGAAAACCGAGGAGAGGCTGGTGCTTTTCCACTCTGGAAGGTCATTGGTGGCTCCTGAGGAAGGAGGCGGCATCCTCATCCCCCCCTCCATGGGGCAGGAGAGAAGGGGAGACCTGCCCGGGGATGAATAGGGGAGGGAAACTGGGGCGACTGGTGGGCCAGTTCTTTCCGGTGTGGAAGAACATCCACCCCTCGGCGAACTTCCTGAGCCCGCGGGAGAAGGGCATCGCTCCAGCATCCCGTAGCCCCAGCAACCGCGCGAGCGGCTGCGATTGTTTTTCAGTCCTCGGAAGGGACTGCAAATGCGAGTGCTGTGACCCGCGCCCAGCGGCTTTGTCCCCAGCAAAGTACATGCAAACTGTTCCACTCCCTCGCGGTAGGTGCTTTACTGAGGGCAGATTTAAATTTGTGGACCGGCTTCCTCTTTTCTTATTTCCAAATCTCTGTTTCAGACTAGTTTTGAACCCCAAGGACAGGCTATGGGGGTGACGAAGGGGGAAGGGGACGGACGACTCGCCTTTGTGAGTGCTTTACTTGCTCCGAGGTAAAGTCATCTGCTTGGTAGGGAAAAAAAATCAGTAAAATGACTTCCACGCTTCTATAGGACAAGTGCTACAAACTTCACTACATGCTATTAATTTACAGTGGCAGGAGAGTATCTCAGACACGGATCTTGGGAAAACAGGTCTTCCGCTGGGAGTCAATGCATCCCCAGCCATAACAGCATCCTGCCACAAAATGCACTTCAGACCTTAATGCCCCTCTCACACAAATATACTGAGCCTTTTTATCCAACAACTTATACCAGGGAAAAGGTAAGTGATGAAGAAAACATGAGTTGCTCATGTTTTTCATGGAAGAAAGCAGGCTGGTGGAAGCGCGTTACAGCGCGCCCAGCTCTCAGCACAGCCGGAGCTTCGGCTCCTGGGCACCACAGGAACGCAACCTGCCGAAAACCACGTACGATGGGGTTGTGCATATTAGAGCCGGGCTGAAAAAAATGCAAATTGTGACAGAAGCCAAATGTGAAGCGCTGAGCTGTAATCAAATAGAGAAGCAGAGACTGAGCAGCAAATTGCAGCTTTTCATTTTTGGCAGTGGATCAAATCTATAAAAACCATTACCTGTGGTTCAAGAGCGGCACGGCGCACTCATTACCCACCCCACGCTCCCCCAGCAAAGCCACCAGGGTCCCACCCCTCCCTGCTCTGGAAGTGCTCTCTGAATAAAGCCAAAGATGCCACCGGGGATTTTAAGACATGCTGCCTCGGCATATGCCGACAGGTTTTTGCCCGTGCGGCTGCAAACCCCTTTATAGCTGTGGGTGAGAGCGCAGCCACCGCGCCAGCACCGCTCCAAGGCTCTCTGGGAGCTGATGCTGGAGGCACCAACGCAGGGCAGCCACCCCACGGGCAGAGGGTCACAGACACTGGGTGGGTGGCACTGATGGATGGACAGACGGACAGCAGACGGGCTGGGATGCCGGCAGCTGTACGGGCTGTGTGGACACAGGCGCTGCGCAGCTCCTCCACAGCCGGGAGGCTACAGGGCTTCCCTCCTCAAGTCTTCTTCTCTGGCCACATTGCCAATGTAAGGGCTCGGTCCAAAACTTCCAGGTTTAAACTTCCGTGGGCTTTCCATCGGATCTTCAACACTTCACGTACTCAAATGAGAAAGAGGCAAGCTCCCGCCTTTCCAGGAATGCAGCAAAGATGGCTATTACCCACCACCCTCAGCCCCAAATCCCTCTTCTCCCCACCCTCCCCAAAATCACAGAGAAATGCTTAAGGCCAAAATCACGCACAGCGCTAAGGACGGGATAATTAAACACTGCCGATCGTTACCAGTCACGAGAAGAAAAATAGCAAAGCAGAGGGTATGTATTTGTCACGTGGTGAAACCAGCTGCGGAAGGTTTTTCTAGGAGTTTTCAAACATTTCCAGCTCTTTCTCTTTTTTTTTTTTTTTTTCCCCAGCGTAGTAACATTTGTCTGTCGCAAGCAACTTAGTTGTTGAAATATGCATAAAGACACGTCACTCCAAGCAGTGCCCTTGTGTTTCGTGTTCACTTCCCCCCTCGAAAGAGTTTTGTTACGACCAAAGAACGAAAAGGAAGCGGCTAGAAATCTGTAATGGTTCCATTTATTAATACGTATATCACAAATACTCACAATATCAATGCATTCTCGTTGGCATGCTAGACAGAGGCATTATTAAAAAAGTCCTATTTTTTTTAAAAAGGTTTTAAACTTTTGCTTTCCCCCAAAAATATTTCATATGCCTGTTTTTTCTGTGGTTTTTTTTTTTTAGCGTGTGTGTGTTTTTACTTCGATTTGATTCAACAATGTATTTGGTGGCTGCAACCTCAATGCAAAAAGAAAGAAAAAGAAAGAACAGGAAGAAGGTATGAAGGCCGCAGTACAGCACAGTTCAATTAGTTCATAACTACCTAATAAAAATAAAAAGGAAGCAAAATTCCTGCCTTCACAGTAAGCAACAACACAGCTTAATAACAGTATTACACAGGATCAGGTTCAGAGGCAAAATGCACTAGACAAAGCCTACCGGGATACGCACTAGGCATACGACACTGAGTAAGAATCAAAGATGTAGAAGAACATCAGGAATAACGGTTCCCTTCAAGCACAACATTTTAACATCGTTTTCAAGTATCTTTATGTTATGTTACTGATTCCGNTAAAGCAATAAACAAAACAAGAAATTAAGATAAAACCAAAAGAATATATATTTCATATACCGGTTTATATGAACGTGTGCAACACTTATTAACCATGGTGAAAGGCTAATTACGCCCTCCAGTCACTACATGCACAGCCCGATCAACGCTGTTAATGAATTACCTTTGTTAACTTACGATGCAACTACTGTGTGACCAAGAACATACATACGGTGCCGTCCTACGCCGAGCCGCGGGGACGGGGCCTGGGTCCGGCGGCCGAGGGGACCCGGCTGCTCTCGGTGGCACCGCGGTACTTCACAGAATGGTACACTACGCATGGGACAGAGTTGGGGAGGTGGGGGGGGGGCGGATGCGAGTGCGCGCGCGCACGTGCTTGCTCGTGGGGGGTGTGGGTGTGCGTGCGTGCGTGCGAGAGACAGTGTGTGTGCTATAACATTCGTTTCAGTCTTTCTCCAATTCTGCAGCTCCTGATCTTGAGACAGGCTCTGGACTCCGCGCTCCTGAAAGACTGGGTCGGGGAGGATAAAAAGAAAAGACGGGGGTTGCTTTGGTTGCTAACAGCGTTCATGATGGATATTTTGCCCTCCCTTTTCAAGAAGAAAGTCGAAATGACAAAATATTCAATAGTACTCCCTTCCCCCCCTCCTTTTTCTTTTTTAACTGGACAGAATATTGGGATGAAAATCCCAAAGCACAGAATCCCGCGGGAAGACTTAATTCTCCATGAACATGGTAAGCATCTAAAACTTGCCCGCTATCTTCAGCAGGAGCAGCAGAGCCACGACAACGTCCCGGAGCGTATATAGCGTACCGCATAGAGAGCGGGGAAAGCTCACCTTGTTACACCATCTCGTACTGGTTAGCAGTAATAAACCGGGACAGACAGCATGCCAGCAGCATCCCGATCAACTGTTTCGGACAAGAATAGAAGTATAGTTAAATTAAATGAACGCAGAGCAAATGAGAGGCCGTGGTGAGCAAAGATTTCATGTTGTGGAGTTACTACACACAATGTATTTATGCCCTGTTTTAAGGAGCACTCTCATCAGAACAACAGCATTAAAATCTCCCGTCTTTCTTCGTCGGATCTTCCTCTTGATTGGTATCAGAGCGTATTTATTTGATGGACAGCATGCCTTTTTACTGCTTGTCAAACCCGTTGCCGTTGCCTGGCCAAGCCAGAGGTGGATGGGTAAACTGGCGGGGGGATCGGCCCACCACCGGCTGCGGTTCACTCGCAGGCTCCACCTGGGGTCCCTCACCACCACCACCCACCACCACCGAGCGCCGGCGGCCCCCTGCGCTTTGTTAACAGCGTGCTGGGGAAAAGCTTCCCGACGCCCCGGAGTGGTTACGCTTTCTTTACAAATGATGCAGCACCGGAGAAATGAGCGTTATAAATCCGGAAATAAACAAATAAATAAATAAAAGTCTTTCACTATTCCCTTGGCTGTCACTCAGATTATTGAAAGCAGATCCCCGGCTGCCGCTCGTCAATGAGCACTCAGTCATTTCAACGTTTTGCCTATTTGCCGTTTGTTAGCGTTTCCTGCATACGCCAGCAGCGTTAATATACTATAAATATTTCAACCTCGCTTTTCTCGTTTGAATGGGTCAATTAACTAACCCGTGAGCATATCCGGATCGTTACAGCTCAGCCCCGGCCACGGGGGTGAGGTGAGAGGGCCACCTCTGCAGACGGACCAGCCTTCCCTGGACCTGGCTCCAGCCAAGGGCTGTCACAGCGGCTCCAGCCGGCTCGCCCGTGCCGGTGGGACACCACCTCTGCCCGTCTCCTTCTGCTGCAGGCAGAGCGCAGAGTGATGCTGAAGGGAGCGGTGCTTACGGAGGGGCATCACAACCTTTCGGCAGCAGCGGAACTCCCTCAGACCCCGCAAAGCAGGTGCAGATAACGCCTGGATGGCCGCTCATCTAAAACGGTTCCTTCTATTTCACGCTTGGGATAGCGTGTCCTTTCCCCTAGACCATCAGTGCTCCCTGTTAATGCGATCACCATCGAAATACACATCTTCTCTACCAGCCAATTGCTTGATTTGGGCTGGCATCAGCCCAGTCCAAGACCAAACCAGGGTACCTCAAATCTGGATAAAGTGTTTTCTGCCCCTAAGATGTCAAGTTTCTGGTCAGGACACACTTCATTTGCCAGAAATTTGCCACTACCACTCCCCTCTCCTCTTTCAGTGTCCACCAGGACTGCCCTGGGAATCTCAAAAGGGCTTGGAGTCACCTTTAAAAGGAATGTGAGTCCCCACTGTCTCCCACGTGTAACCCCCGATTTTGGCACCAAATGCCAAGGATGACACTGCCTTGGTTATAACTAGACTTGGGGCACACATAACACCTCCCAACCAACCTCCAATAAAAACCTAAGCTACTAGGTTTTGGGGGCTTTATTTTCACAGTTGCCAAAAAAGATGTGGGTGCTGAAAACCCTCCTCAGCTTTGAAAATCTCACTTGACACCAAGAAGGCATTTTAGCCACCTGGTTGCCTTTTCTACTAAACTTCTCTAGACAGGTCTTCCAGCAGGAAACTTACTTGGTAGCTGGAGTGCTCACGCACTCGCCCAGGAGTCAACGGACCGGCGATGATGAGGATGCCAGCATATTCCGGCTGCACGTTTAAATATTCCAGTCACCAGGAGGATGATTTTATCAATTTGGCCATTTGGGAAGTGTTGCTTATAACTCACCACATTCTGCGGGTTTACTAGAGAGTCTTTAACACTCCCACTGCTTACTCGTGCGATGTTTCTTTTGGAGAATAAGATTTCCATTTTGGAGAACGGTAAGTATTTCTCTGTGCTTTGACAGGCAGACCAGAGAAGTGCTTCTGGGTGGCCCTGTCCCACCCACTTCGCTATCGCTTTTCTGTGTTTGTGGTACCTTTCAGCCTTCTCTCACCTTCCCCAGCTGGTCTCAGAGGTTACTTCTCTGCCTCACTGCATTTTTCATTAAGATGAACTTCATCATAGCATATTTCATCCTATTTATTTTCACTGAGCAAATTCCATCCCAGACCCAAATAAGTTTCTCCCTCATCCTACAATGGCAAACAATGTATGTCCATTCAAGTATGTCATGGCCTGCGCCATGAGGTACCTATTATTTCCCATTACAGGCACCCAGATGATGGCCATCATTGTTCCTGGCCACAATCTGCTGTTCATATCACGTTTACAAAGGGAAAGATGCTGCAGTCCCTACAAATAGGAAGCCACAGGCTTTTCTTTCCCCCTTCAGCTGTAGCAGACCTCCCCAGCTACCTTTAATTAGGGATTCTTTTGTTTTACACAGGCTGTAACTCTAATAATCAGTGTGTCTAAGCTTTGCAGCATTTGCAGGGATGTGACAATGTTTTGATTTACTCGTAAAATGAATGGCAGGTTACACATGAATGCATCCTTCGGATCTTTGGCCCACTTATTAATTCTTGGCTCTGACCATATGCTGGTTTATGCATTTAAATGGTTATAGTACCATAATATTAAACTTCTGTAGTTCAAAAATAATGGCATCCATATAGAGCCATTGCATACACATTTTATAGAGTGTTTCTAGCTATTACCAGGACACAGCAGAACGATAATAAATAGTGTAGAAGTACTCTGAACACATATAAAAACACGTATTTTCCAAGGTGTGTAGGCTTCCACGTTTAATCACAAGAGCACTGTCCCTCCTATAGCCAAGAAGAGGCGATACCGTATTAAGTTGCTGAATTTTCCTCACGGTGCTCTTTCATTGCAGTCATAACTACAGCCCTCTGCATTTAAATCAGGTTAGAGGCTCCCGGTCTGCGAACCACAAACGAGCGCTCTCCACCCCCCCACCCCCCCACCTCCCCCTTCCTCTCTGCATTTGCTTGATCACTTGCAACCTCTGCTCTTCAGACGGGAGGAAGCCCCTTATCCTATTGTGCAGCAGGTCCCCGCAGCCCCTTTGAAAAACCAGAGAAATCGGCATAAAAGGGTCCCCACAAAGAAACTAGCTGCTAGAAGTTGCATTCATTTCCCTTCGCTCCCATTGTCTTTCAAGTGTCCCATCTCAACTTTTATCCACTTATTAATTTATTTTTTTAAACAGTCCCAGGTTTTTGAGTGCTAAGATGCCAGACTTGGTTCTGCATTTGTATTCTCTCTCACTTTTCCCCTTTCTTCTCTTTCTTTTTCTAAGATTATTTTGGTCCTCTGAACTATTACACCGAAAACTGAGAGTTTGTCATGGTATGTCTGGTCTTTCTGCAGGAAACTTGAAAATGCTAACAAGTTATTTGGCTTTAGAGTGCTGGGAAACCCATATCCCTCAGGTGTGTCTTTACTACCATCCTGCTCATTCCAGACAGCAGAATGGAGTGCATGTGTTGTTCATCTCTCCGTGGTTTCTAGCAGTCCTCTCATGCATATCTCAGCTCTGACCACTGAAATCCATCCACAGCAACTTCCTAGCAATCTCATCTCCCATCACAAACACGATAACTGGCTTTTTAATATAGTTATTTTGCAGGAGTTAACCTTGACTGGAAGCTGTCCTGCATGACATATTTATTACATCTTATTATCCTGAAGAGAAACTGGAGTGCAATTTGAATTTCCATTTTATTTTGGGTCTTGGTATCTTCACCACTTCTCACTCTCTCAGAGAATTTCTATAAATAGAAATGTGTTGAACTAACTGGGAATTCATCAGTGGATCGGGTAAGCTAAAACTAGATATTTTATCTGTCAAGAATAATTGTTTAGTTGAATGATTTACCTTGCCATATTCTCAATGTGCAGATCTTCAAGCATCCAGGTTCCCTGCCTCTATATTAGAAGACACCAAATTTTCCATGTCACAAATCGCTTACCTGAGCGAGCCTCCTGTGCCACGGTATGCCTCTGTGGCACAGGTCCTATCTCCATGCTGAATCCACAGTGATTAGTATTTCGAAGCAACAAAATTCATCTTATATTAGATTTCAAGTCACATACTGGACCCTGATACAGTTCCCACTGTCCTGGTTTGAGGTAAAACAGAACCAATTTTGTTCAGTAACTTCGCTTCTTAGCTGGGCCTCTTCTAACTACTGAAATTAACAGCATATTGTGCAGACAATGTTCACTTTCTCAGAGCGATAAGACCTATGTTTATAGCTGATGCCCAGACATGGTATGCAGAGAGGCTCCTGCTTATACTTATTGCTATAACAGCCAAGGCCAACCAACTTTGTTGTTTGCCCCGTTGGAGGGTCGGAAGCGGAAAAGCGTAGTGGGGTCCCACCTGCAGGGAGAAGCGGACAGGACAGGTGACCCAAAACTGACCAACAGGGGATTCCATCCCATCTGCATCATGCTCAGTATAAAAGCTAATGGATCAAAGGGTCAGCTCTCTTGGCTCTTCCTTCAATGGCCGATGTCTGAGGAGGACTCTGTTCGTCTGCCTGTGATCCCGATCCGGAATCCAGTTCCCGTCCGTCACCGAGTCCAGCCTGGGACTGCCCCAGTGCCAGCTGGTGTCGTGACTGTCATCTCGGGAGCTTGATACGGTTTTGTATATATTTTTTTTCCCATTATTTCTTTTTATTTTATTATTAATATTTCATTAAAGTAGTTTAGTTCCTTCTAAACTCATAAGTCTCTTTTTCCTCCTCTGCCTCTCTCTTTGAAGAGGGGTAGAGGGGAGCATCTGTCAGTCCCATCTGGGGTCCCCCAGGTCCCCAGTAGCCAATTTGGCCTAAACCGCGACACCCACTCCCTAACCCTGCTGGCAAGGGGTGACTGAGGTCTAATCCTGTGCTAGGGCCAAATCTCAGCCTCCCTATACTCAGACAGGAGTTGCAGCAAAGGTGGATGATGTCTGCACCAGAACTGCGTCCACAGTCAGGCAGAGCTACTCACATTAACCTTAACAGTAAAGAGAGCAGGTGGATGCTGCACCGTAGAGAGGGACCACATGAGAGCGTATCTTCAAGTGATGGGAACAGTGCATGCTCAGGAACTGGTTTAGAGCACATGGAGAGCGCCTGGCTTCCAGTCCTTCGGTACGAAAGGAATAATTTCGCCTTAACACTGCACTGAGAGTCCCTTACCCGGGGACTCTACTGCAACCACAACCTATAACACCCCCTGCCCCCCCCCAAGCCCTGCCTCTTGTGTCCCTTCAGCCAACGCCTGCACTGCAGTTTTATCTAGGCAAAACTCTTCATCATCTATGCTGCTTGTGTAATTTTATTCTCTGCTGGGAACAACACAGCGATCATTTTGCTGCTCTGAGGAGCACCTGCTAAACTGAAATTATTCCAGCTGGAAGTCAGCATTGGCATCTGATTCCAAAAACAATCAAATTGTATTTTATTATTATTATTTCAAACCCGAGGAGCAGTGCAGAGAATGTCAGCAACACAGCAGTTTTTTTTAAAACTCTGACTCTGATTGGGAGGTCTGTGCCAGGCCTGCAAGACGTGCAGTGCCATTACATCAACTTTCCCTGTTTCTGGGAATCAGCACATTCCCCATGCTAGTCAACACCTAACAAATCATGTGAAGGAAAGGCCCTTGAGCATGCTTTACTGTAGAAGAGCAACATGATCTAATTTGTCTTTTATTTAGATTAAACCTATTCTCAGTAGGAACAGCGAAACCTCGCCTACAGCTGGAGCGCTGCCTGGCATTACTGCCAGCCACGGTTAACCTGAAATCAATTTGTAAACACCCTCCCTAATTGGGTCCAGCAAAACAGATTAGGCAGTAAATTATAACTGGCTGTCTTCTATTCTTCACACCCCGGGAGAGCCGCATTTTTCTCCCCTGCATCCCTTCTCGTCTCCTTTTTACACATTCGCAAACACCCCAAGCAGCTGGGTATCTACTCCCGGTGCCAGAGCCTCGCGCTTCGGCAAGGGAGCGACATCCCCAGCTGGCAGCGGGGCGCACACCGCCATCAGGCAGCGCGAGCTGCCAACGCCACAGCAAAACACACTTCGGTTTCCACTCGGAGCCGCGGCGGCGAAGTGCCTTCGCCCTCCCTCCCCCGTGCTGACCGCCGCCTCTCACGCTGATCTCGCCTCGCGCCCAAGGGCTGCCGTCGCGGGGGCCGCGCTCTGCCCGCACTGCCCGCTCCCCTTCCCCCTGTGTCGAGTTCACAAACAACTGAAGACCTAGAGTAAACATCCCGGCACGTGCCAAAATACAAACTATTCCAGCTCGCACACTTCCTACAGTCTCCTCCCCAGCTCCAAACAACTTTCAGGCAAGATAAGATGATGCTTTGCCGATCGTACGTACAATACACCTATTAGAAGGCTTTCAGGTAGCATTGGTCCTGACTGAGGCATTTGCCCCAGCAGCATATGAATTGTAAAATTGTACTCACCCCGTTTTTCTTTTGGATAGTTTTACCTGAGGCATTTAAAAAGATGCTTTATAGCCTTCTGGCTGTCTAGAAACTGAACTGAAATAAGAGCTCAGAGTCCTATAGCATCAATCAAGTCATAACCAAGAGAGTTGGAGAAGAGTATCAAGACAACCGTGACCATTCAAGAAGAACTAGAATAGCCTATTAAAAAAAACCAAAACCAAACCAACCCCAAACTCCCCCTGCTCCACGCACCAGCAGCTCCAGACTGGTGGTTTCACTGCTTCTGGATCCCAAAGACCCGACACCCACGCACATGCTCTGGGTGGCTGGCGGTACGATAAACCAACATTTACACCCACATGAAACAGGCTGACAGGCCAAATCATGGCCTTCTCAGATCTCACACCTAGGCTACAAAGCATCAGCCTTCCAGATATGCCCAAGGCAGGGCAGTCAGCTGGTCTGAGCCCAAACAGTTTTAGGGCTCCCTTGGGTTGTGCGTATGTTGACCAAGAGGACATGGTCGCCATTTTCTACAAGGCTTGGGGGCATTTACTTGGAAGAACTTGGAGGCCATTGTAACTGCTGAGCAAATTAAGCTTCAGAGAGGTCAGCCAGGCACGCGCTGACCACGTGGGGCAGCAGGGGCAAGAGGGCAGCCACAGCCCTCCCATTAATTCACCTGCCCATCACCGGCAACAGCCCTGGAAAATCATTTTTTTCCAGTGCAGCACAACGTAAACCTACAGCTTGCTAACTGAATTAATGAGTTTTAAGAAGAAGTCAAATAATTTTTCCTAGCACCTCATTTTTTCCAACCACTGGGTAAACATAAGCCATTCAACAGATATATTCATATTTTCAGTGTTGCCTCAGGACCCAGATTTTTAATATTGTGTGAAAGACGCAAAGGAAAGTTGCATGATCGTTTTAGAATACGACATTTGCAGTTGTACTATGCACTCTTCACAGCCAGAAGGCAGATTGCCTCTCAGGTAGAAGTGGCTCAGGCATCATACACGTCGCTGAGTGTTTTTGCTGAACCACTCTGCAAGCGCTTTTGCATTAACTGTGTTTCCCTCTCTCTTATTTTTGCACGTTTCCAGGAGAGTCCTTGCCATCACACACGAAGTGACTAGTATAAAAGAGCATCTTGTTCAAAGATGCAGGTGTTTTCCTGCCCCTTATTGATCAGAAGATTCTGACCAGACCTTTAGTTTCCCCAGCTCCTGTCTAGGTAAAGTTAGTTTGAATATCAGGGAGAACCAAACACCTTCTTAGCTCTCCTCATGTCCCTCCCATGCCAAACTACTTTTGGGGCAGGCAAGGACTTGGTTTAATAATCTGATTTTGGCATATCTCTGCTCAGTGTTCAGTGCTAACAGGAAAAAAAACAACTATTGGTCACCAAAACCTGGTGCCCCCTCCAGGCTCCAGGTTCGGGATGGAGAGGCCTGAAGGTACACTTTTATTTGAATTCTAGGCTCCTTTAAGAAAATATACGAGTGATTAGAAGATAGAAGCCTATCCAAACAATGGATAAGCTATTTGTCTTCTTAGCTGTTTATGCTCCATTTAAGCCAATGTTTTATTGGGTTAACCTCTGTTTGACCCAGTGGAGGGACAAGTTGTTTTCCTTGAGCTAGTCATTAGCTCAACCGTAACTGATATTCCCAAGGAGAAACTTCATTTAAGTTGAAAAAAAGAAAATCAATGAACAGATGACCTCAGGACTAATGAGCATGCTGAGTTCAGTCCCTTTCCATAATCCTTCCTTCCTTGAAGTCTGGGTAAAGAAAAAGAGAGAGCGGAAAAAAAATGGGAGAAGGGAAGCATTTATGCAGTTACCTGTGAGAATGCAATCCCAAAAGCCACTCCAGCTATGATTCCCATATTTGTCTCCATAAAACTGGTCACCAAGTCATAACAGCCCTGAAAAACAAACATAATCATTCCTTGTATCGACCTCCCCTGCCACAAATGCATACATACAAATTTCTCATTGAAAATGAACTCGGGATAGACAATATTTTTGCTGTAATTTTCAACAATGTCACCTTTTTATTTAATAGCAATTCTGAGTGAATGATGGAAAGTGGTGGCAAAACCAGTTCTTTTTAGAAACAAATGTATTTCGGTACTTTTAAAAGTTAAATGTGATGTTGCACTCATTTTTATAGGTCTTATTAAAGAAAGTCAGTTCGCATTGTTTTGAAAAACATTAACATAGCTTTGACCTGAAACCAAACCAGTAACAATATAAGTTAATGTATAACACAATACAGGTGTCAAAAATGAATAAATGCTCCAGATATTTAATACAAGCATGCTTCAGGCATCCAGTGAGGCACTCTGCTTGCCTTTGCCTTTCAAAGGACACCAGGCAAGGTACTGCGTAGTATATAACTTTAAACCATATAACAAAATTATCGAGGGGTTTGTATGAGGTTTCTTGGTTCATTTGCTCTTGGACATACAATTCCCTGTCCTGCTCCCCAAAGGCAATTTTCTCACTCCATCGGCTGACTCGCTTCCTTGTGCCTCAATTCACAGCCCACACCGGGGCCAGAAGATTCACACACACATTTCTGCCCTTCTCTTGGATAGGGCTTTTTGAGATGTCCCCCTCAATATGATAATTTTCGCCAAGTTTTTCCCCTCACCTACTCTACCCCTCAAAAAAGCATTTGAAATTAGCTTTCCTAGTTTGTGCTGTCTAAATGAATCTAAACAAGCGATGCGAAACTTGAAGAAAAAAAGGATAATGTTTATTTTTTCTTTCATTACTAACCTATCTGTCCATACAATCCAACGGCACCTCTTGGCCCCTTTTGCCATGCTTCCTCACATGACCAACACCACTCCCAGTGTAATGCCGGTCCCAAGGAATTTTATTTAATGTTATAACTTTATCCACTTACCAGAAGTTGGAAAAACCAGAAATAACAGTGAGTTCCCTTTCCCAGTTTGGACTCCTGTCCCATACGAGAGCATTGTCTCTGCATTTCCCCTCCATCCACACCCCCCTCACTTCTGCAAGCACTTTAGGAACTCTCTACATGACTTCAGAGCGTTAGATGCTTGTAAATAATAACAGCTAGAAGGAAAGGATGATGCCCGTTGTTAGAGCCAGGCCATTCATGAACCAGATTGTATCATGTCTTTAACCTCTTTTATAATATCAGAAGACATTTTATTTAATGCTGAGAGTAATGAAGTGGTAAGCCTAATGGTAGCTGAGGACAGCTGTAATTCAGTTCTGAAATGTTTAAGTGTACACATAAATCCTTAATTACATCTTACAACAGTGTACAGTATGTCAGATTCAAGCTTGCTTGTTTAACACATCAAGCAACTATAGTTGTGTGTGTCTTACATGTTATGAAATGAGATTAGATTTCTCAAGCAGCGCTTTCATTCTGTCTGACATGGCTTAATGTTCTCCCAGCTCTTCTGAAATCTGTTCTGTTCAACAGCCTTCAAGCGATGCAACATCTAACAGCAATGGTAATTTGAGGGAGACAGAAGATCTCGTTAAAAAACCATGCAAGTGAGAGAGTTTTGATCGCTCTCCTCATTTGAAGGCTGTGTTTTCCCAATCACAATAATCTGTTTCCTGAAGTACATTGCATAAATACGGCTTAATTGCTCAGTCCTTACTGTGCACGGAGTGAGAGCGCAAGCAGCACCCAAGAGTTGCATATACAGTACAGAAGTATGTGAAGCACTGCGTGCGCACATCTGGGTGGTGATTCAGAAGACAGAAGCGACGATTTAGCAAGTATCCGATCATTCTTGACTCCACGCATCTGTTCCTTTATTAAGATTTTAGAGAGAAGTAGTTCTGGAGGTTTGTTGGTAATGAGCTCTGAAGATTAAAAGCACTATATGAACACTAATTAGCTAATCCTAATGACAGCTTTTAAAGTCAGTTATTAGTCCCAGCTGAGATGAAGAAACGGACAGACTAAATGATTTACCCAAGGTCACTAAGCAAGTTAGTGGCAGAGTTGCCAAAGAAATTCCAGGAATGTTGTCTTTTAGTCCTGCAATTAGATCATTCGTTTAATCCTCTTTGGATAATTCATCATTAGTCCTCAGAAACTGCTAGTAATTTGATTAGCTCATCGAGAACTTGTCTTACTGATAGTTTTGCAAGATCCACCAAAAAGAAGTATTCCAAATATACTTATCCACAGGAATGGTAGCAAGGGTCTTCCACAACACAGACAATACGTATTTTCCTTTTTCTCCAACACACAAAGAGCAAAGTGCCTATTTCCAAGATGAGCAAGGGGTGTGGGTCAGAGGCAGTGACGTTTGCTTCCTATCTGAAGTGAAAGCATAGGGCCACACAACATTTCCTCCTGCTTCCTTTTTATTCCCATGCCCCTTTCAGAAACATCTCACTTTGTTCAAACATTTGGGACAACTCTGAGATCTCACAACTGCTAAACAGAAATCTTTACAACCTTTGATTACAAATGGCTATCTCAGAAAATGGGACACAATTTTTCAGATGTCACGGGACATTCAAACTTCCCCATGGTAATTAAATCAAGTCATTAAGTCAACTGCTTCCTGAGGAATCAGCGTTCCTTTTCTGTCAGGCAAGTTGTGCATTTGCAGGAGAGATGCTTAGGAACAAGCATGGCTGGAAGCGAGTGAGTTACTAGCCCTGGACTAGCACAAACTCATTCATCCCTCAGCTGCTTCCCACAATTTTGCAGGCATCCTTTGCCCAGAGGAACTCGCAAGCGGACGGGGATTTCTGTGGGCATGCACAGAGCGTGCAGCACAACCCTGGCACGTTGGGGAAACACCAGATCGATGCTGGGAATGCAAATGGCATCTGCTCAGTTATGCAGCCAGGAAAGGTTCAGAGTGCATGACCACTCTGAGCTGAAACAGTGGGATCTGCTGGTAGAGTACCAGTCACACCAGAAAGCTTTCCTGCTGGGAAGGTGGGCAGAAGCAGGGGCTCAGGATGGGCTGCCCAGGAGGCACTCTGCTTGCAGGGGATGCTGGCTGTACTGCACATCCCCTAGATCCACCCTGTCCTGCCTCTCACCTTCTTTCCACTACTACAAAACCAGAAAGTTACTGCAAGTTCACGAAGTGCAACTGAACGGAGTGGCTCATCCCTCACAATCAAACCAGGACACCCACCAAGATTACTTTGCTGGTGGCAACTGTGAGTTTCGTAACAGATGGATGTCACTAATGTTCCATGTACATCTGCAACAAGTGTCTCTCACTAAACTATTACAGAAAAGAAAGGCTTAGTGGAAAATAATCCTCTAGTATCTTTTTTTTAATACATGCTAGAAAATGTTGTCCAGTTGACTCATTTTCAAAGAAAGATGTTTCAGCCTGTGCTCAGCCACCGCTCCCACCTCCTGATTCACAGGTGACTGAGGTGAAAAAGGCAGAAACAGAAGACAGACAGGCATTTCCATATTTCCCCAGTTATCTACTCAGGACTTCTATTTATTTTGTTAAATTAAACTCTGAAAACAAAAACAGAAAAGAAAATAATCCTTAAGTCTGACTAAGCTATGCTGCAACTTAGCCTGGTGATTTGGCCACAATATCATTCCTTTTACCAACAAACTGTTGCCTCTTGCAAATCTCAAGTGAGAAAGAAAGAAATGATGATGCACCAGCACTTAAAGCAATAAACTGAGTTGTATTTCTGCAGTGCAGTGTCTGCTATATATGCTGCATTATTTCCTCTTTACTCCTCCCTTTCTTTGTGTTTTCTGTATTTTTATTCTCCAATTATTCATTTTCTTCCTGTTTTCCCAACCTGCTTTCCCAATCCCATTCTGTTTTCCCAATCTGCTCCTTCAGGTGACACCAGGGGAGGGGTCACTTTGGCTGCGCTATCCTTGCAACAGCACATGTTTGAAGATCTTCTTAAGAGTCACTGTAAATGTACCAGCAAAGCACGATGTTTGTTGTCCATCACCTATGTTTTCTCCGTTTGGGATGACAGTTAGTCTTCAGCACTGAAATTACTGTATGAACATCAGCAAGAGTACACTTCCCTCCACCTAGCTACGTCTTTGTCCTCAACAAAACCCCACCGCGTTCTGCAGGAGCGAGCAGAGCAGCAGAGAAGAGCTAAGTGACCTAACCCTCAAGGGGAATCGTGCGCACGTGCCACTTGTCCCGGCGCTGCCTCTGTGTGTAGTGCTGTACCTCATCCTCTGCTGTGAAGAAGGGGAACAAATCATAGAATCACAGAATGGTTTAGGTTGGAAAGGACCTTGAAGATCATCGAGTTCCAACCCCCCAAATCCTCTCCTCATCAGAAATGTCACTATACCTGGTCATTTGAGAAAGAATTAAAGCTTAAAGAATTCGAAGGCAAGCGGGGAGGCAAAGCCCGCGCTTACCATCACTCCGGCCCAATACACACGTTATCAACCAACCATTTGAAACACAATGCAATTGCAAGCAGCCTTATTCTCCACTGATGTACTGGATGGTTTCATAACAACTGTCTCTGGCACAAGGTTACTGGTACCTTCTGGTTTACTTTAGTGGCAGCCACGGTCATGTTGCGCAGATCCTGAGTATTACAGTCACTGGAGTTCATGCAACAGCTTGTAGGGATGCCGTGTTTGAAGAAGTAAGGGCTGGTGCTCCAATTGGTGTAGCTCTGAATGCCGCAGCAGCTCAGCTACAAGGAATAAGAGGCAGATTTAAAACAAACAACTGAACCAGAATTAAAACTAGCACAGCAGCATCACCGCCCACTCAATCACAATCAAAATAAAGGCAGATTATCTCCAGTTTTGAAAAGTAGATACCACCCCTTGCCCCATTTATCACAAAAGTATCAGGAATGTCATTTACAGAAGATGGGAGCAGACAACCTACTAAGAAAAAGGTATTTTATGAGCAGAATNTAGTACAAATTTCTAAGGTTTAGCAAGCCTCTCTAACTCATATAACTCATATAAATAACTTCTAGGAAAATTCACTGAGCCACGAATAGAAGGAGACCATATGTTCATAGAGTGTGTCTACGAAATCAGCTGAAAAAACCTAAGTTTGGAAGGGTGTTTTGCTCTAGATGCTAAGCTAGAAGGCAGTCACTCAGAGATATGGAGTATGTGCTGAATTCCCTGCATGAAAAGGGCCTATAAATGCAGTTCCTGTAAAAACAGAGCTACAAGTTAAATGAAGATTTTGCTACGACACAAACGTCAGACAGTTACTCAAAACTATTTAGTTTAGCCAACCCCAAGGAATCAGAAATTCAAACTAAGGGTTAACATTAGGCAAACAGACAATGTGACAGCAGAATATACTCAGTTTAGGTCAGCACAGTAATCTGCTAACCCAGAGACGCCAGGTTAGAGCCACAGTTTCAAACACGCTGAGGGGCCCTACCTAACTGTTGTCATTTCTAAATAACGTTTAGAAGTCATCAATACAATGACATTAAAATTTCAGCCGTTCAGCCAGTTACAATCATATAAAAAGCCAATTGGCTCACAGAATGTATGGTGAGCTACGAGGATACCCTCTTGCTATGGCATAGCTTCCTGGGGGAATTTAAATACGAATGTTACTGCTTTGTTGTAGTTGGTGGACTTGGTTCCCTGTGGTTGGCACCTGTGACTATTTTGGCCATGCTGCGTCATTTGCTCATGCCCTGTGCCCTGCTGGAAGGCAAGGAAACCTCCCATTGCTCTGCCACCGCGGGCAGAAAGGCTCTTCCATCGAGCACCTAATCCATCCCTCCCACACAGCCCGAGAACAGCTTTTATTGCCCATCTCAGCAGCACATTTGTCCACCTCCTTTTCCTGTGGAGAGAATACACTCTGTTTCTCCCCTTAAATTCAGCAGGTCTCCTTTGCAAGCCTCTCACTGTACTTGTGAAGAGAGCTGCTGCAGTTTATCAGCAATACAGAATGATAGATTATAAAATCCTGTCTCATCCAGCTAAAATTTACAACATTTCATAATCCTATTGACAGATTCCCTTAAGAACAAGGTGTTCTTAAGGGATAAAACTGGCTCCTAACCCTAATTCAAGATCTGGGACCAACAACAAGCAAGTGGGACAGGCCCTGTCTTTATTGCATAGCTTGTTCATTAAAGCTTAGGCATCTTGGACAAGCACACCAGTTGAAATACATGTTCTTTAGATCAGTTTTGCCAGCCTCTAATTTTGCTTTTAATATGCAGCTTGCAGATTGAGCCATCCACACTTCATGTTCTGTGATCAAATCTGAATGTATGCTTTGTCTCTCTTTAGTTATTAATTTTTAACATCTAATTTCAGACTTACACTTTCCTGTACGTTATCCACTGCCTGGCTCCGCTCATCGTTCTTGTTGTAATTCTGGATTGCTTCAGTATATGTCCTAAGGAAAGTATCCTTGATCTATGAGGACGAGGAAAAAAACAGCCCACATGAGCAACAAAAAGCATAACACCCGAAGCAGTTTCCGCAGGAAGCAAATGCATTTCCAAACCTAACAAGGTACCCAAACTAGCCCTTCCCACTCGTTTTTAAGTGCGTTTTCAGAGCTGGCAGAGATCCCTCTTAATTCTCAGGAATCACTCATGTCATTTTTCAAGTGGGATCTACCAGACTTAGAAAGAAAACTACCCCAGCAAACTGATACATTTAAAAAAACAGAAAATGACTTAACCTATGAGAAAGATATCCTTTGATGCTTTTTGCCCAAACCCTTTGCTCCAGCACTAAGTCTGAAGGAGGCTGCGGGCTTCTCTTTGCTCATGGATGCCCGGTGGGAGCCGAAGCTTGTGCAAACTCCTTGGTGACAGAAGCCAGTGGCATCAAAAGAAGACATGAATCCCCTGATGAGGTGGCAGCCCTCATCCCCAGCACTGAAGGTGTTTGAGTAAGGAACAAGAGGTCCCTCAGCTGGAGAAGGTCAGGCACATCACCAGGAAAGGCACTCTGAATGCGTGGTAAAGGGGTTGTGTAGCAGATGATTTGGGCAACCCACATGGCTGTGGCCTTCACAAAAGGCTGCCTCTCCCAAAAGGGAGCAGCAGCCTGACACTGAGGCTGCCGCAGGTTAGGCCAGATGAAATGGCAGTCCTCAGCAGATGGACAGGTATTTCAGGATCAAATTAAAATCTATCCACCACTTGCAAGGGTAGACACCAGAAAAGCCTATAGCAAGGGAAATCTCATGTCAAAAGAGGAGACTAGAAAACCACTTAATACAAAGAGAAGAGACAAAAAGGGTCTCTGGGGTTGTCCCGGTTCAGCACTAATGGCATGTAGGTCCATGGACTTAAAGCCAGAGATAGACCTGATTACAGTGGATAAAGCAGAAGAGCTACTACAAATCTAGACCATCATCCTTTTTTAAAGCTTCTTCCTGTCCCAGTTTCCTACCTCGCTCTATTTCTAATCTCTCCTTATTCTCAGGATAGAAATAAAATCCCATCTTCCTCAATATTTACAAAATATCAAAACATTGACTCTGGTCTGATGCAGAAGTGCTCTCTGCCTTTCACAAACAAGCACTTGCCTGGCTGAAGAAGCTGTGTTTAAGAAAAGTATTTAAACTATTTTGCAGCCCTTAGCATATGTAAAAGAGTAAGAAGATCTTACATGATGGACACACAAAACCTGATAGCTCCAGAGTAAATTATCAGGCAGCTGAGGCCAAGAGCTTTGGCTAAATCCCTTCATTTGGAATCGCATCAGTTTTTAAGAGCTATACATGTTATTGTTGCACATCAGCCGCATCCCTGGAGATGCGTATGGAGCCGCCAAGCTCAGCGACCTACACATTTTCCACACGCCAGAGAAATTCTCAGCAGCTCCTGCCCGGGAAGGCACTGCCATATGCAAACTCAGCACATTTCCACCTACCTCGTGGCGAAACACAAACCCTGAAATGCCAGCCACTAGCTCAGCCAGGAACACCAGGGACAAGAACATGGCATACTGAAAAGGAAGGAGGCAAGAGAAGTCAGAACGTGACAGGCTTTTGTCTCAGCACAGATACTGCTCAGTTATTACCACATAAAATTTAACTTTCCACTTTAGCCACCCTTTAAAGATGTTAATAAACCAAAGGTCTTTTGGAGGCAATACATAGGTTATTGCCTGAATATATTACATGTGTTTATACAACTCACAAATCGTAAGTTTTGTCTAATTACTGGCTTTTCTGACATTTCTGCGCCACCATTTCTTAGCGTTCTCATATAAAGTAAAACACTCACATGCCAGAGATGAATCCAAGTCGCTCAGGTTTCGATCTTGCAATAAGGAATACAGACCCTCTATGTTTGTATGGCACTCTGCTAAAGTAAATAGGCTTCTCCAGGTGTTTTGGTTTGCGTTTATCTGTCTTACTGCTAGACTGGGATTTGCTGCCGATTCCTGAAGTTTCTCCAATGAATGAACTGAACCACTGACTTCACTGGAAATATTCTCACGGTAATACTAGACAGATGCTTCAAATACTTTGCTGAGCCAAGGCCCATGTTTGGCTTTAGGAGCAGCATTTGGATCTGGAGCTAAATAAACCTTGAAAACAACGCTTTCAGTGTAGACATTCACAAACTATTAAAATTAGATATAAGCAGAAATAAAGAAGGTAAAGAAAAAATGCAAAGTGACATAGTAAAACTTGAAGTTGGGGCTTAATGTTCTGGAGGGAAAATTACCTTTTTTTCTCCACATGCTAAATAACAGTTAATTAAAAAAGGAAACATTTTAAATTAAATTCAGTCCTAGCAGGGTTTAGTGGAAAGAGGGAATTTTATTTTTAATGGAAGATTGTTGGGGAAGGGATGACAACAGTGAAGGAAGAAGTAGAAAAATAATTCTATACAGTTAATGCAGCTGTCAAATCACTGCCTGTATTTTGCTCAGGAGAGAAAGAAAGTTTTAAAATATTTCTTATGTGTACAATGAAAATAAAACCACGTGCTTGGAACAGCACGTGCCACTGTAAGTGACATACCTTTAAAAAAGTTACATGACTTGCAGAGCAACTAGCAGAGCCTGAATTCCTACGGATTTAGATCTTCTTTCACCTTTATCCCTGTCCCATCTGGACTGCAGTAACTCCTACAAGCCTCTACATGTGCCCTGACAGCACATCACCAGCAAGAGATAGCAGCAGTTCGCCTACGCGTTAGGTACATGCCAGTTGGCCACCAGCACATACCTGCCGACCCATCTGCAGCTGCTACCTCTCCTTTACTGTGCCATCAGTTAAGGAAATCAACTCTCTTTAAGATGTCCTTTTTACAAATCCAGTTCAAATTGGATAAGAATTGTCCCATCTCGTTAGAAAATCAGCCCCAAAATACTGTAGCAGGAGATGCATTGTACTGTCAAGCCCTTTTCCACTATCTCAGTGCTTCACAAGTGCTATTTCCACCCTTCAAATCACTAAACATGTAGGATTTTGCTCCTGAATATTCCTAGAAACAGAGTTTATCATATAGGTGTGCTTAACCTATAGTTACTTTGCATTTTAAGGTGGGCTGGAAAACTCAGAACAGAGAAACTTATAGGGAGAGAGGTTAAACTGGACTGAGAGACAGCTGCTGTACTTCTACTTAGTGTATGTTGAGTCCATGCTGCTTTTGAGATGAGGACAAACATACCATACAGAGCTTTGCTTTTGGGGGTTGACTTGTTTTATTCTAGTGAATGTTAGAAGGGAAAGAAAGGCTGGTGTGCTTTCAGAAGGTACCAACTATTTTTGCCACAGATTTCACATCACAGTGTTAAAATGACCCCTTTAAAATAGACTTCAAATGAATTTTACATTTATGATGCTTTGGACATTTTTAAGATTATTAATATACCTATCTATCTGGCTCACAGAAAAGCAGAACAATTGTAGAATTACTCACAGAGTAATTCATCATCAACATTTCACCCTGCTCCCAACCACACATGGGCCTGTATGCTGTGCGGTAGCAAAATTCGTTCCTACTCAATCAACAACTGGTTTTGGCAAAGATTTTTTTTCCCCTTCTTTGTCCAAAAGACACACGTGTTGAACATTAAGATCAATAAAATCGAGCTTATGTGCCTAAAAACACACATTAACATCTGGTGAAGCTTGGCAGGGGGTGGGAGGAATGTCAGTGCATCAACAAAACCTCTTTCCTTCTTGCTTAAGGCAGTTTGGCATGCTTACCAGTTTCAGCATCCATGGGCTGCCACGACAAGTGGCAAAGCAGCCAAAAAGACCGAAGACAATGATCGTGGTACCCGTCCCAATGAGCACATAGGGAGCGTTGGTGGAGTTCTCAGCGATGAGAGAGATGTATGTGCCAAGGGTGAGCTTGCCCCAGACGCCGACTGCGAGAAGGATAACCCCTGTGATCTGCAAAGCAAGAGGAGAAAGCCGTCAGGAGCTATCAGGGAAGGCATCCAAATTCTATACACGGTGATCCTGAAGAGATTCATTGGTGCTGTTGTCTTGGCAGAAGGAAGCCTCAAGACTTTTACTAACTCCAGAGGGATGGACAGAGAAAATTAATTTCCCGCATCTGGAGATGCTACGTTAAGACTGCCACTGGAGGACAAACATCCAGGACTAATCACCGCAAAGCTGACGATTGCCAAGGGAGGATGCAGTGTTCTGCCTGCAGGAACAGGCTTTCTGCTCCTACAGCACACTGAGAGAGGTGGCCAACTCCATCGCTTACCAAAAGTCAACAATAACCACTGCCACCTCACACCTCCTGAGTTTTGCCACAAAAACTGTCTGAACCACAAAAAACTACTGCTTGACGTCCCATCCTTCCTAATGCCAAAGTTTAAGGAACACGAGCATCCCTTGCAGTGCATTACTCTGGCAAGTGAACCTTCCCCCACTCCCCAGGCTATACAGCAAGCTATACACTGCCCCTGGCTGTGCAGAAGCTTTCCCCCCCCGACATGGGGTAGGACACCAGTGAGCTCTGGGAGAGCCCAGCCTCTTGCCTGAGATGTGCAAGCACCATGCCACAGGGCAGGTGGGGCATGCAGCCTCCCAGCACCAGCAGGGACATGGGGGAAGCCCACGTTGTGCCGTACACCGACATCGAGCAGTGGCCAGAACAGGGATGATGCCTGCACCATCTGCTGATCATCACCTTATGCTGACACATCTGCTTCAAGACTGTACACCCATAACTCATTCCCATGGCGCCGCCAAAGGTGGGACATGAAGTGTCAATCCTGAGTGCCAGCTCTGCAAACGCTTCCTGAATTCACCTAAAACCTCTTACTAGCACCTCCAGGCCACTGCCGAGAGGGAGGAGCAGAAGAAATGACCTGACAGTACTCTTTTGTTCGCTTTCCAAGTTTCCTCTCGTGAACATATTTATACTGCTGTGAAATCTTGAAATTCAACACTGTTACACCAGGGTTGCCCTGCAGTTGTTCATGGAGGGGATCCTTGTTCACAGTTATGTTGCTCCTAAAAAATCCCAGCTGAGCTACGTTGTAAGATCTTTCAGCTACTTTTCATACAGGTTGATGTGAATTAATTCAGAGAAATCCTTCTCGAAGGCAAAAAGGAAAAGCAGCTTTTTGGCTTTTTCACCTGGGCTGGCTCAAAAAGGACTATGCAGAGTGCACCCCCGTCACTGCCTTCCCCCTGTGCCCTTTCCACCGTCCTGCTGCTCGACACTAGCAGGCAAAGGAGCCCGTCCTCTGCTCCACCTGCGTCTGCGGCAGTGGCAGCAACTGCTGCTCTGGTGCAGCGTTTCTCCCTCTCCAGAGAGGGAACTGCGTTCAGCGGAGCTGCTGAATAATCAGAGCCACCTAAGGAAAATCCCAGCAGGAGGGAGGATGCAAAATAGATGCTCTGAAGAAACACACAGGGGGAGGGATGCAGGGGAAGAAAAGAAACCACACAAAGAGAGAATAAAGAGAGGAGACCTGACAGACAAAAGCAAATTAACATGTCCTCAGAGACAAGAGATCCTTTCTATACCAGAGAGAAAATAATCTCACCTGGCAATTTTGACACTTCCCAGCTCATCCCCTTCCTTCCCCAACACCTCCCAGAGCTGTTAGGGAAGACATGTCCTCACCCGGCTCCCACTCAGAGCACACCAGAGTGCGGCACTGCCAGGGAAACCCATCACATCCCTCTGTCTCCCTAAGCGTCCCCTGCTCCCTGACCAGCTGCGGCAGCTGTCGGCATTTCTGTCACACCTTTGGGACAGGATTAGCAGGGATTTCTGCTCTCCTGCCCACGGTGACAACAGGAATAAATCCAGCTCCTGTCCATCTTTCAGTGCAACTGCGTGAAAAGCGCTGATTCCTTGCTCTTGCACCCCACCAACTAACAGCTGAATGCCAAAAAAAAAAATCACCAAGTAGCTTACCTACCCATAGGCATCAAACGCCTCCACTGAGTTTGGTCCCATCCACACACAACGCTATCTTCACCTTTCTCCCTCTTCTCCCTAACAAAAGCTTTCTCAGAGGGTGCAGATTAATCAGCACGGTCCAAAAGCGAGCTGTGGGGGACTCGGAAATCCGCAGAACAACTTTTGGTTTCTCGCCTCTTGTTCAACAAAGGGCTGGTTTCTGTGCCTGAGCTGCTGAAAGTTTTACCGCTGTCCCCAGGGAGACGTAAAAGCAGCCTTCACTGCCAAAATGAACAAGCAGCTTCACATTTGAAAGAGAACTCAAGCCTTGTAAAGAGCATTTTTAGTTGGCTGTTTGAAACAATTGCTAACCCTTTACTATGGGTTTCCCCCGTCTCAGGGGGGCCTATCCAATTTACAGTACACACAGACTTTGGAAAAAAGGAGCAAAGCTTCTCGGTGGCTTATTCCCCTTCTGTTTCTTAATAGAGCTCTGATTTACGTGGCTTTAAAGAAATCCCGCAGTTTGTGGTGAGGTCTAAACCCTCAGCAAGTCTGGCACTGTGCAGAGGGGATGGGACGTTTCCATGAAGACATGCTGCAGTTGCGCCTTGGGTGGCAGCAATGCTGTCTGGAATTTCGCTCACGAAGAGGAAAAACCAGAAAACTTCCCTGCAAACCTTTTCATGACCTTTATTTAACAGAGCACGAGCAGTGGTATGACTAATGCCTACCTCCACCCAAAGGCAAACCTTGTGTCCTTATTTTCAAGATACACTTTTTATCCCTATCTCTCTGCTCCATCACGCAATCAAGGGAACAATCAATGTACTGAACTCTTGTTCGGTTTGGTTTTTAGGTTTGTTTTCTTTAAAAGCAGGAGGCACAAGAGCAGACAGAAGACCAGGATAGCACTGGCCTGAAAACAAGGCAGCAGGAATACACACCATCACTACATGCATCTTCTCCTACCTTACCTCTCGCCCTAACAGGCTGTGGAAATGAGCCCTGTATGGTTGTACATGATTAACGAAGCAATTCCGTCATTTGATCTGAAACCACCAGGGCAGCCTGTCCAGCGTGACCTGTGGGGTCAGGCCCAATAGGTGATGTAGGTCCATTCGCATCTGAAAAGTCTAAAAGGAAACTCAGGGCACCTCCTGCAGTGCGCAGTCTCTCCCCAGTTTTCCCCACTCCCTTCCCACTATTATGTTTCCCTTCAGACCATTCTGATAGAATCATTGAATCATTGAATGGGTTGGATTGGGAGGGACCTTAAAGATCATCTAGTTCCAACCCTGCTGCCATGGGCAGGGACACCTCCCACTAGACCAGATTGCTCAAAGCCCCATCCCACCTGGCCTTGAACACTTCCAGGGATGGGGCATTCACAACTTCCCTGGGCAACCTGCTCCAGTGCCTCACTACCCTCACAGTGAAAAAATTCTTCCTAATATCTTATCTAAATCTATCCTCTTTCAGTTTCAAGCCATTCCCCCTTGTCCTATCACTACATACCCTTGTAAAAAGTCCCTCCCCATCTTTCCTGTAGGCCCCCTTTAGGTACTGGAAGGCTACTATAAGGCCTCCCCAGAGCCTTCTCTTTTCCGGGCTGAACAACCCCAACTCTCATCTTGTCTTCACAGGAGAGGTGCTCCAGCCCTCTGATGATCATATAGTTCAGTGGCAGAATGAAAAATGATTCGGAAATCATCAAGATAAATAGTGGCAGATAGATATATGGATATGATCGATACATCTTCTCCTGGAGATGTACAAAATATTTCAGATATCCTGGCAGGCAGAGGAGAGCAACCACAAGCCTTTCGACTCTTAGAGCCCCCCTGAGCCAAGATTCACCATCCAGAGCAGCTTTATTTATAAACACCTACAACAGCCAGCACACATGGAGCAAGACAGCAGCAGTCCCACTCCACTGGTGCACTTCTACAGCAAAACCTGGCCATCACGTGTCCCCCTCCAAGAATTAAGATTTATCCTGGCAGTGGTAGGCCAACTACAGCCTGTGCTAAAAGGGGAGCACAACCCCACCCCAGCTTCTCAGCAGACACAGAAGAAACGAACCAGCAGCTGCAGAGCCTACGACACCCCAGATGAGACATCTGGAGTGGTACAAAGGCAAAAAAATAAAACGTTTGCTTCAAAAAAGCAACTACAGGAGAGATCCTGCCCAAATGGAAGGACCTGTGGGAGACTGTCAGTACCTGCTCTTTGGAGGGCTGGAACCCCATTGTCCCCACAGCCCCTGGGGGGCAGAAGGCTCAAAGAGGCTCCTGTCCCCTGCCAGCACAGCACTGCACCAGATGGGGCAGCGCCGCTGTCTTCTCCTGCTTGCCCCTGGGGGAGGCAGAAGTCACCGTCACTCTTGGCAGAGCAAAGGTCTGCACATTACTGATACCTGCTCATGGCTGAGACATGCCCAAGTGAGGGAAGCTGAGAAAATTAAGACACCCTTCGATACACTATTACTGCACCAACCTTTCAAGACCAGCAACCTTGAATCACTATTTCTTTTTGGGACCAGAAATTGAAAAGAAAACCCACCCTGAAATTTCAGGTTCTTTTCTGAACTTCTGGTTCCGTCTCAGCATGAGGAAAAACTTCCTTACTTTGAGGGTGACGAAGCACTGGACCAGGCTGCTCAGAGAAATTGTGGAGTTGTCTTCTCTGGAGATATTCAAAACCCACCTGGACGCCATCCTGTCCAACCTGCTCTAGGTGAACCTGCTTTGGCAGGGGCGTGTACTAGATGATCTCTTAAGGTCCCTTCCAACCCCTACCATTCTGTGATTCTGTGACTCTGATTCTGTGCTGTTTCTCCAGCCTTCAACATTATTAGAAAACTACTTCATCCTGGATTTCATCAAAAGTAGACCATGTCTTCCTTACAAAAAATCACTGTGGTGGAAACCCCTTAACTCACGTTTTCTCAGTCAGGAAACCTGAGATTCAGCATTCAATAAAACACTATTCAGCCTGCCCTTCATTTAGGTCAATTTTTTTAAAGGTTAAAAAAACCCCACAACAAAGGAGATATCCAAGTAGGGGAAGGATTGTGAAGACTACACACAACTAGAAATTGCATTGTTTAGTGCTAGCAGGTCTCACATTTCATTGAGTTTGAACTCGGGCTCGGCAAACACACCCCAGAAACCCTTGACCAACAAGATGGCAAGAAATGAAGCAGGCACGCCACCGGGTCATTTTCTAAGAAAAACTCCACTGAAATCAAGATGTTCCTATAGAGTGTTTTAATCTAGACAAATCAGCATGTTCTGGCTAAAAAAAGAAAAAAAATATGGGGAAAAAAAACCCCAACCAGCTCTACGCCTTGTTCTGGCCACGTGCATCATGCCCAAACCTCACTGGCCTCCCAAGCACCATTATCCTCCCCTGCACCTTCCCAGCTAACATCTCTGTCTATCTCACATTCACCCTGTGTATCACACATTTACTCTCGCATCTGAATCAATTGGGGATTCTCAGTAGGACTGCAAGACTGCACATGGACCACCACAGCATCTCTCCTTCCCTTGTCCTGCCTCTCCTCAAGCATGGTGTCATAGACACATCCCACCAGTCACTGATTGCAGTCAAAGGCAGGTCCTATAGCTCTTTTGCCTTCCTTCAGCATTAGTACAGAAGTTTCCAATGTTTGTTTCCAGTGTTATCTGCAGTATTGCCCCCAGTTCTGGAGCTGACTGGATGTGGTGAAAGAGTTAACGTGCCACAGGCAGGCAGAAAAATGACTGAATTGAATGCTAGGTCTAACTTCACTTGGCCAATAAACCATCTGCTTTTAAGAGACACACAGACAAAGGTATGGCCTTTGTATGGCACTAATACAAAGGTATGTGCCGCAGCTTTAGAGGAGGTAGGGAGAGTGATATTCTGGTAACGCTGGGCATTGCTGAAATCAGAACTAATTCTAAACATACGCAGTTTCTCAAAGGTCAACAGAAAAATGTCTAAGAATTACTTCTTTTAATAGTGCCAGGACAAAGATTAAACTATCAACCCCCTCCTTCTGGGTAACAGCCATGAAATATATAAACAAGAGAACAGAATTCAGAGAATAACTTTTGAAAGTGCACTATCTTTAATTCTGTCAGAATTAGGCAGGAAAACACTATGTACTCCTTTAAAATGAATGCACGCTACATCCTAATTGAGTCTGTTGTCTTCATACGCCAAATCTCACAGAGCACTGGTAGCATGGTATAAAGGGAGCTGCTGCCTTAAACTGAGATAGGAGATCTGAAAGCTACTACATCTCTCATCCACAGAGATTCATGAGGCCCAAATGTAGAGGAACTAATTTATATGCAGGGCTTCCATATGGAATATTTAAGGTTTATCATTTACAGAGGTGAAGATAAATCTGCAGCAGTAATTGCTAGTTTATTTGTCTACATAATTCATGTCCTCCTGTTCATTACAGATGTCAGCTATTTTGATTCCAAAGCTCTGGCAAAATAAAACTTGGAACCCGATCCTGATTGATAGGGAGCACACAGCAATCCCTACTGCTTCCAAAAGCAGCAGGAAGAGCTCAACATTTCCCTGGTCTGATTCTTTACCCACATGACTGAGATGTAGGAGGGCAGCTTCATTAATCAGGATCTCATTGTAGGTATCATTTTTTCTATTTCATTTCATATTTGCAACCTTGTTAAATGAATGTCAAATGTGTGCAACTTAAAAAGAGATCCAAAGCGGCAGCAAAGAGTCAGATGCAAGGAAAATACCCATGTTGCTGATATTTTCAGCTCTTCAATGCCAACACTTCCTTTTCCAAACACCAGCCTCCCTGCATTTTGATAGCGGTACACTGTCTCTGCACTGCTCTACTGCAATCTTCTCTTTAAACGGGCTAGAGAAGGTCTGAACATAAAATGGATGAAGCCAGGGGAAGGCAGACAAAAACTAATGCAATCCATCTTGGCTGAAGCTGAAAGGCCTAGCGATAGGTTTAGCAAGTTGTGAGGAAATGAAGGAGGACCAAGGCACACAGCTAATTAGATCTACCAGACATTTCCCCAAAGGAGAGAAACTTTTTCACGAAGAAAACGGTCGACCTTGACAACATCCAGAACAAATCCTGCATTAAAAGCATGTCCAGAGAGGCTTAAAAATAACTGGCCTACCTCTGAAAATTTTATAACGTTCCCAAAATAGGCAAGGGATCACATTCAAAATGTTCTTGCTTTACAGCCTGACAAGCAATGGCAGTGGCTGGCTTTGCATCTTCTCCTGCCTCAGCCTCAGCTCTCGTCAGGCAGGCAAGCGACTAAAACAAACATAAATCTTCCTTTGAGCTTCAATGTCAACTCTTCACAAGCAGCAGCAAAGCAATAAGAAAAGATATCATGCAACATGGAGATGCATGTAAGCCAGCAACACAGCTGAAGTCTCTATTCTCACATCTGCTGATCGTGACTACACCTAAAAAATCAACTTGGGTTACCTTTTGCACAGGATCGACCTCTGCTGGAGCTAATAAGAAATGAAGATGTCATGAGCTGCATCTTTGGAAGAAGGCAACTCTTTCATGTCCTTACCTCCCCTTTGGAAAAAATAAAAAATGATGCCTGTTGACAGAAAAATGCCAAACACCAAACCACCACCAAAGGTGTAGTCACCAATGGTGCTGCCTAGTATTTCCACTAAAAATGAAGATGCTTTACAAAAAAAAAACCAACAAAAAAAACCCCCAAAAAACAACAACAAAAAAGAAATTCTGATGATAGAATCAAATGTTTCCGCTAACACTTCCTTGTCTGTTTTTAAAATCCACTAGAATTAATACTCTACTCAGTGAAGACTCTACTCAAGAAAAAGTTGCAAGCCAGCTAATATCCATTTCCAGACTATTTGTAAATGGAGAGACAGTCTGTAAAGGTCACTGTGTTAGGAGAAAACACCTGCAATGGCCATTCTGGTACATAACTGCTCTCGTGACTTCAAGTCCCTGACTTGACCATTTCTCAATACATCCCCCAGTATCTGAGATGACAATTTTTTGTCTCCCTGCTCTTTGAACTTAGGCCTGTCCCGCCTCTTCCCCTCCTGTCCTGCCAGAGTTTCCCATCTAAAGAATCCCTTCCTAAGAAAATCCAGCCAAAAGGACTTAAAGAAAAAATGCCGTAAGATTAGTTTGTTCGATTACATTCCTCTCAGCGATCCACTGCCTGTCTCACCCGGGTAGGCTGCAACTCTTTGGGCTCAGGGTTGTCTCTTCCTGTCACACGTGCAGGATGTCCAGCACAACGGGTCTTGCTTCGTCCCTTCGCCCCAGCAATCTGTTTGAGTTATGATCCCTGCTGCCCAGCATCCATCTAGTACTAGCTGCTGTCATAAAATTGATTATCCACCACAGCTCTCGCTGTTTCCATCCAGAACTGAGATTTCTATGTATTAAAACTACTGGCCCATGCCCTCCCTGCAGAATCAGGGATATCAGCACCCGCAAACTATGGCAACAGGGATGCTGCCTCTGCTCTCGTGTCACCACCAGGTCACAGCTGAGTATTTAGTGCACCCGGGTCAGGGGACAGCCACCAGACTGGCCCTGAAATACAGTGGAGGAGATTTTGATTAGACACACTGATACCAAACTTAACAACCTGTTCTTGCAGTTAAGGTTCTTGTCATTAAGGTTCTGTGCTTTTCCTTGCTGGGACATTACTACGAGCACATGAATAGTTGTCCTGAGTGAGCTGCCACCAGATTAATGTCCTCAGAGGTCAAATTGTAGTGCTGGTAAAAAAAAAAATATGAAAAGAAAGTAAAATACTGACTCTCAGATAGATGCCAAGGTGAATACCAAGTTATCATGGAGCTGATCTGGCTACTCACCACCGACTCCACAGAGTCCATACTTACACCTAACTTTAACAGTGCCTCTATCAACCACAAAGAAGTAGAGTTAAATGACCTCTGATAGGAAATGCAAATTGCATACGCAACCCAGCTGTTTCCCAGCACCCCCACCCATCCATACACTAACCATACACCAATACTTTATAATACATATATTATAATATTATCATATAATATATAATAACACTTTCTGTGCAGGTTAGGGCAGAAATGACAACCAGGGCTGTGTCACTTATTCTGTAGGGAAACCAGGTTAAAAATCACAGAGAGGCGATTGCAACCTTCTCCTTGCAACCAGGAGAAGAGGCCAATGATTGTTTAGTGACCAGCACGGAAGAAAACATCAGGGTCATTTTGTTTGCTGCAGGATGAAGAACTGGATATGGCCCAAGAAGTCCTAAAAGCACTTATAAAGAGAGCAGTGTGTGTGTGGGGACACAACGCAAGAGCTTGAAAACACCCTTGCTGCATGACTCAAAACTAATAATTTCTTGCTAATACAGTAGTAAATACCTATTCTTATAGAATTTTCCTATAAGGAAATAATTACATGCCACTTGTAGGAAGATTCAGAAAGAATAATGAGATTTGGGACCTGATCTCCATACTAAAACCTTAATGAATGTTTATAATATACAGTCATATTCTCATGGTGAAAACTCAGCTTTATTACACATTGCATTTACAGAAAAATACCTGGATATCATAGTAAAATTAAGTTTTTCATCATGAGGCTTATGTTTATTTTTATGTAAGACACTTCATTAAACGATAGAAAATATTCTGTTTTACAGTTTAGTCACCAGTGGCTCTATTAATTGATGTATCTTTTAAGTCAGCTGCACACAAAAAATGTGGTCATCTCTGGATGAAAATAAAATGCAAAAATACATTTCTGCTGGGAATTTTCAGACCCAATTTCTTGAAACGTAGCTTTAAATATGCATGACTGAAGGTCTAAAGAGAAAGAACTTACAGTTTGGAGACATCAAAGGCAGCATCCCACTCTGCAAGCTAAAGCGCGTAATTAGAGAAAGGAGGTGCCTTCAGCACCCATCATTCGCTTGTGGAGCACAGCTTAGAGCCCTGTGGCCATTCGCGCTTCCCAAATACTGATTCATTGTGTGTGCCATGGCTCCTACGCACGTCAGTTGTGGTCACTTGCGAAGAAGTGGCATGGTGGTCTGTGGCCACCAGAACAAAACCCAAGCTGGTGGGGGGTCCTGGGTGGGGGGACCTGAGGGGTCCTGCTTTGGACTGAGCTTCTGGGGACACAGACTGCTTCCAGAGAGTGACTGGTTGGCTTCAGCTTCGACCTGCTCGGCAGCCAGAACCTCTGTAGAGCTGCAGCCTGCATCAAGCAGGACCACACACCTCAGGCAGGCGGCTAGCTGCAGGTCACCTGTTTGTCCAAGCCGTGGTGGAAGCGGGACTGGGCCCCACCTCCTCTCACCTGCACCTCCTCTGTTGAGCTGTGGTTAGAGATGGCAGGCAGCCATAGCCTCCCTTGTCACAAACTGGGCTCAGAGCTCAGTTTTCAAGGGCCAGCAGACGGGTAAAGGCTAAGGAACAAAGCCAGGACCGAGAACGCTGCTTGAGCTTGACATGGCACCGATGGGTGTTTCACATTCCCTGTCTCCATCCCCTTTCAAGAGGTACATGATGACAGTGGAGGCCAACCACAGAGACCTGATGCAGCAGTGAGGCAGCATCTTTGCAGCGTGCAGCTGATCAACACACCTCCAGGGTGCTCTGCAAATGCTGCACCTGAACTGCTGAAACCTCATCTGCAGCTAAGCTGCTCTTTCCTCAATTTTTCTTCCTAATCTTCTTCTTCCTCTGTCATGTATTTGCTCTGAAGAGGGCCTAGTCTGTCTCGTATTTGGCTAGAGATCTACTTTTGCTCCCAAAGTCTGAATATGGCTTATCCATGAATGTCATCCAAACTCACAGTGTTCAAAGAGTATTCACCACACTGCAACTGAACTTCAGCACAGCAAAAGGCTAATGGACGGGAAAGCAGTGATGGTGTTCCTGTACATGACAAAAGGAAAAGCAAACCTTCTGGCACTCAGATTAAACCTAATTAAAACTAGTCTTAATGGTTCAGGCAGCCTTTGGGATGGGAGGAGTTGATGAGAGGCAATGAAGTCATCATCTAGATTTGAGAGCATGCAGAGCACGCACAGAGGAATCCAGCCCTGGCATCCTAGGTATGGATGAACACAGAAAGGAGAGCCTGAGTTTGTGTCTGTCTCACCAGAGAAGACTTCTGTTTACATATGCTGCTCTCAAAGATGACAGTACCCACCTCTCTCCTCCTCTCAGGCAATGCAGTGACTGGTGGACGAGAATGTTGCCACAGAGCTTGAGAGTCACTGTCAGGACTGACGTCCAGCGAACTACCATTCTAGACTACAGGAGGACTCTCTGCCATAGGAACCACACCACAGGAGAGTTGTAGCCCTCTTCAAGCTCTGCCTTTCTGATATTCACTGATGGCCTTCAAGAGATGGAGCAATTTCCCATGGCGGCCTCTCAGCCTCAGCACTGGATTTCCAGGCTCTCCCTTCTGGTCTCAGGTGAAGAACGGGAACCTGCTCCTTTGAAGATTCCGACAGTCAGACAAAGCAGCCCTGTGACACCCTGTCCTTTAAATGACAGTCAATCATTTTGTCCATCGATGACCTCAGAGCCACTAGCACAGCTCTCCTCCGACACCAGCCTGGAGATTGGAGCGCAGCATCGCCTGCAGCCTGGCACTGCCCTGCCGCACCGCTGCTCTCGGCACTGGGACGAGCACTGGTGGTGCAGCACCGCAAGTCAACAGCTTGTCAAGGCGGATACGGACCAACCCATACCCTTTCAGGTGATTTAAACCTCCACATTTGCTTGGCTAAACAAACCAGCAGGTCCTCCTCAAAGTTATGAGTCTCCCTTCATGTCTGAAATTTGTGGCCACCATGTGGCCTTTTTTTCTGCTTATTTGCTTGTTTAACAAATATTTAGGGCAGGCTAGGCTCACTTTCTTCCAGATGTCCCTCTCTTTTAGAGATATCCTTCCCTCCTTGCCAAGCTTCCATGCTTTTAAAAATGTCAAAATCTATTTTTGAGTGATTAACATGGTGTTGAAAATTGCCAAGTCCTCAACAAGTATAACTTTAAACACGTGTACACTCAGTTCAATATCAATGAAAAAGCACACTCCTGACCCAAGAAATAGTGGTTGTTTTGAAGGTCTAGCACTATATAGAGCAGAATAGAAGGAACTAACTGATCATCAGCAAACTGATATAGCCAGAGAATATTTACCTGTGGGACCTGAAAGTTTCTGGAAGCTTAAAAGCTGTCCCTCATATTCACACTTTCAAATCCCTGCAATAGCAATACACAAGGATGACGGAGATGTGGTTTACACAGCATAATACAGCTTGACCTCAAACTTTAAAACAGTTCTCCAATTTTACTGAGATATGAGACTTCAAAAGGTAAAAAATGCAAAATAATCAAGACTAGATGTTTTGAAACAGGAATATTCCCTATTTAAATCCTTTATTGTTTCTTAAATGCTCTTGTTGATTGCTTGCCTCCTAATAAATCCATGCAAAATCTAAACTTCTATAATCCCTGTGTGAAGAAAGTAAAGGAAGAAAATGAAACACCCTGAAAAACGGCCTCTAGTGCTATCTGTGGTCATCAAACTAGGCATTACGTTCAAAACCCATGCTGTCACAAGAATGATCTAGACTTCAGTGGAGAGACTCTCTAGTACCTCAGGACTGACCAGGGGAGGGAAAACTTTGAAGGAGTCTCCAATGAAGGAGTTTTGGTAGTTTCAGCGGATCTGTCAGCACAGGAATTCCTCCCTGCACACATAACAGTCTTCAGATACGTAGCAACAAACTACAGTATCATACTACACCATCTTAAACCTAAGAAAATCATAAAAACATCTTCGTCTCTCAACAGGAATAAAACAAAAAACAGAACATGCAGAGAACACACAGCGACCATGTGGTACAGTTCATACAGCTCTAGAGAGGAAGAAAATATAATGTGTGCATCCTGAGTCAAACATACAGAAAAAAAACATACTCTCTTGCACTATCACATGCGTGGGATGACAGCAGACACCATAAAAGTCATCAGAATAGATACAGTCAGCAAAGACGCTGAAAAACAACCCTGAAGGGGAGTTGCTGCAATGCAGTTTAGGAGAGGAAGCTCCTCCAGGGAATTACTGCACCCATCTAACGCAGGCGTGTAGTCAGCACATGGAAAAAGGATTCTCCGCTGCACCATCACCAGCAATGTGCCCAGCGGGCAAAGGTAGGAACCAGGCCTGTTGGGGGCACAAAAACTATTGGGCAGATGCAAAGCAGTAACAGTCCAATTCTCTCCTTAATTAGGCACTAGTCTGCCACTGTCCATATGGCTATTATATTTCTGTAATTATGACTTCGCTGATCTTACACAGCTTCCTTCTGAATATAATGAGAGGCAGTAATGACATCCACAGGAGCACGAGACCAAGAGAGATTTCTCACTTTGCTGGCTGTGGGAACTGGAGGAAAAGCAGAGCTATCAGTTTGTTTATCTGCTGGTCTTACAAAGTTAAGATTTAGCAGTAAGAAAACTTGAAAAGAATTAAAATGTGATTTACAAGCTCATACACATACACACCATACACAACAGCATGTCACCATACACAACAGCAGTGGTGTGGAACTCTCTCGGAACCACCTTGTATTCAAGCATCTATGCTCTTAATAACCTTCAGAAATAGCAGAATACGGCATTGAAATGTGTGACAATAGATACGCAATGAAATTCAATAGTACCAAATTCAAGGCTGGGCTGCTGGGACCAATGCCAGAAGTTTCAAGCTCCTAAATTTGCAAACAGTGGAGGAAAAGGATTTCTGAATGCCAGCTGACCACGACATTTATGAGGAAGCGCTCACGGCACACACACAGAGAAAAGGGCACGTGCAACCCAAGGGTGCATTTCCAAAGGCAAGGGATTTGCAGAAGAGGCTGTGCACGGGCTGCCACTGCACGAGGCACCGGCGAGCCCCATCCGCAACGCGGTAATGCAATCCGCAGTGGGTGTAAATCCAGTTATCTCCATTCAAGAAAGGTGAGGTGACACTGCAACAGGTACAAAGAAAGACTCCCAGGATGACGAGGCAGTGGAGAGTGTCCCTAGCAGGAGGTGAGATGCGTGGCTTTCAAAGCCTCGCATGAAGTGGGATAAAGAGGGGTAAGGGGATATGAACCTGCCTGTAAGGGGATTACGCACCAAGGACAAGAGAGAGCTATTTAAGCCAAAGGACAATTGAGCTGGGAACAAAGCCGGCACACGCGGGTCAGGAATGCATTTAGGGTGGCAATGAGAGTAATGAGGTTAGGAGCAGCCTCCTCCTCTCGGAAGAGCGAGGCAGGAGGGAAGGAGGTGAAGACGACAACAGGACCGCTGCCTGCGCAAGGTGACAGCTGGGCAGCTTTCATCCCTTCACCCACGGGAGGGGGGGATGCCGGGCAGCGGCACAAGTGGAGAGAGCAGGAGGGCTCTGCTAAAAGCCCTAGTTGGCTGGAGCCTGCGCAGAGGAAGCGGGGGGCTGGGGGAGCTCGTAGCCCCCACCCGTAGAGTGCTGGGCCACCTCTGCCAAGAAGGTCATGGGCTGGAGCGCTCATTTCAGTTCAATCCATGCAAAAATCAGCTTGGGAGCACGTGTAATGATCTGATAAGGGCTTCGTTTAAAGTTCAAAAAGGATTTTATTATTGCAACTAAACCCCTAACGTACTAATCCCGTTTTACAGAAAATCACCCATTATTTACCTTCTCCTAATCATACTCAGAACGAGCTGAGAGCTGCCATTACAACTGCTTTTTTTTTTTTTCCTAGAAAGAGCACATTTCTTTCATAATTGAAACTTCTGGTTCTTTCCTTTTCTCCTTTTGCATGAGCCGTGTTTTCCTCTCCAGCTCTTTCAGGCACCGTGCTGCAGTGAAATTCTCCGGTGGGTACAGGTCTGCTTTCGGCAGACAGTGTACATATGGCAGATCCCCACTCTGTTGCTGTACAGCTCACGTGGGCCATCATGAGAAAGCAAGTGCCCTCGTTTGAGCGTACCCAAGTCAGTCCTTCAAAACCAATGATGTTCTCTATCACCATCTGTATTTGCTCTCACCCGCACCGTGGCTACTGCCCCTCCTCCCAAACACAGGTAGCAATGCAGCCAAGGAAGCAAAAAAAGTAATAAAACAAGGCTAAGGAGGGCAAAAGTATGGTTTGTTCCACTCTAAAATAACCCAATTTTGTCCCATTCAAGGTCCAGCACTCGGGCTCTGCATCTATGCAACGGTTTTTCACGCTGTTCTGTTCTTCATTTCTGCGCAGCTTTGTTTTTCATGTGCCGCTCCTTCCTACTAAAGAAGCCAAAGTCAAAGCCAGAAGTCACTTTTAATACTCAAATGCTTTTTTAGAGAGAGGAAGGAAATATCTGCCCCGAATCCCAACAGGAAGGCATTCCCATGGACTGTGGTGTGCAGATGTTGTGTGCGCTCTCCTGCACTGCTGGGAGATGGATTTAATAACCACGGTTGTTCTGTCCTATCTTCCTAAAAGCTAAAAGGAGGAGGAAGGTGGCCAATGAAATTCAAACTTGTCAGTTCCTAAAGAGCCCACACAGTAAACAGACACCATGTGCAGCCAGTTCCTAACTTCTAAAAGTTTTGTGAAATGTGTAAGTGTGCCTTTTTAGAAGGCAGTCCTTAAAATCAGCAACTGCCTATGCATAAATCAGACACACACCCCGCTGAAACAATTATGTGGGTGTCAGGGGCCTTCTGGGCGAGCCCAGCTGCCAGCTGGAGTGACCACTGACTCCCTTCTTTGCAGGTTTATCAGGGACACCATGTCTTTATCCTCCAGCAAGTCGGATATTCAAGGAGGCAGTGCCCGGCTGTGCGTGTGAAGCCATGCGACCAGAATATCCTTATCCTCAGCGGAAAAAAGATGACTGCTCCACAAGCCAGACTGGCAGAAAGGGGCAAGTGACAACAAGGCAGCTCTGAAGGACTGCAGAAGAGAAGCCACAATTCCCTAGGATGCTCCTAGCATTTGGCACAAGACTGCAGTGAACTGGCCTACTACTACGGTAGTATTAGTGTACTACAGTACACCATCTTATTAATAGAAAAATATTTCCAAGAATCAAAATTCAAAATGATCACCCCCCCCAGCTGACACACCTTAGTTTATAAATATTATTTCAAAACAGTTTATGACCTGTAATCGTTCACCAAAAGTCTCTGGATTACGTTAAAAGAAACACCTGAACTGTGTTTTATATTTCTATACATACACACATACTGTTGCTTAAATAATTGAGATGTAGAAGTGCCTCTGTTTGTGGGTATTGCACATGTGTATGGGTCTGAAAATAAAGGCATATCCCTCACATATAAGTTTTTTTTTGCTGCACAAGAATTGCTTAATGAAAATACTGACACTTTTGAGTGTGTGTGTACAACTGTGTGTGTTCTCATGTCAAAACGCCCTGTGGTTTTTTATCTAACCTTGCACCCAAAATGCTAAATTTCAGCTGAAACAAAACCAGAAGTCATCAGTCAGAGCAGGAGCAAAACCTTAAAAATGTCAACCCAGATATTTGAAGTTGTGTGACATTCTTAAAAAAAAAAAAGGGCAGTAGAAAATATCTGATAATCATAATACCAGGTGACACTACCAGATTGCTGATAACAGACATGTAACTGTACGGCTTGTACTTTAATGCTCTTCTGAGACACAAACTCACCCGCAACCCTATTCTCCGTCAGGATGGTCAGGCCACCAGAAAAGCTTTTTAACCATAGATCTCCCAGCACTTAAACTCAGCTTACGTTCTGGTGTGGAACCAGGAGCTGTGGGACACATGCAGGATTCCCTCATCCCACCCTGAAGCTTTGCCACAGCTCCTTTGGGAGCACAGGGACCAACGCGCTCGTTATTCGTAGCTGAGTTGCTGTGAGTCCCTTCAGAAGAGCCTGAGGAGGCAATGGCTGCCGCTTTCGTCTGTGGACCGCTCACCCCCACTGCCGTACCTCCATCTGGGCTGTAAAACACCCTTTGTCAAAACCAGCAAAATACGTAAAAACTTCTGAGCAGGAATGCTCCTGCTATTTGAGATGTAGTGAAAGATTTGCAGGAGGTGGCTCAATTGCTCCTCTCTCCTTCAAGTTTTCTTTTCTTGAAACAACTACAGTGATGGCCTCAATGACAGATGCACCAAATTGTACCGGACTTTGCATATCTTATTGCTATGAAGGATGATTCATTTTTAAATACTTTAAGACTTCTTTATTCCTATTCAACTCATCAGCTCTAATCGGGTTGTGATATACCGTTAACATACTTAACTAACCAAATCCGCAATCAAAGCAAATAAATGAAGTAGGCGGGTCGTTGAAACGAAAGGAGAGAGGAGGACTTTATCGGGATCCCCAGCTCCGGCACACACGGTTTCGGACTCTAACTTGCAAAGCTGCGCTGAGCCGCTCAGGGCAGCCGCTGGGAAGGCAGAGGTGAGCAGCCATCCCGCTGGCTCCCGGTGCTGCTCTTCAGTTCCCCCAAGGACGAGATGAACTCCCCACAGTAAGAGAGAGAGGTTCTGCGCGGCAGCTCTTCTGGGTTTAAAGCTCCTTTAAAGCTCCTGTAACTAAGACAACTGGTGAAAGCCTCTCCATGCATTCGGCACCAGGGCGCTTTCGGCTTCACTGGAAATAGGGCTAATAAAAAAAGCCCATGTTTACATACAGCAGAAAAGGAATACGTTGAGAAAGCAATTTCATTTTCAAGCTTGAATGGAAGTACTGCAATTAATGGAAAGTAAAAAGCTAAATATAAAAAGTAGGCACTAAAAAACCTGTTATATGTTTTAGAACAGCAATTAAAGGAAATGATTCAGTGTAGAGCTCCCGTTGAAAAGATTAAAGAAAACCATCGCCTCTTTCTCAAGAAGAATTACAGTTTGAAGGGAGGTTTCATGATAGTATAATGATAGTTTATTTACAGATATTCAATATTTATCTTACTAGCATTCATATTAGCGGCAAGGCAAGCTAATGTTACCATCATTATACACATCATTCTGTTTTATTTCATTTGACTGGTTGTTGTAAAATTCATGTTTGCGCTGTTGCCAGTCAGTCTTGTTCAAGCCTCCTCTATGATCTTAAAGGCTCCAATTTGGGGAGCCACCTACTAACGAGAGAAAATAGAAGGCATTAAAAGGCTGAGCATGAGCCATACAAATTCCTAGTTGATTACTCTCTTACACGCATTTACCAAGCTTTCCTATTTTACTTCACCAGCTCTTACTACACACTGCCAGCAGCTGTCACAGACTGTACTGTGACTGGCTCCAGGCAGGGATGTAGCTCACAAATTTGCCATCTTATCTGGCTGTAGCTGATGCTCACTGTTAATCCAGGATGACACACCGGCGACATGGTGACTTACCAAATGGGCAACATTAAACTTAAGGTATGGGAGCCTGGCAGCCCAGGAACAAATTAGTAGCAAGGAAGACAACAGTAAACAAAGTTGCTACAGTCACCCACTCATAATGAAAAAAAAAAAACAAAACACCTTGACACAAAACACTATGGGAAATACCAGACATACCTCTTCCATTTCATGTTGCCAACCACATTGTTAACACACATTACAGTGCTTTCACTTTCAAATTCCAGGCATATACAAAATGAGTAAATCCTCCTACTTAATTAACATATAAAAATATAAAGACCTGCATTTTAATATGCATTATATTAACAGGCGGACCTTGTGGCTTCCAAGCCTGTCAGGCTGTTGCGGAGCTCTCCTGCCTGAACATTGCTGAGGACAAAGCTAGGGAATCGTCTACTTTCCTAGGATTCACGGGCAGAAAACGCACAACAAAGGCAGCTTCCAGCTGTGACAGCCCTGACAAATAGCTCCAGTATGTTCTGCTTCTCCAAAAACACATTGTTCCCATTTAAGTGTGTGCTACAGGAGTGCTCTGAGATCAACCTCTGGAGAAGAAGACACAGCCCAACAAGTAACAGGAACTTCTCTGAGAGAGTCTACATCATCGTTGACTTCCTCAGTCTGTAAGTCTCTCATCAAGAAACACGAAAATCTAGAATTAACAAGAATGAATCTTTTTTGTTTGTGTCTAAAGGGACAGACTTCCAAAAATGTATTTCAGATACACTGTGAATTAAGCACAGAAGGGATGAAACTCACTGACCTGTAGGTTACTCAGACATCATTCACGATATGAATGAAATACCAAATGTATGCCTTTTCAATTAAAAAAATAACTACCAGTCTGTAATATAGCAAGAAAGAAAAACAATGTGACTTACAGAGTTCTTTGCACAATGCAAATCACTTACATCTAACTCCTTCTACCCTTACATCATCCCAATAGACCAGACAAGAAGATTTGACTCTCAGGCCACCAGGTTCCTAAACTGGTTCCAGGTTCCCAGTTCAGATCTTACTATAGTGAGAAATTACAGGAGAAACAAACAAACAAACAATGATTTGTACGCCCTAGACATTTGAAAGGGATTTGATGCATCTCTTCCCAGAGCAGTGTGGTATTGTTTAATAGCCAGCAACAGAAAATGGATGATTGGGAGCACTGGATGCTCCCACTGGCTTGGGGAGAGGAGCACACTTGGGTTTGTAGTAAAAGAACCTGGATTTCTTTAGACATTAAAATGTGTGCCATTCATAAAGGCAAAACACTATGGCTGGATGCTAAGGCACAAATGCATAAATAGGTGTCCAAACAAAAACATATCACAAGAATATTTCACATTGCCAGGTTGGATGGGGCTTTGAGCAACCTGGTCTAGTGGGAGGTGTCCCTGCCTATGGCAGGGGTGTTGGAACTAGATGATCTTCAAGGTCCCTTCCAACCTAAACCATTCTATGATGGTTCTATGCCACTGTGAGATGAAGCTGTCTACAAAACACAGCTTAGTAAGTGCAGGCCCCAAAAGATGCCTCCCCTTCAGGGAGAGAATCAGTTTCTCTGACTGAGTGCAAGGGTCAGAGCTCTGTGACACTTGAGGGGACGAACTCATGGGAGCCATAACAAGCAGGCACCACTCAATACTTGTCACGTTACTGCACACAGGGCAGCACTGGGGAGTCCCCTTGTCCCTCAGTGGGAAAACCACAGAAACTCATCAGCACATCCCAGACAAGGCTGAAACCAGACCTGAAGAAAGCCTGGTAAGTTTGGAATAATTATGATGTATTTGGTCTGCTCTTGTTACCTGCTCACTGGGTACACGATACATATAATAAAAGGATGTGAAGTTCTCAGAAGTTAGTTTTCCTTTCACTAAAATGGCCCACGTAGATTGGGAAGTCAGAAGGTGAGAATGTTCCCACAATACAAGTACATTGCCCCCATTATAAGTAAATATAATTGCCAGCACAATTCAAGGCCTGGCTCTAAAGTACTTAAATGCTTGGGAGAAGTTTCACCTTAGCAATTTTGTGCTATAGTTGACAGCACAGCAGAACACCTTGTTACTGAGAGAGCAAGAATGGAAAGAAGAAAAATAAAGAAGGAATACAGGAAAACATAAATAGAGAAAGAAGCATAAATAAGTGCAAACAAAGCAAATCTTCAAAAGCAAACGTGCTCTCCTGAAGAAAATTAGCTGAAGTTTGTTATCTGGCAGTAGCAGTTTTGGTATATAACTTCACCCACCAATAAAAAATAAACTAAACTGGTTGAAGGAGGCTCCGCCGTCTTTCTCTCATCCTCTTTTGTCTTTGGCTGTCATTTTGCTCCATCTCCGTGTTTTCTGCCCCTCACAGGTGCCTGGGCAACCCCTTCTAGGCGTGCCTGCCAGGCACTCGGGCTCTACAGCCCAGAGGTAGGTTTGCTCTCTTCTAAATGCCAGCCCAACACAAAGGGAAGCCAACAAAAAACACAGGGAAGCTGCAAAACGTTTCGGTGGCTCCAGATCTCCTCCCTCCATGGAGGGGCATTCAAAAGCCACCAGTGATCTGCTGGGTACAGAAAGGTAGAACAGAATGGCTCTTTTCCACCATACTGTATTACTTGCTCTCTTGCATCATATAAAGAATACTTAAGAGTACCCTTCAAAGCAAAGCAATGCTTAAACTATAATGAAAAAATGTCCTTTCTACATACTTTGCCTTCTCCCACAGCAGGACTGCTCAAACACAACCACATTCCCCTTTGTGCTAACCTGACAAAGTAAATTGAACTTACTTTGATCAAATTTGCTGAAAAATTCAGATCTGAAAGGGCTTCTGAAGCACATTTACACACGTTGATCAAAACATTTTTCTCATTCAAATGGATATTTTAAAGTCAACACAAGTAAATATTCCCCTGCTGCATCATTACAGGAATTACACTGTTTAAGAAAGCAATGATAAGGAGAAAGGAAAATCTGTTAGAAATTGTTGATATTGTTTTCATTGTCCAAGCTGATAGAGTGCCAAGAGAAATGGAAAACCAAGCCCCGCCTATTGGAAACAAATTTCTTGCAGCACTTACAACCAGGCATACCACTGGGTATGAGCCATTGCCTCCTTCTCTGGAATGGCTAGTACCTGGCAGCAAGCCATCAGCAAGGTATTATCTTCACTGTTATTTCTTAAACTGGTAATGTCCCATTAAAATGCAACATGATTATGAAAATGTTCCTTTCAAAACTTAAAACCAGCATTAATTTACAAATCAGGATCACCAGTGTACATATTTAGCTGCATTGCCTGCATTACTGCTGCTAAATGAAGCCAAAAAAATGTTTTATTAATTTAAGCAGATGTCCTTTTTTAATAGAAAAATATTTTTTTCTAGTCTGCCTCACTTGCTTAATTAAATGAAGGCATGGAATAAGTAGGAAATGGTATAAAGCAATGCAATATGGCTTACTGAAGCTTAGTTACTGCAAATTAACCCAAATAACTCTTTCTGAAAAGCTGACTCACTTTTTATACAACAGGAATACCACTGGAACCATCTGAGTTCCCTTCAGTAAAGCTGCTGACAGAGCACCACGTGGAAAACACAAAAAAAAGCTGTACAGATACAGTCTGATGATAATGGAGCTGGCAAAATGGGGGAAGCTGCAATAGCCTTTGCCAATAGGAGTTATTGGAGAAATTCTGCAAGCATTGGAGCCACCTTATTTTTATGAATGTCACAAAAAATTAGGAATATCCTAAGGAAAGTTGATTGGTAATGAAACTGGCCAATACTGTCACACAGAGGACACTGGAGGAAATGGAATCGTTTCACACCAAAACAGAAGGAACCCGATTAACTGTGTAATGTCTTTAGCTAGGAATACAGATCTCTGCCATACGTTGCTCTCAGTCATCAGGAATGACGGATGAAAGACCTGTACTAGCTGCTCAGAAGATGAGTATTAGCTACCAACACAGGTGTGAAAAATGCTTGTGCAAATGATGTATTTCTAGTAGGCACATGGAAATACGGGTGCTACAGAACAAAGCACTGATGACATCTCTTCTGGAGTAGAGTATGATTCTGGCTGTCCATGTTCAAATATGACATAACAAATGCACAGAAGATCCAGAGAAGAAATGCTCAGCTCTTCCACCTCCGATCAGCCTACTGTAGGAGGAAAGAACAGGAGATTGTGGCTTGCTCTGCTGAACACAGCAATACCTGAGAGTAAGTCCAACTGTCTTGGAGCTCAGCTGGCTTCCCTTGTTTACTCCCAGGGAACTCCATGTGTACAAATCCACAATTGTATTGTCTTGGGATTAAATTAGGTGTTTAACCCCTCATACAAACGAGTTTATGAATAGCCTTTCAACAGGACTTTTGGAGGCAACAGCCAGTTAGATCTGAGACAGAGTTTGGTCAATACACGAAGGCATCAGATGACGTAGCTACCAGTGGTAGCAGGGAGTCAGGTACTTTCCTCCAGGAGGTGCTTTCCATTCCACATTTCTACAGTTCTAGAAATATCTACATATGTTAAAATCCATATTCATGTTAGGTCTTTTTCAGTGTTAAAACATAGCAATAATCAGTTTTTTAACCTGACTGGCTGCCCGCAAATCCCAGCTCTCTGCAAGAGACTTCTGCTCTGCCTGACCTGCATGCAGCACAGAGAAGAACCCGAGCCCTGAAGTGGACCAAACCTTGATACTGCCTAGAAGCCCTGGTAATCCTGCATGCAAGATGTACAGCAGCGAATGCCCACAACGCTGTTTGGATGCCAAGTTTAACACATGCATTTCCTGGCAGCAAAACCTAGAAAGGGAACAAAGGTGGTGTGAGAAAGCAAGCTCTTATCTTTTTTCTTTAAAATCTTCATCGGAAGACTTAACCTTCTCAAACTCCAGTGTGTAACTCCATGTCAGGGTCACTGGTGCCTGCAGGGAGCCTCCACAAACACCGTGACAGTTGCAGAAACCACAGTTTTCCAAGCTGCCTAGTGGGTTCCTCGTCTTCCTCCAGCAGCAGTACAAGTCACACTCACGATGGTGCAAGTGCAAGGTCTAAGGGTAGTTTCCAGTCATGCTCTCAACTCTTTTTCGCAAGCATGCATGACCTATGTGACTATGTGGATTGTGCATAAAACTGGATTAAACAGCCAGTTTAAATTAGAGCTGGCTGGAATAAAAAAAAAAAGCAAAGGTATTTTTGTGGGGAAGATCTCATTCTGGTTTACAGGTTTTATATTCCAACTTGACAATGCCTGCTAAGCTTTCAACCCCCTGTTCTGAAGCATCAAGCATATGGCTCTCTCTAAATCCATCCAGCATTACTTGCACAGTTTTTTCAGATCTCACTCTTCCTTTTTTAACATGTAAGCGAGCACCCACACCCACAAAGTAATGCCTGCCTGGCTCCGCAGAAACACTGAGATAAAGACTTAGAAGTCTCCATCCACAGAAGCACTTGGTAGACTATGGATCGCTTATTTTAACAGATTTTAGGTATCTTAATGCTAAGCCAGAGCTGTGAGCTCCCACTTTCTCTATTTCCTTCGTCGATCTCTCCCCATCCAAAACCCCAGCGTTGACACTTGGCTGTCAACACTACTAAACCATGAAGACTGCACCCAAGAATGGGCATCCTAAGGCAGGGGATAAAATACAGAGGCAGCAGCTTTCATAACTACTATAAACCAGACTACCAGAGGCTGTAAGAAGCCCAGCATGTAAATAGGAAAATTTTCAAAAGCACCAAGATATTCAGAAGGGATAATGCAGTAGAAAACAGGCACCCAATTTCCAAAGACTGTCTTTCATCGCACAGAGATCCAGAAATCAGACCATCTGAAAGCTCCAGGACCCATCTGCACCTTTAGGTACCTAAACATCTTTAGAAACCTGACTCTACATAAACATCACCTTTTCTGACCACTCTCATTTCTGCATTAATCTCTCCCTTCTCTCACATCCCTTGACGTGTTCATTTTTTTCATTTAATCCATCTGAGAATAACATACCAAACTATTCAGTATTTCAACTCCCTACCCATAGCCTTTTAATATAGACACAATATATTTACAGTGGATCTTTAACATAGATGTGTAACCAGTAACATCAGCAGAGACAGTTCCTGTAAGGAAAAGGTCACATTAGATATACTCTGCAAAGAACATAAAATCAGTGACATTTTGACCATCAGGCCTTGAGGAATGATCTGTACTTCCCATTCACAGCGCACTGGCTGGTGCTGGGCTGATGCTGAGCAGATGGCTGGGGAGCAGTTTTTGCTGACGCTGAGCCATCATATTGGTTTTTCTTGCTCATGAAGGTTGGGTTATTTATTTATTTATTACGTGGCCTTAAGACACTTGTGATCAGGGCATGATGGAAATGCAAATACATGAACAATAGGATGATGTTGCAGTTGTGAGGGGCTATCCATGATCAAACTTAGATTTTTTACTGCCAATTTTCCATTTACCACCTCTTGCCTAATAAAGCCTTTCTTATTATCTCTCCAATTTACAACTGCTGATGAAATGCTTGAGTGTTTCTATGGGAGCTGATATTAATGTGTTTTTCCTAGTAGTTTTCTTTCTTTACAAATAGCGCTGAGGTTGTCAACAAAGCTCTTGCAACCATTTTTGTTAAGCACAAGGGTTAGGATCTCAAACTAATTGGCATAAAGACAAAAAAGTCTTTAATTAAAAATCTGTGACAGTGAAAGGGATTAAATACAGATGCAGCATTATTAGATGCTAATTTTCATACAATTGTTCAGAAGATGCATTTTTAGTAACTAAGGCGACACCCATTTTTCCTTTCTAAATCAGTTCTTCTAAAAATAGTAACTTTTTTATCTTAAACTCTTTCCGGTCGCTAAGCTTCTCACAGATGCTCTTGTTTTGACATTACTTTTGAGAAAAAGCAAAACAAGAACCGAATACACATGAACTAAAGTAGAAATAAAACCCATTCGACTCCAAACTAAGATCCACACAAATTATGCCGCACGGAATCAATAACCATTCTGCTTTTTGCATGCATATTTAAACAGACCTAATCCCATACATAAAGGCAGCAGGTTTAACAATTACAAGATAATCATCAAACAGACTTTAGATCAGCCAGATGTCCAGAAATATACTGTTAATCTCAACTGTAGTTTTACCTCCAAAATTACGCTGTATTCTATCTTCTGCCCCCCATGCCTCATTTTTAAATCCTTCCATTATTCACTCCATAGCTTTTTATTATCCTCCCCTTAACTCCGTGTGATCAGTTAAGTTCCAGTAGATGAACACATTCTCCAAATGAATAGGAAATCCAACATCCACATCACTGCCTGGTATTTACATGTAAAGTGGTAAATCTTATAAGAAGAAAATTAAAACGACATCAATTTATACTTTGCATTAAGTGGATCAGACATCTCCCCTCTCCCTTCCCCCACTCTCTCCAACCCCCCGAAGCTTAAATGACGAAACCAGCACTTAATCTTTTTTGCTGAAGGATGTTAACAGCACTGGGCTATGTGTACCGCTCCTCCAAGTTTCTCGGTTATTAAATACTTTTTCTGCTTGGTTGCTTTCAGGCTTAAAGTCAAGTTAAAAATAAATGAATACAATGCAATTATTAATACTCGGTTCTGAACCAACTTTAAGTGTTTAAAAGGTCATGTAGCAGGGCAATGAAAACTCAGGCATACGCTATGTAATTGATCTGCTTCTAAAAATACTTTGATCAAAACTAAACACAAAGCCACTCCCTTCAGGCCATACAAACTCACAACTAAACCTCATACATTTTGCTCAAATGGTTTTCTCCTACGAACCCCTCAATAAGTATATTCATAGAATCATACAATCATAGAATGGTTTAGGTTGGAAGGGACCTTGAAGACCATCTAGCTCCAACCCCCCTCAAAAGAGGGGACTCAAAAGGGATAGGGCTCAAAGCCCCATCCAGCCTGGCCTTAAACTCCTCCAGGGATGGGGCCTCAACAACTTCTCTGGGCAACCTGTTCCAGTGCCTCACCACCCTCAAAGTGAAAAATTTCTTCCTAATATCTCATCTAAATCTACCCTCTTCCAGTTTGAAGCCATTCCCCCTCGTCCTATCACTACATGCCCTAGTAAAAAGTCCTTCCCCAGCTCTCCTGTAGGCCCCCTTTAGGTGCTGGAAGGCCACAGTAAGGTCTCCCCAGACCCTTCTCTTCTCCAGGCTGAACAACCCCAACAATATTCAGGTGGCTTAAGCTCCTGCCTTGGTTCCGGACCCTGGTCTGAAAATCAAGAGGGTGTTTCCCATCCTCTGTTCCCAGGCCAGCTCCCCAGGGGATTGTGTTTTTTCCACAAGCACCTCCAGGGGGCATTGGGGAAGTGGGAGAAAATGTTCCCCACAGAAAATTGGCCATCCTACTGGCAGCGTGGCAGGTAGCCCATCAGTCTGCTTTCTCCACTCTTCTCTCTCTTCTCCCTCTGGCCTCCTGGGAAGAAGAAAGCAAGACAAAAGCAGCACATTTTCTAACACACAAGCCTAGTTTCTTGACAGTCTGCATCTCGTTTGACAATGACGAGGCAGGCAGCAATGGGGCAGCAGAAGAGAGTTTGCAACTGTACCCAGGCAACACCTGCAAGGGAGTGCACCTACTGCTCCAGCACATCTCGTCATCTCCAACACCAATGGCCACCAGGAGGACAGCAAAACAAAGCACAGAGCTGCCCAGGGCAGCAGGGAAAGGAGACCTGGGTGAGGGCCAAAACGACCAGGGCCACCAAGCCCGACCCTGCGGAGCTGCAGTGTGGGCTGCTCCTGCTGGAAGGAGTTGCCTTCTTCAGGTCATGCATGGTCCCCAGACCAAACAGATCTGACCAAGGCCTCGCATCCTGGAAACCGGGGACTTAAACCAGGCTTTGGTGGGTCGAGTGAACACAGGACAGACCCTGCAGGTACGGAGCTACACTAGGTGACTGAAGGTAAGAAGCGAGGTTGCAGCCTTGCTTGGGTCCCAGAGGGCACTGTGTAAGATGGTGAGGCTTCAGTGACACCAACCGCTTGGCCAAGCGTTGCTCATGCAGGTCACGCACCACCAGCTGCATGGGCAGAAGAGGCCAGAGAAGCCATGGAAAAACAGCATGTCAAAGAGTAAAGCCAGAAGAAGGGTAACCTGCCAGCCACAAAGGATTACTCCTCCCACCCTCCACCTTCCTCCCCCGCAACCAAACGAAACGAAACGAAACGAAACGAAACCAAACCAAACCAAACCAAACCAAACCAAACCAAACCAAACCAAACCAAAATCAGCGAGAGCTGAGCCAACAGCCAAAGCCGTGCAGGAGTGCCTGGGCATTCCTGCTGAAAGCCAAGAAGTAAAATCTGCCTCCCCATCCCAGAGGCCCCAGCTACCCACCCATATGGGCTTCCCTCAGGTGGAGGCGGCATGCGAGGCTCAGCCTCCCACCACCTGGAGCACAAGGCCCCACCCAGCATGGTGGGGATGTGGCACCCAGCCCAGGCAGAGAGGATGGAAAGGAGCCCTGGTCCCCTGTTGGGCTGAGCAGGAAGGGCAGAAGAAAGGTCCCTACACGGGGTCCTAACAGCGAGGACACCATGTGTAGGCAGAGGAGTCTTAAGGCTGCTCTTCCACCAGCCAGGGAACAAGAGACAACAGCCTCTCACTTTTGGGGGAAAGAAGGAGACGGGAGCAAGCAATGAATGATGAAGGCACAGCATGCATGTGGTGTGGATCACAACCATGTCTCCAATGCCATGCAATCCTCCACCTCACACCAACCACTGGTACCTGCTGGCTCCCTGGAAGAGAAAGCAGTATGATTTGTACTCTGCTGAATAAATTCCTCATTTCCTTTTCCAGCTATCTCAAGTGACAGCCATTCCTCTTATCGCAGCAAAGCACATTAGCAGAATGAACATTACCCAAGGCAACTGTGTTAATTTTTTTTTTTGGAGGAGAAGCTCGCATCAGAGTAGCTAGCATGAGGGACACTGCGAAGAAGGTATAAAATAGCTCTAGGGATGGCCAAGAGGAACCTGATGACTAAGGGAGTGCCCTCGAGAAGGGTTATTCTGTGGAACATAGCCCATGGCAGGAGGAAAGCAAAGGTCATATGGCTTTAAATGAAGAAGGCAGGTCAGTATATGTTGAAGTGACACATACACGGGCAGTCAGCCGTGCTGCTAATCAATCATTATCCCTCACCCTCTTACAGATGCTGCTTTATATCAAATGCTATCTGTAAGCCCCTTACACTGTGGCAAAGCAGATGGAGAAAGATGGAAATGACAGTAATCCGTACGTCACAACACACTGGTATCTCTCCAACGTGAGATTCAACATGTGAGTCTATCAGCTCCAAGCTCTGATTTCCCAGTACACATACAGGTCTAACACCACAATTCTCATGGCTGTGAGTCACCAACAAATCTTCCATTTAGCAGGAATACTTAATGCAGCATAGACTTGACAAAATAAAGATGGGTCAAATTCAGTTTACAGGATCAAAATACATCTTTTCAGACAGTGTGTAGTAGGCACGTTCATGGCCAGACTGGCATTCGCACCAGAAACATGCCAACGGAATGTGGTGTTCTTGGATGGATTTTTATAGCTACGATCATGTTTTGTTTTTCTTCTTCAGAGAAGTGGAGTAATTCAATTCTTCCCCACAGATCCTCTCTCATGCCTGAGCTGAATTTTGTGAAAGCTACACCTTTGCAGCAGTTCTTCAGCTTAGGTATCTTAAGAAAGGTGTCCTTTTCATACTCATCCTCCTGCTTGCAAGGGAAAGCCCACACCACTGCTCCAGCAGGCCACCGCAGGCTAACCACAGCCACCACTGTCCATGCAGCATTGTCATCCTAAATTTGTTTCCTGTCACATGATTAGTAACTCAAATGTTTTTCTGGAGGCCTTTCCCTCTCTGTGTTCTCTTATACTCCATTTCCCCCCACTGGCATCTAAGCGTCCTGAATATATCCCCGGAAAAGGATCCACCATCATGATGACAGCAAAGTAAATTCTGTCTTCTGGCTTACCATCCCTTGACCACTTGTGGACTGCATTTTCTGCAGCTCCCATATAGTCAACCTCAGCAAGACTATGGGCCGCTGGCCCGTGGGGGCACTACTCATGAGCACCACCATGCTGGCAGCCAGTTCCACTTGGAAATAACTTTTGCCCACAAGGAACAGAGGAAATGGAAACTGACAAGACAAAAAATGAAGAGCTATAAACCAAGTCAGCAAATCAAGAGATGGAAGGAAATGAAACAGCAAACACCACCACAATCTTTCTATTGATATTTTACAGCCCATCTGTGAGTGCTTTACTAGTGCATCTCTTTTGTAAGAAGAGATGTGAAGAAAATCAGTCACTGGCATGCAAATGCTTATTGCTGTAACTACAACTGGTTAATACCCTTGTTATGCCTGTTCTACCGTGAACCAACCCTCCTCTCCAAAACAATACGGTCAGCTATTTAATAAAGAAAATTGAAGTAGTACATAAGACAGCCCTCTGCCAAAAAAATACATAAACCCTGTTGCCCTCTAAAGACAGCACCAGTGGTCTGGTTTACGGCCTTAAATGCCTCGAAGATTACAGATAAAGTTGATAATCCACCTTTAAGATGGCTAAGTGACCATTTTGTCCTCAGACATTTGCATATGATGTAGGACATCATCCTGTAGTGGTTTGACATCTTCTAAGAAAAGGCGAAATCCCCTGCTCTGTTCCAAACACTAATAGATAACTTAATTTTGGCGGCTAAATTTAGGCCCAAATTTCTACCAGTTAGTGCTAGATGCACAGCAAACCTGCAACATGCAAGCTAGTCTTGCTGAAGAAGACTTTCCCATGGCAGTCTCATCACCAGCACAGGCAGCTCCTCCTCCAGAGGCTGCTCCAGCCATGGGGCACAGAAAAAAGCCCAGGAGTCTGCATGAGCCCTGGTAAGCCCGTGCCCAACCCACAGGTCGGGGCAGGGATGGTGTCACCCTCCATTTGGGCTGGCTGGGAGATGGGGTGGGCAGCCCTTAGAAGGCAGCACGCCGGGTGGCCCTGGCTGCTTGCCGGAGCAGAGGGACTTCGTTCTGCCCATCCATTTGGCTCTCAAACCCTGCTGTCACGGGAGGCTGCACAGAGCCACAAGGCAATTAAAGTACCAGCATTTCGTTTGGGTATGTTCAAAGCGCTGTGCAAATAGAGGGATTAATTAATCCCCACAACAGCAGTGCAAGGTAAGCACCGCTCTCCAGATGGAGAAAAATATGACAGAGGCAGTGTGGAAAAGCCAAGAATAAAATGCAGGTCTGTGCGCCTTGTCAGACTTGATTTCAGTCCCTTGGGCCACATAGGAAAACCTTTGCCTTTAAAGGTGGAGAGATTTATGATGATGTGAATCTCAACCTTGACCTATTTTAGCAATTATAACTGGACAGGAAAAAATTTTCTCCCAAATGTTAAATGAAGCTTTTAAATCAAAATCTCCTATTTCAATGCAGAGGCATGTTCTGTACAAAAGGAAGCAACTGCAACCCCCTCCTGGCTCTGCGGTGGCAGGGTCCCGAGCTCATTTTCCCCACAGCGATGCTAAAAGCAAGCCGTGCTGGGACATTCTTACAAAGAGGCTGTGCTTCTGGCTCTTGAGTCATATGCTCTGCGCAACAGCAAGCAGAGAGCTGTCCTGTCACTACTCAGACCCAGTTGCTAAATTGTAATAAATGTAGCTAAACTACACGAAATCAGTACTTTCATACAGAAGTGACTGGTGTTAACTACTCCAGGGGTGCTACATGATACAGTTCCATGAAACAACCCCTCTACTAAGGTGTGGGCTACACTGCCGAAGAACTTGGAGCCACTGCACTACATGAAACCCAACATTTCAGCTCACCAAGTTTATTTCCCATCCACACAAAAGCCAGCTGACAGAAAGGAGAGCAGAAACTGCTCTTCGCCACACGGAGAAGATGGTAGTTGATATGAAGGGGACACCATTGTCCACGGCAGGAGGTAGACCAAAACTCCCCCGGGTTCACTGAAAACTCAAGATCTATGCACTTGCTCTTTCCCCACAAAAGGACTGAGCAGACTTTCATACGATGATCACTTATTCACTGGTGAGCAGGAAATTATTGCTATGTAGGTTAAGATTAAGTCATCTTGAACATAAAAGATTGCAGAGTGAGGTTTTATTACTTGAGAGATCTTGCAGCAGTTCACAGGCTCATATTGTCCTTCCTGCTGCCTTCTGCCACCAACCAAGAACTTCATCTTGATTCCTCATTCAAAACATCTGAACATTTAAACATCTAATCAAGTCTAGCTGTCTTTCACAGTGGGAAAACACATATGGTAAATATTTTACCCAATAAGCTATAATAGACTTGGGTATAATTCAGACTACTAAACGTCCTTGTAAAATGAAGGTTTTAATCTTTAGGGGCTTTTTTTTTTTTCTACAGCATGGAATGGCACACAGACACTATGAACGAGGATTAAACGTCTCTGTAACAGCCTAGCTAGAAAAAGGCTCTGCAGATATTATCACCAAAGTCCCTGTGCAAAATACTTCTAAAATAATGGATTATACTCACGGTCTTACCATTGATAGGACAAAGCAGGAAGGGAAGTACTAATTTGGGCATCTTCCTATGGTGTGATTTCTGTTAAAACTTTCCAAAGCAAACCACAAAGGATGGAGATGATAAGCTCAAGGTATGCTGACGTTCCTTTCTTTTTCTCCCCTGATACCTCTCTCTACGGCTCAGTCCTTTTGGTCACAGTCCATCAGCCAGAGCAAGAGTGACAACATGCAGATGCCCTTCAAGATAAGATGCTTGGCCCAGAGGCACCGTATCTCCTACTGTGCTGGAGCATTTTTGTTCTCCCCCAACCACCCTCTGTGATCCCATCTGTCCTGCATGGCTGGAGCATGTTATGGTTCACAGGGCTGGGACTTTGCCTGTTTAGGAGAAGGCAGAAGACTGTGGCCTAAGTTCATCAGTGTCAGTTCATGGAGAACTCAAGCCCTTATTTCAGTGGTGACCGATCCCACGGCTAGCATGGGTGCAGCACGTTGCTTGAGCCCTATCCCTGATTGCCATCTGCACCCCTGTCATGAGCTCTGCTAGGAATAACTGCCTGTAACCACAGCCACTTTCCAAAGCACCTTGGTGAAACCCACTTCCACCTGGACAGTAGCTTCCCAACAGGTTTCTTCTGCCATAAGCCATCTGACAGTCCCCTGTGCTGTGAAGTGCGAAGCAGGCTTTAGCATCAGCAGCCAGTTACCAAGGAGCACATTCAGGGCAGCCTGAAGTCCACTGCAGTCCCTCTGCTTTGCGTTTCCTATGAGCAGGACCAAGGCCGCACGGGTATTTCAGTAGGACAAACATCAGCATCAGGGCCTCAGTGGAATTCAAGCTGCCACAAAACTGTCCCATCTGCTGAACATGGCCAGACTTTCCTAAAGCCTCTTCTACACAGAGTTCAGCCCTGCAATGCCGATGGACATAAACCTTGACACTTGCCTCAGGTTTTTTGGGGGGGCAGCCAGCAGGGCAGCTCGAAGAGACATCCCCGTTCCTGCTCTGCCCTGCCTCCAGGTCACCTAGCAACAAACATTGAGAACTGGAATATGTGGCCATCTACTCTGCCAGAAAAGTTGTGGCGATGAATAAATGGCAACTGTGCCTGAGAAGTAAAGTTGGACCGTTTCTTGGGCAAAATAGAGTATGGATGGGGCTTTGGAACAAGCAAACAAAAAAAAACCCCCAAAAAACAAGGAAGAGAATAAAAAGAAGCTACTTGTAGCCATTGGCTCATTTGATGGCCAGGGAAACATGGGACAAGCTGCTGATAATGCCATATAATTGGCATATAAGAACTGGCAAGATGGCACAGAGCGCAAAACCAAGAGTTACGGTGGAAAAGCCCCTTCTTGAATACAGCGCTTCTCGCTGCACAGCTAAGAAGCTGTGGGGATTACACTTCCCAGTATTAGCTGGCTGGTTTCTTATCTTGGGGCTGGAGATTGGGGAGGAAAAGAAACATTTCAAGCACTCTGTCTAAAATTGGAAGGGGGGGTGCAATCTGCAGTATGCCGCACAAAATTAATCACTATCACTTTCCAACCCCACTGAGGTCTCGCTACTGTTCCCCAGCGAGAAGGCAGAAATGGGTACAAACCAAACCATTACAAAGCAAGCTGCCCTTCCTATTAACAAGACTGTACCCATCTAATCCTGCTACCGATCTTCACAGGGAAACCACGTTATTTGTTAGCGACACAGCAGCTGAGCATCTTCACCGACACCTTGTCGGCAGCCACACACAAACCTCAAGCCCCTGTGCCGGAACTGCAGTGAGCTCATACCCTGCTGCACCTGACGCACACGTATGTGCCTCTGCTGCCCGTTTTGCTTGGTTTTCCCTCATTTCTATCTCTATTCGGCGCTTAAGAAGGGAAGGAAAGGGAAGGAACAGAAAGGACTCAATCGTTTCTAGTCAAAGCAAAAATAATTCTCTTTCTAGCAGGGAATGACAGCGTAATTTTATTTGCAGGCTTGGCCATTTTCTCAGCGCTAACCAGCAAACTCTAGCTCATTTGGGGAATTAACTGTTAGAGCAAGAAAATATCGGAGAGATAGCCAAAAGCCTTCACTTCTTCTGCAGCATTGCTATCACCAAGCTTATGCTCTCTAAGCATCAAAGCAGTTCTTAGTGAAATTTCATTGGCAACATTTTAAATCAAGATGCACCATGTAACTCAGGCTTACCATTTAATTTCTGATGTCATATATATTAACACAACTCATTGAAGGGTCTGGCCTGCTCAAATCTTATCCTTGTAGAAGTGTTCCTACCCAGGGGGAAAGACCGCACCAAAATACAATGCCAAGAGCCAAGTTAGTTTCTTTTCCAGCAAAGCTACTAAAGCTTCAAAATCTAACGTCTGAGCTACTCTCTTGGCGTGATTTTAAGCAAATGAACTGCATTACCTGGTGCTGCCACCAGATGTCAGAGAGCTATAGAGAAAAATTAGTTGTAGCTGTCCTATATCAAAAAGCTGGTATTATAAAGGGGAGGTAACAAAGTCAGCTCAACCATGCCATCTCTATGACAGTGAAGTCCACGCGATTCTACCCTTATTTACTGCAACATGTCTTATCACACCATAATATCTTATATGCAGTGAGTCTTCTTTCACATAAACACCCCCAGGTTTTGAGAGTGCCATCATGGGAAGGAAGGAAAAAAAAAAAGAAAAAAGAAAGCAAGCTTGGCTTTCTAAAGCTGCAAATTCAAAAGAAAAACCCTAAGGTAATGCAGCAGCATTATGTAGGTCTTAAAGGCACATAGCTCAGATATACCCAACTTCCAACATTAAGATCAGCCCTGCTTTGTGCATATGTAACAATATTATTACAGATACTGTTATCTTCTCTCCTTTAATTATTATGCTGTTGGCAGCAGATTTTACACACTTTATTCAGTTCTCCACCCTCTCCAAATCCCCTGTCAGCGATGAGTAAAATACAGAAGGATGCATTAGAGACTCTACAGCAGCCACATTCTTCCTGCCAAATTTAAAGAATCCCTTTAAATCACTCCATAGCAGAGTCTGAGAGTATGAATTGGAATACACGATGGGGAAGGAGAGCATACAAGGTGATTTCAGCATGAGTTTGAAACCGTGGATTGTACACAGGTGGTGAAGCCACAGTTGGGTTTGGATGGCAAGATAGAAATGTTAAAAAAAGCCACGCTTACACTCCAGTGCCCCGCATCCTCCGTATGTCACTGTTCTGGAAACGCATCAGACAGCTTTTCAAATCCTACTACTACAACTATTTTTTGTACCCTTTCAATATGATGGATACAAGGCTTGGAGGATGCTGAAGCCTCTTAGATGATGTAGAATACTTACACTTTCTTGTGAAGAGAGTAAGAATGTTAAAAATTGGTATCTTGGGTGCTTTCCAAGGTAAGATGGAAGTGCTACAAGTCCCACGGGAAAGGAAAAATTCCCACTTCTCTTGCACTGCAAATCTTGTTCGGGAGCAGTCCAAGAATGTGATTAAAGTTATGTCTGTTTAAATTGCACCTTTGACTGGGTTCAGGCAGAGAAATTTGGAGGTCCAGAGGAGAAAAATATTTCTATGGCAGGTTGAGTGACTGAAAAACATGTCTAACACTTGAAGACATTCAAGGACTGAAATGGTGCTGAGTGTGCACATCAGGCAAGGAAAGAGAAGCCTAGCAAAGCAGCCAATAGCATATGGCAAATTATTTTTCTAGAAATTCCACATGTATGATTTTATACATTGCATTAGATTATTATAACCATACATCTACATCCAAGTACAAAAAAAATCTAAGGAGCCACATTTGGAAGCAGTAATTTGCCAGCCCTTAGGATGGAGTTAGTGGGCATCTCCTCAGGAAACCCATCCCAGGACCTGAGCGATACGTGAGAGCACCAGCAGCTGGGAATACAGCTGATGCCCTGGAAACCTGCGAGCAGATGGGAACTGGAACGATGGATGTCAGCAGGGGAACGGCGCGGGTAGCACTTTGTTCCGGATGCTTCGTGCTGAACGTAGGAGATTATCGGTTATGTGAGCAGCAGATAAATGGGCAACAGCTCCAGCTACAGTGGATGCTCTGCTTCCCGTCCTAATCCCTCTCCCAGGCGATGAGGGCAGCAGACGCAATGCTTTCCTTTGCTATCTGGAACACAGCTCGGTATGGAGTACAAGGTAAACAGAGCGTCAACAAATTGGCTTGTGCCAGCCTCGGCATAAAACACTCAGTACACGAGGCACATGGTAATGTCTAATGAAAATTGCTTCGGAGGGTTTGAGTACCAAATGTCTCAGCGAGGAGATGGCCCCATCCTTCTGTTAAGCCGTAACACTAGGGAATTCCCATGACACTAAAGAGCAGATCTGCTTGTTGTGGTGTATCTGGCTGTTGCAGGCTATAAATACAGCCGCTAAGGCTGTACATTAGTTCCCCAGGATGTCAGGCAGCAGACGCTTCTAGTAGTATACATTGCAAGCAGCACTTCCTCCTAAAAATTCCTGGTCTGGTCCTTAGGGTTACGCCAACCTGGGTGTGAAGCAGGTGCTTAGGATTACAGTGTTGTTCTCTGATGTCGAATGCTTTTTAGAGCTATCTTTTGGGCCAAACAAATTTACTCTATAAACAGCATTTGCAAAACCTCCCAAAATGTACTTGCGTCCTTATTTATTTATGAAATGGTGAATAATTCATGGAAGAGGGCAGACAAAGGGAAGAGATGGGGACAAACAAGGTGCTCAGGATTATAACATATGTACGGATCTGAAGAGAAAACATTTGACTTTGAAAGATAAGACTGCAAAGTTATCTGACAGCGTCGGCTTTAAAGCCTTATGATGTCATTCCATGCTTCCAAACGCACATCAGCAACCACAGGAGAGATTAATGGTTCAAAGCCGCACTATAATGATCCAGGCACAGACCCGCTGAGCTCGCTGTGTGCTTTTTCACATATTTATATGAAAAAGTAAGAGAGCGGGAGGCTGTACGAAGCGCACAGGCATTAGATGAGACTCCACACAGACCAGTAACCAAAGCCTGGAGAGCTGTGCTCTAAGGGCTGATCACAGTTGCAAAGGAGGGCTGGCAGTGTACAACCCAAATTCCACAATAAGCAAACTTCAACACTTTATTTGATAGATTAAAAAAAAAAACAAAACAACACAACCCACCTGAAAAAAAGCCCCCAAAGGTCTTTGGTACCCAGTATACTTGCAGACACGGTTTGTCCTGCTCTAAGCAAATGCAGGGCAGGCCGATGGCACCCTGCAACTGCAGACACCAAAAGGAGTTCATGCTTCAAGCTCCTACTGTTAGCATTTGAGTTTGATAGAATCAGGTCAAAATCAGTCTTGCTCAGGCTGATATGATGCAGACTTCTGGATCCTACCCTGCTCACCAAGATGTGAGATCTCATTCTCCTTTCCCCAGAGTCATGCTGTTAAAAACTGCCAGAGAAGTGCTAGTGCTGTAAGATGACATGCCAACGACCAAAAAACCCCACCCTGAAGTATGGTGAACGTTTTCAGAGAGGGGAGGGGAGGTTAGGCCAGTTCTTGGCCTTTGCATTGCAAATAAAAAACCCACCTCTTGGCTTTCACCAAGAAGATAAACACAACAGCTGGGGTCACGAAACAAGATGGCAAGACTGAGAGGGCGTGATTTAAGATGACTTGTTCAACACTATATCCAAACTTTTGCCTTCCGGTTTCAAAGAAGAGCTGCTCTTCTATTCTTAAAACAAGCAAGACAGGAGTGAATGTGTATAGAAATCAGTGTTCACATCTTTGACAAACAGATGAAAATATTACCAGCACCTGTATCGTAAACTAAAGAAATATTTTAAAAAAATACAGAAACACTGCAATGAATGTCCTAGAGGATACGTTCATTTATCTGGGTAAAAAAATCTTCATGAGCACATTGTAGTTTTATAATTAAACCTATCCTTTCCCAATTGATGGATTTTTCCATGGCTTCCTTTTGCTTTTAAAGACTGAAAGCTTTTGATGCAAGAACAAAGTCGAAGACAGATTTAATACTAAGAACTTTCAGTGAAGCCACCAATTTGCACCAGCTTGAGTCCTACACTGAAGCACATACACAGAAAAAATAATACTGCAAATTAATAACTTGCCAGATGAGGCAGGTACCAAACCATTTAACTGACCTATTAAAAGTCAGAAAAAATCCTGATGTACTGGCCTATCTTGTTGTTAATAATAAGAAAAATAGAGTGAAAAGGATGTGATAGCCTCCTCCCCTAGCTTCAGTTCCTGCAAAAGCAACATTTGGCAGCGTACACCGTCACAATCTCTTCTCCATAATACAGGGACAGGTAAATTGTACAAGTTGGAGGGAGGGGGGTGTGTGCATAATTTTGCCCATCCATCAGTGGTGAAAGCAATCTGAGATAAAAGACCCAGGATCTTACCACATAAAGTAAAGAAAATGCCTTCAGTAAAAAAGGGAGCTACCAACCTCGTAAGAGTTCCTGCATTCCCAAGTGGTTCCAGCAGAGCAGACTAACACGGTAAGGACATGGGTTAACGGGATACACTGAGACCATCTCCAGAAAGGGATTTGCACATATTACAATCAGTGAGGTCTTTTAATTAGATGAAAGCTTACTTTCAAATTGAAGGGGTTGCACAGAAACGTCAGTAAGGCCTCTTAATGCTTCAACACATCTCCTACAATTTACCCGGGGAAAGCAAAGACCAATCTACTCTTGAATTGCAGAAACAAACCCACAAATCAGTCTGAAATGCAGGTTAAGGAGGACAGTTGGTTTTGGCCAAGTATCGGGAAAATACAGTCATTAAAGCAAAAACCCCCATAGCTCTGCATGTTTACTGCTTCAGACAGCCTGAATCCCTGTGACAGCAGCAAGCGGCTGCTGATTGCCACCAGCTAATTATAGCACCGGTCTCACCACGGGGCGGCCGCTGCCGGGGTGGTGTGAAGGCAGGCAGCTCTGCGACACATTCACCAGCAGCACTCCAAAAATGACCCGCTCCTGCCCGCCTCCATTTCACAGCCACCATTTAATTGCCGACCGCCGCACTAGGAGAGGCACGGGAGGAGCGGTCTGCCCCCCCAGAGCATTGGCCCATTCTTGCTCCTCCAGCCTCACGTCGTGCCTGGCTGACAGCAGGTAGCACAGGGGACACCTGGTCCTTCCCAATGTAGGAAAACTCAAGGGAGGACCTTACGGAGGGGGAGGATATTTATTCCAACTCCCTACAGATCTGGGGGATCTTAAGGGTTGGAAGGCATGTCCTGTGAGGAGCGGCTGAGGACTTTGGGCTTGTCTGGTTTGGAGAAAAGGAGGCTGAGGGGCCACCTAATTGCTCTCTACAGCTTCCTGACGGGGGGAAGTGGAGAGGGAGGTGCTGAGCTCTTCTCCCTGGGATCCAGTGACAGGACATGTGGGAACGATTCAAAGCTGTATCAGTCAGGGGAGCTTCAGACTGGACATAAAGCAGCATTTCTTTACTGAGAGGGTGTTCAAACGCTGGAACAGGCATCCTAGGGAGGTGGTCGATGCCCCAAGCCTGCCAGCATTTAAGAGGCATTTGGACAATGCGCTTAACAACATGCTTTAACTTTTGGTCAGCCCTGAAGTGGTCAGTCTAGTTGGACTAGATGATGCTTGTAGGTCCCTTCCAGCTGAAATAATCTAGTTTAGTCCTGCCCTGTCCTGTCCTATCCTATCCTGTCCTGTCCTATCCTATCCTGTCCTGTCCTGTCCTGTTCTGTCCTGTCCTATCTCCAGAGCAAGCTGAGCCATAGCTGTCAGAGCCAGAGGACACCTGGTGCCTGCAGCGGTCCCTGCCTGCCGTTTCCACAGGATGGCAGGTGACGGGCGAGCAGCACAGCTACCAGGTTCGCACCCACTTCCCCGGGGCGCTGGCCATGGAACAATAACCGCTGCCCATTTATTCTTCGATCCCCAGTGTTTCACAAGAAGGAAAAGCAAAATAAAGCAGGGGGGAGATCACTCCTACAATGTTTTCCTTGACCTGGAGAAAGCAACAGCTTGCTACAGACCTCCTGCTGGCCTCCCCTCGGTCAAAACAACCGAAAGGACTGCCGCATGTATTTCCATCTCAGAGTTGTTTACAGAGTTTTGTCCTTCCCTCAGGCACTCTCCTTCCCATGATTAGCAGCGATGTGTGAAGATACTTCGGTATCAGTACCCTTTCCCTGGAAGTGTTCCAGTCCACCAGCCCCGAAATGGCCGCTGGGAAGTGCAGCGTTAGTCCCAGCCACTCCATTTCTCACCCTGTACAGGTCCCCCAGGTTTCTCCCAGCACAGTCAGAAGCAGGCGATGAGGCACACACGGTTTGCAGCAATAGGCGGGTAGTTTTTCAGTATGACTCTGCCAGAGCATCACCGTAAGAGTTTTATATAACAAGAACACTGTTTTCCCTATACTTCTGATCATCATGCAACCAAAGTGATACCACACAACCTTAAACGTTAAAGACGGCAGAACAAGACAAGTCTAAGGAGATACTTAACATAAAATCAGTGCTAAGGAGATGGGGAAACAGAGATGGAATGAAAAATAAACCCAGCAAGATAGCGCACCCAGCCATATCACATCTTAGTTACTTTTCAGTCCACGCAAGCTGCCTCTCTTGGAATCAATTCCAGTAGCACCTAAACTACATCTGATCAAAGTTGCTGTAATTACTTGTATCCTTAAAGTATCAACTCATCAGTAAGAATGAAACAGAGTCAGCTCATCAAATGCTTCTCATTATTACAGTCTTTCACAGCAGGAGCCTGCATCTTCCATCACTGCAGACATCTGCTATTATCATCAGAAATCCAAAGACAAAGTGGCACGAAGACTCTTTTTCAGGATTATTTCAGTTTGAGCATTTGTCAATGCCATGCATGCTAACTCCATTCTCCCCAGCTGTCGCCATCTAAGACACATAAAGAAGTGCAAAAGTACTATGAAAAGTACCTACTGTGACACCCACACGTTGGCAAGGGATTTGAGGATATATATAGCACCTGAACCTATATTTGCCTTCAGTCTATGAACTATATTAGATATCAAAGTTGATGGGGCCATTTAACATGGGGACTTTCAATGCCAACGTTCCCAGATGCCAGCATCTAATTGCAAGTTCTTGAATATTTGAAGCCAGGAATGGGGCCATACCAATATTTGCTACTTACCAGCTTCCAAAACCCTTACATTTATGACTGACTTAGATTTCCCTGCATGATTTTTATCTGAAATTGAGATTTTTCAAGTGAGGAACCTGCACTTATGCCAACGATTATTCACTGTTGCAACTTGACTATAGTCAAACTGAAGAGAAAGCTAGTATATAAGCATCCCATGAGTTTCCACTTCTCAGGAAAGCTGCAGATCCCTGTGCATAAAAATATTTTTATAGGTTTTTTTCTACCCATATAGCCACACCTCTTTGGCTGCTGCATCCACAGATGTTCCCGCAAGCAGTCAAGGAAGCATAGTCTTGATGAAACCGGCAACTCATGGAGGACCCATTCAACTGTCATTAATGGATAACTGTAAAAGCAAAAAGAGATGTCAAGTAGATTTCCCCCTTTTTCTTTTTCTTGTGCTTGGTTCTATTCCACACGGCATTAGTGAAGGAGAGGAGGAAGTAGAGGACACGCTTATTAAAATTTGCAGCGCACAAGTCTGGAGGGAACGCAATTATACTTGGAGGACAAGATTGTATGAGATTATTTCATCATTTGAAGACATGCTTTGAAATTCAACATGGCTAGGAGTATAGTTATTACATATTCCCAGAATCAACCAACTGTACAAATAGAGGTTGGGGAAAATTTTTCAGACAACAGCTCTTCAGAGAAAGATTTGAGGAGGAGCAGACCGTAAGGTGAACGTGACTCAGTGAAGTCATACTGTTACAAAAACTGAACTCACTGGGATATACAATCAGGAGCACACATCACCTACAATATAGGTCACCCATCTGCTCTGCTTGGCTCCATAAGGCCCCAGATGAAGTATTATCTCCTGCTCTGAGCACTTTTTAAAAAACAGAGGGGGGGACCAAAGGAAGGGAGGTCAAAGAACAAAAAATATATCTAGAAAACATGACTTGTGAGGAGAGGTTGTTTTCATCTAGAGAGGAGAATGCCATGGGCAGGGTGATAATGGACTTCTATGTACATAGAAACATGCTACAAAAGTCAATAGAACGATCTGTTCTCCATAATTACAGCAGATAAGGAATAATGGGCTAAAATTGGAGCAAGAATGACTCAGATCAAACATTATAAAACTGCATATAATGATAACAAAGCACAGGAACAGATTTTATGCAGAGTTCTTCGAACAGTGTAGATTAATACTGGTGATGAATGACTGAAGTATTGCTGATCATACCCAGGAACAGGGAGAAGAACTTGGTAACTGCCTGACATTCCCCTCCAACCCATTTTTTCCTAGTTTTCTAGGAATCTCAGCTTTACAACTGTGAGCACTAAGAGCTATAACGCTATTATAACCATAGGAGCTAAAGCGAAGTTTACATGCACTGAGTACCTCATTTATACTGAAAATTAAGTCACAAATGGTTTGTACTCCTTGGGTCAACATAATGGCAGGGAAGTGCCTTTTACTCGGGATTCAACTGCCGTTAAGTTGAGCAGAACAAGAGAAATTTCAACCGCATATGACTCATCTCCCAGCAGAGTCAAAGGAGAGAAGCGCCCATGGTCAGTGTCTACTTTGGGAGGAAGCAGGCTGTCTCAGGGGCGCGCTCTGTGCCGGCTGGGCAGGCAGCCTCAAGGCCAGCTCAGGGCTTGGCTGGAATCATGAGATTTATTCTACAGATAACAAGTAAGATTTCTACGTGTGCACCGTAACATTTGCCTGTGTACACCGCACCTCACTCAGAACCCCTTGCTTACACTTCCAGCTATTTCCTGACCAGTGCAGCCGGCCACAAAGAGAGGATGCTTTACAGCACTGGCACGTGAGGTCTCAGATGGACTTTAGGCATCTCTTCTTAAAAGATTTTGGCTACCTCATTTACCCCATAGGGGAGCACAGCATCCCAACATGCTTCGGGGTTCTCCCTGATGTTAGTTCGTATGGGACGTCAACATATTTTTAGAGTAACACTTCTTTGAAAACTGTATCATAGCCCTGGCTCTAGAGACATCTTTTTTGTTTGGTTGGTTTTTTCAAAGCACAACTTAGGATGCTACCAGAGAGGAACAGTTCATGTTATATCCTCACGGAAACATCAGGCCTAATTCTTGCAAGTAAGAAAAGCATAACCTTTCAGATATTACATTTCAGGTTTGGGGTCTGCCCATTTTCACTGGATTTTCACCTGGTGGGGCACGGCCTCTCTGGAAAACATCACAAAGCCAGCGCAGTGCTGTCCACAGCTCATGGGCCTTCTGCATGGTACAGGAGATCAGCAGTTGCTTTCTTACACCGCAGTGTTTGTTCCAGTCCCCTTGGGGCTGGGAGGGCGAGGAAGGCACACACAATTCCCCTACTGTGGAGCACAGAGATAATTTCTTCTGATTAGAGAACTCTAAATATTTGGAAAGTCAGCATCCATTATTATGCTGGAAACTTCACACGGCAACAGAAGATGGGCTGATTCTGGCAAAATTTCTTTGTAACAAAAGAACATTATCAGGCAAGCAGAGAGACACTTCCCTGTTTCTCAATGTAATAACACCAACAGATATATTACAGCAGGATTTCCACAGCCAGGCAGACAGCTCAGCTAGCTCTAAAGGGGAAGAAAGGAAAACTTTTTTATGTGAACATCTCAAACCAAGGGCATTCAGAGATCCCCTCTCCTCCCATAGATGAGTCTGTGGAAAAGATTTCTGCCAAAAATGGCACTGAACGTGAACTGAAAAATAACTGTGAATTCATATTCAGCTATGTCTTTCAGATGCCAATAAAAGGCATGTGACTTCTCTCTCCTGAAATGGCTTCAGGAGAAAGGAATAGAGAAAGGAGAAAAAAGAGAGAAAAAAAAATTTGCACTGGAACTGACTTTGGGAACAAATGCTATGTCAGCTGGAAGAAACTCTTACTGGGGTTGAAACAGCACTTTGCTATATTCAACTGTACAGATTTGTCTGACTGGAGATGGCTGCACTCAAGGACGTTGCCATAATAATTGGGAACATGCTGACATCTGCATCAAAGGCTCAGTCTAGTCAGAAGTCAAAGTATTAGAAAGAGGCAGTGACATCACCCTTAAGTGTCTTGAAAACTTCCAGTCAGGAGAGCATTTTGGGGAAGATTGCCTACTTAATTCCAAGATGTCTTCCTAAGCCTGCTGAAAATGTTGCAGAACAGAACGCTGATCAACTCAAACACTTCTTTCAGAGCCACCCCAAGCCACACTTCACTTGATTAAAATGTAGACTTTGCTTAGCCAGTACCACAGACTCCATCCGTTGTCCTGTTGCTGGGACTCAGAAGCCGGGTGATTGCTTTACATATTTATCAATTTTGCACGTGCCTAGTTATGGTTGAAAGATTAGCTTTGAAATAGCAAAATTCGTGTATGAGGGAAAACCAGAAGGCCTAACAAATAGCAATTTGAGTCACGCTCTCTTCTTGCCGTCAATTTGCATGGTGCTGGGGGAAGCAGAAAAGGAAGACGCATAACAGAGACAATGCACAGATTTGTGAGAAATTGCTCATCAGCCCAAACCCCAATATGCAGAGGGGCCGAGAGGAATTTAATGTCTAATGAAAATGTCAAATGAAAAATGTCCAGTCACCATCACATAAAATTACTTTACAAGAAGGGACGTTTCCAGTTGCAGACCGTGTTCTGCTTAGACACATAAAATCCATGGTATTCCTCTTCCCCTCGGTATGCAGTGCACGCACTGAATGGGAATTGCTGCTGAAGAAGTTCATTTGCTCTCAGGGTTGAAGGTGAATGTTCCTCCTAATTATGTAAGAAAACTCCACTGACACAGCGATTGTCACAACAAGAACAAGTCCGTAATGCAGAGAAACCACAGTGCTTTGGGACCTCACCCTACTCCATTCAGAGGATGCTGTGACCTCTCTTTCTGATACTCAGTTCCAAATGAATCACGCACCAAACAGGCCCACCTACTATTTCTACCTTGCCTCACTTGCTGTGATGTGGCTTCCTTTAAGTCTGCTTCCCTGCATCCATCACTGATGAAGGAAAAGAGGTAACAGGATTTAACAGGATTTCACTTTCCGTCAGTCTATGACAACGCAAAGAAGTCATGAAAGTTCTTGGGTAGAAGCTGGTGAGAATATTGCATCATTGTTCTAGCTCTGTATATAAGTTCCATAGCCCTGCTAGGACACGATAAATAACTAGTTTTCTGACTGTAACAGCATTTATTTTTCTCTTTCCAGCCAGCTTTGTTTTGAAATTAGGAATCACTTTTATTCATTCACAGCCCAGGAAGATAAGGGCTTTCTTTGTCATCACATGTGTTTGTTTAGCATGGGTCCAGGGTACATTATTCGCTGGATTTGTTTGAACTTTTGATTACCAGGCCTTCATACAAAATGCTCTTCAGGAAGAAGAAATTTTTCTCTTCCTAATATCAGCAGCAACATAATCAGGTTCCTGAGGCACCCACCATATCAAAAGCTGGTGAAACTCAGGAAGAAGGCAAGACCTTTGCTTCCACTACGTATCAAAAGGACTGAGGAAGTGGGACTGAGAAAACAGTTTTCTTCGGGAATAAGTCCAGGGGGTTTTACTGACCTTGACTCAACCTGTGATTGTCTAAATCTAGAATTAGATCTTCATCTTCCAGGACAGGCAGACAATAAGAGCCTCAGAGGAAATCAGTAGTACAGTACAAGAAATGGGCATCTCCATTCATGTCATGGCACTCCCTGGGATACCAAGGTAGGAACAGCTTTGTCCCGTTCCTGACATGGCTCACACGAATGGTCAGGCACTCTCCCTGGCCAGTGTCCCACAACCTCTTCCTGATCTTCACCTTCCTCACTTGAAAGAGTTTGGCACTGTATGAGTTAAAGTGCAGAGAGGGTTTGTAGGTAGCCATGCAGATGACCCTGAAGCGATCAAAACCATCCGTGGACATTGCCTCAGCAAACTGCCTTTGCTCTTGCGACGGTACATTTTCTTTGCTGTCTCCATCAGGGACTGATTCGACCTGACATATGACCTGCAGTCCTCACCAAAATTGCCTTTTCTCTGTTCTGAGTTTCCCTTCCAGGGTGAGTCTTTGATCTGGCCGTTACACAGGAGTCTGCAAGGCCAGAGGGCAGAAAGGACGGAGGAGAGAAAAATCACACCAGCCTGCGGACAGCAGCACAGACTGGAGCTAACACCAAAACAGTCGGACCTTTCTCTCGCTGGTGGGGACGACTTGCGTGGCAGGAGGTGAAAGTCGGTGCCGTTGAACTTTACATTAATCACGGGCTGCCGGGAGACGAGCTGCGGTTGCCTGGCCCCTGTCAGTGCGGCGCACAAGGGTATCACTCAAGGGCGGCTGGTCTCTCCGGCCACGGCGGTACGCTGCATCAGCAGTCCCGAAAATGGGACCATCGCCTAACAGACTTGGAAACTGCCGCAGTTAAAGCAAGACGGGATGACAGCACGTAAACCAGCACCCTTCACTTTCCAGAAAAGCACAGAACAAAACCAGAAGACTTTTAACAAAACGGTACTCAAGAATTCAGGAGGCAAATTTCCTCATATTGTTAAAATGTCTTGCCTTCTTGAAGGCTGCCGCTATCTCAAGCAGCGGAGCGAGTGAGGACACTTGTCTACACATTACCTCACCACCGAGGCTGCATCACTGCGTCATTTTAGGAAAAACATACTGTATTAGCAAGGCAAGCCTCAAACGTGCAGCCTTTTAGATTAAGAGCAAAACCGGCTCTTTCGATTTAAAACAGCAGCAGTTTGGGAGCTTCCCATTCAGGAGCTTCCAAGGGCATGTGCCATTCCCTAAAAAGCTGAACTAGGTATTGCTTTGGAAGCAGCTCTGCACAGGCCGCAGTCCCACAAATATACTTTGCATTTCTCTGCCCACAAGAATCCCCCCGCGCAGCCAGGACGAGGGCAGGCACCAGATGCTCTCAATGCAGCTTTCTGTTTCCTAACGCTGCGTTTCACGGCCGAAAATAAAACAGCCCAAAACAACCCACGGGTTTGCAGGTACTGCGCATCCTAGCTGCCTCATCATCCAGAGCCAAGCTCTGTGCTGCAGAAACAGCTACACCTTGAAGGAGAAACGTTCACCGAGGTAAAGCAGCGCGAGGGAAAATTAAAGAGGGCAGAGGCTCTGGTAAGGAAAGCATTCTGGCACGTCTCTTCCTCAGCGGCTTGGCCCCCTGAGCAGAATACAAATGAAGAGCATCGCTGACAAGCCAGTATAACATCTCAGTCCCCCTTTACAAGTCATCCATTCGGCTCACGGCACAGAGACAGTGCAGGCATTGTCAGAAATACACTGGTCGCAAACAGAGTAAGAGGGAGGCCCGCAGACAAACATCACCCTATTGAGACTGAACACAGCCTTAAAAATACACTAACAGATACAGCTATTAACATGCCTGCACAAAATGGAATATGGGCAGAGCGCTCAGAAGTGCTTGTTCATTCCTTATCCTCCATTTCGAGCTATAACGTCACCCTGTAATTAACTGAAATAACCTCTATTCTGTTCAACTTCTCTACTGATGAGAAGCTCACAAGCAGCATGCATCATCAGGAAAGGTTTAAAAATACACCAAAATTTTACAGCAACAGCAAGAGAAATAAAGCACTTGCTATACTCTGTGCTTTTTTTTTTTTTTTTAAATCTTGCAAGTGTTGATCAGCAAGGATGTCACAAGTTTGGCTATGCAAGCTAGTTCGTAAAAATTAAGTGGGAATAGACTTTTCCAAAGCTTCAGTTCTAAGACAAAAGGGCCGTGCCACTGCTGGGAAAGATTTGGGCATTTCATTCTTAAACAAAGGTATATTGTCAACTCGAGAAATGCCCAGCTCTAAAATAGATCGAGGACAAAAAGTCTATCATCAAGGCAAAAGAATTAAGACAACAGAATTTCCATAAGAAATATAAAGTTGAGGATGTCATATATTTTATTGGCTGATCATCCTTGCAGAAAGACATGGGTGGGAACTAACTGCGGGCAAATAAGGGAGCCTACATTTCAAAAAGCATATTATTCACAAAGTTTTCCCCCACCTCCATTTCTCTGTGAACATCTGATTCACTGGCCCTTTTGTGCTTTTTCTTTAATTAAACATTTCAAGCCATTCACCACATCTGACTAATGAACCCTGCATATTTCATTCTCGGTTTGTGTGCAGATGGGCTGTACGCACAAGTGTGAGCACTGTGGCCTATGAAGCATAAAAAACAAATTTAGATTTAAAAAGTAAGAAAAAAAAACTTCCACTCTAATGCAATTTTAGAAGCTTGGGAGAAAAACATAGTCTGAGTGCTGGGGAAGCTCAGGCTGTCAGAATTCCAGGAAAATCTTTGAGTCATGTATGAAGTTGCAAAAGATAAAGATATTGGGATAACCAAATAAGTATACGCAGGAATTCTTTTTGTAAAGAAAATGATGGGCTGCACAGGAACAGTAAACTACTCTCAAGCCAAATTCTGTTCTTTAGGCACCACATCTATACAGACTGTAATGAAAAAGGTATGCTTAATTAAGCTCTTTCTTTAAAGAAAGTGCTGATAAAACATGAAAAAGAAAACCCCACATCTCTGGCATGCATTCCCCCTTCTCTTAGCTTCGCTTGCTCAAAAATCAAACACAGAGAAGATTAATTTATTGGCTGGAACGTAAAACCAATTAAATAAATAAACAGCTTGTCACTCTGGCTTCAGAATGAATCTAGTGGAAAATTTTTTTTCCTAGGAAACCTATTTTGGGAAAGCAATAAACCACTGGGAAGGGCAAAGGCTAGAGAAAAGGCTAGAGGTGTTAAAAAAACCACCTGGAGACACCGCACTGTTTCTGACGTTATTGAGGATTTTTGCTTGGTTGCTTCATCATTGCAGGTGTCAAATGGTAATGCTGATTCTCAGAGATAGCACTTTTCACACAGAGCAACCAAAGCTGGATCATCTGCTGCAGAGAAACTGCGGCGGGGGTGAAACCAAATTGCCTTAACCAGCCACGCATCACTGGTGGAGCAGGGGACACCACCCACACGTCCCACAGTCCAGCGCAAGGACTTGGCCCACTGCAGGCTGCTCGTGGCCAGCGTCTGGCAGCCAGGGGCTTGTTCACCAGCAGGACTGCCAGAAAGGGAGGAAGGAACCTCGCACCCTACTTTAAGCAGCCTGGGTGCCCAGGCAAACAGAGGAACGCCCCCCCCGCCGTGCGCTGAAACGGGGATGGCAAGGGTGGGGAAGGGGCAAGCAGGGCTAAAATATACCTCACAGGTGTCTGAGCGCTGCCCCCGTCATCCAAAAGTGGTGGTGGGAGCTGAGGAGCCCCGGGGAAGGAGCCTTCAGAAGGAGCTGTGCTCTACAGCCCCCGGCTACAAGAGGAGCCCCCAGCCCCCAGGTGCCAGGGGGTCTTGCCCCATCTCCAGCCCCGCAATCACGCTGCACAACGGTGGTCCAAGTTCCCAGGACTGGCTGCGAAATCAGCTTCAGCACAGACAAACGCAGCACTTTCCACTTCCCTGGCTCTTATGACCCAAGATGCTGGGGGTGTGGGCATGGTCTCCTGCAGAGGTGTACAGCAGGACCGGGGCAGAGGACAGCCCCCGTCCCAGCTGCCAGCAGAGCCGCCTGTGGCAGAGATGGGCAGGGGGAGCACAAGAATCCATTACTATCTCTCCCTCCCATCTGTTGCCATCCAGCTACCCATTGTCTACGGTGTTTTTCTTCAAAAATGGGGTTTTTTTTACCGATCTTATTTCACTCCTGATCTATAGACCGCAGAAAGCCAGTGGATTCCTCTGCAAAGATACCAACTGAGTTGCACTGTGGCTTGAAGGAAGCAAACCGCTCATGAAGGGTCCCCCTATGCCTCACATCAGTTCAAACCGCACCATTACAAATCACCCCTGTGAAAAGGTGAGCGGCAGCTCTCTTCTGCTGCCAGCCGAGACACCAAAGCGGAGAAAATTACTATACACAGCGTAGAAAATGTTTCCTTTGGCAGCAGTTAAGAAAATGCTATTCATCCTGTATACAGCCTGCATGCTCCTGCATAATAAAGAGAGCGATTGAACAGTCTTTTAAGAAGTTTACTGGGTCACATTTCTCCTGGACTAAGGCCAGCGCTCCCATTATTCCCCAGTGCTGGGTGCACGTTGCACAAATCCTTTACTGGGCTCAGTCTTTATTCCTTACTGATGCTGGCTGTGCCCGAAAACAGAAATATGAACCCTGAAATTACTTATAATGTAAAAGATGCTTCTAAAGGTTGTTTCGGGCAAATTAATAAACCCCCTATCCTTGCTTCTTAGGTGGCCGAATGGCCACGAGAAGTGGAGCCTATGCACTTCAGTGTCAACTGGCACGGGTTTGTCCCCAGCACACGCTGTTCCTCAGAGGCTTGGATGAGAACGGGAAGCAAAGCAAAATACAGTGAAGGGTAGGATAATGTGAGAACTTGATTATGCAAGCCATTAAAGTTAATGGCACTAGTCATATGAGGACAAATTATGCCAGTGAGTATGGTTTTGCAGAAAAGTGCACTGAAGATAAATTGTACTTTCCAGCTAGATGTTCATGCAGCTTTCTAAGGCACTCAATCCTCCACCTGCCACAATCAAGGAACCATATTTTCCCCAAAGCATGTGATGCAAGATGCTGTGGGCAAGAGCCCATGCAGCGGCACTGCAAATGAGCTCAGTGCCTTGAGACAATCACCTCCTGCATTTAGCAGTTCTCCGGAGAACCAGCAAAACATGGAGACATCAGCAGTTGCACAATCAGTGCCTGATGCTCTCCAGGTCAAGAAATTGCTAGGAAGCAATACATCTTTTTGCAAAAGGAAGCAATTTTCTTACAGAAGAAGGTGACAGAAAATCTCCCCAAGCAAACACTGCCAAAAAAAAGAGAGAAAAAAAAGAGAGAAAAAAAAGAGAGAAAAAAAGAAAAAGAAAGAAAAAAGAAAAGAAAGAAAGAAGAAAGAAAGAAGAAAGAGAGAAGAAAGAGAGAAGAAAGAGAGAAGAAAAAAGAGAAAAAGAAAGAAAAACAGGGGCATGAAAGAGAGGGAAACAGAGAGGGAGTTGGAGGCAATGGCAAAAGGATACCCAGTTTTTGGAGTTCCCTTTGAAGAGCCCTCTGTGCTGCCTGGCTGTAACAACCAGTCCACCCCTGGGCAGCAGGCAGCACAGGACCCTGCCACACAGCCAGCCCCATCCAGCAGCGCTGCCCGACGTTACCTGCCACAGCCTCTTCTCCCAAGTCCAGGGAGGAAAGTGTAGGCATGGGAAGGATGCCGGACAGCCAAACAGACTGGGAATGAGGTAAAACACCTTCCATTCCTATATTAACCTCTTCTATATCTTAGCACACGAGAGCTAAACAAAGAACAGAAATAAAAAGAAAATAAACAAAAAACAAACAGAACAAAACAATGAACAACTACTTTTTCCTTCTCCTTACCTGTACTATTGGGTTTCCCACCTGTTTAACAGACAGGTCTCCTAGACGAATTATTTTCTCCGTTTTTCTTTAATGATTCAAAAATTATTTTTAAAAATAATTTCATATTTTAGTGCTTCAGGTGCTAGTATTTAAGCAAAACTCATCACGAAAGACATTTCAACAAGCCTTTCTGCAAACCGAGGGTGATAAAGCTACAGAGAATGGCCTGTGCACAGAAAGAAGAATGGAGCTGTGCACATGCAGAGTCAGTAGTGATTGCACACCAGGAGGAGGGCAGGAGCCAAAAAAACCAAGAGCATAAACCCTAACCTCTGATTCAGCTACAGAAAATCAGCCTTCCCCTGCACTGTACCACAGCTAGCTCACTCTGGACATCTTGGGCCAAGAGGCGCTTCCAAGAGAACTGCACCACAGCTCATTCAGGAGCGCTCTGCGTGGCCGACCGAGTTGTGGCCGAGTACTTGGTTCAGCGACTTTCCAGGAGGAACTGGCTTCCCCATCCTGAATCCGAGCATGCGAGACTTCAGCTGGGCTGGGTCGGTGAGCTGTCTTTTCCTGAGCAGAAGGCACACCTGGAAGGTGAAGGCTCTACAGGACACAAAATAAACAGGCACAGAAGGTATGTTTGCAAAGTCCAGCCAAGAGTTTCACTCCTCACCCCCATTAGACTAATGGGCACAAGCACAAGGAGATATTCTTTATGCTGCCCAGATTTAGATGGTTTTGGATAATTCTGTCCAGAAGGACCATCTGGGGCAATTTTAAATCATTTCAGATCTAAAAGCAAGGGAAAAGTGAGGTGAAAAAAAGCAGAAAAAGAAAAGGGGATAAGAGCCTTTGAATCTCTCCTTTTAATAGCGTTAAAGAGCCCCAATAACTTAATTTCAGGCCCAAGACCTAATTTACTATGAGTAATAGCACTGTCACTGTACTCAGCAGAAAGAGCCATTTTGTGTCGTACCGGTGAAATGTGTCCTTTAAGGCGTCCCTGAAGAGCCTGCAGGAAAGCCTCGCTTTCTTGTTTTGAAGGAACTTTCAGCAGTTGACCCTTTTATTGAGGGAGCTACGCACAAGCTCAGCAAAATTATGCGCGCTCCTTTGCCGATGCTCTTGTAAGGGCTGTAAATCAGCAGCGCACATACTTACCTACCACCTCACCTACTATCAAAAAGGCAAACGAGCAGGGTTACTCTTCTGCAAGAGGCCACGAGCTGGCAAAAGCAGCGGAGCAAGGTCCTACAGCTGTGCTGACACCTCTGGACGACACCGAGCCCCCCAGCTCCCAGCAGGACGGCCAGCCGAAGGGGAGGATCTCCCCAGCATCCCTCTGCAACAGCCTCTCGGCTTGGGCAGCCTCAGAAGCAAAAGACCTCCCTTCTTGTCCTCCGTATGAGCAAGGAGCGGTGGCAGCATCTTCAGCCAGAGCTCCCTCCCCAAAGCACCCCAGAGCTGGGAGAGCTCCACTCTGAAGTGGCACCCTCCCAAAGGGATTTAAAAACAGACATTTGTCCAGGCAAGAGGCAGCACGACAGGTGCTTCATGGATTATCTCATTGCTCTGAGTTACATTTTCAAGTCTCCCATAAGTCTGCCCTGCTGGGACCCCCACCAAAAACTTGGCTGCGAAGATGCTGCAGCTGCACGGGACTGCACCGATGTCTGGCAAAACCCCCAACTGCAGGGCAAGGACGCAAAAAAACCCAGAAGGAAATGTAGACACTGCACTATAGACACTTGCAACGTGCCATCTCTCCACTTCACACAGCAGCAGTTCAGTTCTCCAGTGCTCCTACAGCCACGCCAAACTGTGCCGATACTCTCTTTTTCGCCTGTCCATTGGCACAACCCAACAGCATTTCTGCACTACCATCAGCAGTACAATGGTTGTTCCCAGAAGAAAAGCCAAGCCAGCTCAACAATTCTGACACATTTCCCACAAAAGAGGTCATTTTAACCACGCTGGGTATGCTACAGGCAACATTTATATTTGCACAGGTTTAAACGAGCAGAGTTCAGTTTCCAGTGCATGCAGATCAAGCTGCAGTAAAAATTTAAGCTTGTGACACTTGTAGGAAGGAAGGCTGGGCTGGTAAGTGGTGACTCAGATGAGCTGGCACTGAGGGGCAAGCTGACAGAACATTTAATTAACAAATTAACATTCTACTCTCTTAAATAAGCATTACAGTCTTGCAAACATCCAAGAATATAGCATTCAATTTCTACCTAGAAGACTACACCTGACATTTTTCCAAGCCTCACCTCCCGGTTTCCATTAAAAACAAGTTTACCTACTGCATCATCAGATGTTCTGCTGACAACAACATTTTACTCTGTACATTTCTTTGTAGCCACAGGGCACATTAGCCAATTCCTCTGAGTCACTTCTAGCAGTGTCTCACTCTATCAGTGGCACTGATTTGTGCGAGTGCCTGTTTGCTTGGCTGTCCTCCAAGCAAACCAGCTTTTCTGACTGAATCTCCTGGTCCCTTTCCGAGCAAATAAGAGTCAGGAGGCTCGCAGAAAGTCGTCTTCCCGTTGGGAGAGGCATTCAGCAACAAAATCTTGGAGACCTTTTTCAGAACTGACTTGGAAGAAGGAAAGGAAAATGGACAGGAATAAGAGAGATCCATGTAACTCACCTTTGTCCCTTTATAAAAATCTTAACCTTCCGAATTTTGGGGGGAAAAGTTAACCACTGCTAATACTATCTGCCGAAGGCCATTTCCAGAAAACATAGAATTTTGAAAAGTGGCTGAAACTACAAAAAGGCATCTTCATGTGCTAACCCAATCCATTAAGACACTAGATCAAACATCTGCCCAGAAGATTTGAACCCCTGTTCTGCTTTTTGGACACTGTCTTTTCCCCCCGCCCACACACAGCCCTTGCTCCCTATGTCGGAGAAAAGATTTACCCTTAGCAAATTTTACGAGCTTTTAAAACAAATTTGGCTGATGTTTCCTGAACTCAGCCATTTGCAAGTTCAGGCGGACCAGAGCATCCAGCTTTCTTTTTAAGCATCTGCTCTTCCACCGGCCAGCCCTCAGACACAATGGCCCCAATTTCTCCAGCAGCCACCATTCAGGTGAAATAATGAGAGCCAAGCGCTTATCCAGCAGATGGGAGCAACGGCTCCAAACCCCGTTCAGACAGGTCCCTTGGGCCGGGACCCTTCTGTAACCCTTGCAAAAGCAAGCCACCTATTACACGCTTACAGCAGGAACCAGTAACAGACATTTAATTGTAATTAACAGTTTGCTGAAGGAAAGGCAGTGGTAGCAGGGCCAGAACACAAAGGAAAGAGACGCTTCCCCCTTTCTCCCGGGACAGGGAATAAGAAGCAGGGATCTCCAGTGATTTGGAAGAGCGAGCGGCGGCCAGCCAAAGCACCTCGGGGAGCCCTAGTGCAATGGGGAAAAGGTTTCTTGGCCAGGAAAAGCAACCTGAGAAGGAGGAACTTCCCGTCAGACAACGCTAATCCTCAAAGCCCCAGTGGAAAAGCAGTAGGAAAAGTAGGAAGAAATCCCGTCTCTCCTGTGTTTCCCCCAGGGCACTCTTTCCATCCGCCACGTCTCAGTGGCCCCTGAACGCTCCCTCCCTGGAGCAAGGGGTTTGCTTACCACATTACCATCAGCAGGGAAATTGGGGCTGTTTATTGTCCCTCTCGGGGAGGGCGATCCCGCATTAGGAAGATTAAGGTCAGCCAGTACGCGCGTGACACAATAATCTCCCTCAGGCGCCCAAGGGGCTGTAGCAGGGACGCGGCACACATCCTTACCCAGCTCCGCTCCCACAGGGACCCACCGTGCCAGCCAGTCCCCACACAGCTCCCGCACCCTCAGGTCACCCCTTGGGTGCTGCCGGCCGGGGCGTACCCCGCTATTCACCCCCTGTTAACGACACGGCGATGCTGAAGCTTGCCACCTCCACCCAGGGCCCCATGGCTCACCACCACGCAGCACAAGCCCACAGGGTCTGCACGACCTCCATGGGCTGCTGGACGTGTCGGGTGCTTAACCCCACCACCACCTTCCCCACCACGACACACAATTTGGGTCAAAATATACCAGTGTTGCTTTGGCACCCCCTCCGTCTTCCCAGCACCATGCAATATGGTCTCCTGTACCTCCTGAACAGCTTGTAAGCCAAGCTCCTCTTTTTAAATGTTATTTAAAATAAGTTACACTGGGAAATTCATGAATGATTCCAGTGAAGTGGGGGAAAAAAAATCTTTATTTTCTGAGAACAGCAGCTGTTATTTCCCTCCTGAAGGAATAAACAACCCCTCTGTACATTTTGGGAGAGCAGGATCGGGACTTCTTAAAACTATTATTTACCTCAAGAAACTAAAGCTGTAATTTAATTTCACCCTGAATAAGAAAACTAAACATTAACCATAGTTTAAAAGACAGCAGCATCAACAGAAAAAACCCACCATACCCCCCAAACCCCCAAATTTCTTTCTTGCCCAGAATATCACTTTACTGCTGACTTAGGAGAGAAATAGTAAGCTATTCTTAACAAGCCTGGTCAGAATAATTTTCTTCAACAGCAAATCAGCATTCATGTTTCTGGATGCTCAACCACTGCAGCTCACAGCGTTCCTCATACTTTGCAAGCAAAGCCAGAGACCTCCGCTTGCAGGCTGTCGCGACGGGAGGCCGCGCAGCGCGACAACTGCCCGACATGCAAACCAGGCACACCGTAGGCAGGCAACACGGCGTCCCGTTACCCATCGCCTGAATCCCCTCGACGCCCGTGGCTGCTTTATTTCTTCACTAACCGATGGTCCCCACCCTACTTAGATCAACCTCTTCGCCATCCCTTCCCCTGCTGCCTCCTTCTGCAGGGGAGACTCCAGCCTGCAGCTCCCGTGCACCCCGGGGGCTGCAGCACTGATTTTTAGCAAGCGTTATCACTCTGGCTCTCGTTTCACGGGTGAGCAGGAGCTTTGAACGCTTGTCTTCCCCTCAAACACTTAATTGCTTGATGTATTGAGAAACTACCTCTTGAAATTATTCCGCAGCTCTGTATCACTAGACCTCCATCTCCCAGCATCAAAACCCGTCATGCACAATCAAGCCAAAGGAATCTTTTATCGTGGCATCACAAGGAAAGGAGTAAGATCCCTATGGATTAAGAAAACTGCTCTTATGCAGCGAGTTTAGAACAATTGGTTCTTTTTGTCTCAGCCTTTCTTCTGTAGAGCCAAAGGCATTTTTTCCAGACCTGCCTGGTACCGACTTTCCACCAGCGCCTCAGATGAGGAAATCACTATGTTCATTCTCAAAAGCCCAGCCTTACCACAGATTTCATACCTAATATAGAGAAGGAAGAAAATAGCCCTTAGTGTGGTTTTGAAACCAGTACAAATGCAGTTAATATTTAAATAAGAAAACCTTATTAAGTAAATCTTGACGTAAAGAAATCCAACCTGTTCTGATTCTCCTTTACCAATCCCCTTTCCTATTTCCCCTCTAAGCTAGCAAAGCCAGCTAGAAAGATCAGCCCATGTGACGGAGCACAACAGTCGGCGTTCGGTGTACCAAAGTAGCCCCTCCACCCCCAAACCACTCCTGTTTCTGAGGGCTGCGGTAAGATGTTGGGTATACTGGGTATCTGCTTAGCACCAAACTCAAGGTCAAATTTTCTTTTAAGATCCACTTCGTCCAGGAAACTATGAGTTCGCCCTACCAAAGGTAACTCGAAATCCAAGCACCTTTGCTACATGCAAAAATATAGGGGTGTCGAGTGAGAAAAGGAACGGACCCCCCTTGGAGAGAATCACAGCGACTGCTGAAATATTAATGAAGCTCTTTATTTGAGAGAGTCTAAAAAGGACTTTGAATAATGCATTGCAAGCAACGGTACATCAGCAGTGGCTTTTTTATGCGAGAGGCAGCTGGCATTTTAAAAATAGACAACTTTCAACTTGATGGGGGTAGCTTACCAGTGGAGGAAATTATCCACAAATGCACCATCATTTAAGGGAACAAAGCAGATAAACAAGCAGAGCACAAAGAAAGTTTATTAGTACAAATGTTCTGAAAGTCCTCTGCTGTCAGCACAGGCTTGCCCACCATAAGCACAGCTTCACTATAATTGGGCGTCTCAACATATTCTGTCCCTTACTGTCACCAGAACAGTCTCTTTAAGCTACTCCACAACGGGCACGGTCTGGCAAAGATCTAATGATGTGCTCCTGTAAACAAAAGAGATGCTCTGTTCCCCCCCAGGCAGCTCATGAATTTCTGAAACTTATGTTTAAAAATAGGTTTATTAGTGATATTGGCTTTCTAACTCAATAGAAGAAAAAGAAGCAGGAGAAAATGGCATTGGAATAGGAACGGGGTGGGAAGGAAGACCCTTGGAGACTGCTCAGCTGTGCCGCTAACAGGACATCTGGGGTCCTTTGGCTTTAGGGTTACACTAAAGGCCCCGCTCCCACAGCACAAGCACCTTTAGCAGCAGCGTATTAAACAGCCCCGTGCAATGCCACTAGTAAACCCCTTGGCACCTTTGGGGTTTCGGTGTTTACGCTTACTAACAGCAACATGACTGACGGACAAAGATGTTGCTGTAGCTGGCTTTGTGACAAGCCCCACGAGGGTGACATAAGTCCTTGCAGCCAGAGATGTTTCCTAAGTATCCTTGATATGCACTCCTTTTCCCTACGTGGCCAGCATATAAAACACAGCTTTAAAACACAGCCGCACAGGCATATCCAAAGGCACAGGGCCTGATCCAAGGCACAGGTGCCCTCACAGTGGGCTCTGCCTGCACATTTACATTGCTAATGGCCAATGCTATCAGCACCTTCCTTTTTCGGTGGAAGCACTGCGACTCTTGATGCCACCAAGAGCCACCACACGACGAAGCTACTTGGGAAAGAGGCTGACGGGAGTTTTGCAGCCACCTGACCAGAGGTTTCCCTCTTCTGTCCCAACACAGTCCCCTCTGACACCTGCTGATCCCACAGACCAGCCTGCTCCCACCCCACGTCCCTCTTTCCCCCCTGCCAAAGAGTGGGGCCAACAGAGCAGCAGCTCCCCATCCCAAGGGATGGGGAACTCAAGGGGCAGTAGAGAGGGGCACAAATCAGGCCCGTCACGAAGGCTACATACTCAGTGCTACAGCATTTTGGAGGTACCTGGTATCACACACAGGCAGAACGGCAGTGCTCCCATAGTACCGATATATTGCCCATCATTGCATGTCTATAGGCACGCCACTACTGAGGCAGACAACCTTAGGAAAAGTGAGAGGTCCCAGAAAGCAAGCACACAGGGCAATAAAACAGCGTGCCCTGCCAGCCCCATCTCTTCCATCTGCCCAGTTTATTCTATCTAGCCACTTCTTTATTTTACTGGCCATCAAATAACCAGTTGGTTGCCTCAAGCATCAGTTTCCCTTTGTCCTTCCCTTCTCCATTAACTCTTACCTTCCTCCTCCATACATCCCCCTCCTCCCTTGCCATTACAGAATCACAGAATGGTCAGGATTGGAAGGGACCTCTGGAGATCATCTAGTCCAACCCCCCTGCCAGAGCAGGGTCACCTACAGCAGGTTGCACAGGACGGCATCCAGGCAGCTTTTGAATGTCTCCAGTGTGGGAGACTCCACCACCTCTCTGGGCAGCCTGCGCCTGTGCTCTGCCACCCTCACAGGAAAGTTCCTCCTCATGTTAACATGAAACTTCCTATGTTCAAGTTTGTGCCCGTTACCTTTTGTCCTATCACTGGGCACCACTGAAAAAAGACTGTTCCCATCTACCTGGCACCTTCCCTTTAAGCATTTATAAGTATTGATAAGATCCCCCCTCAGTCTTCTTTTCTCTAGACTAAGAAGACCCAAGTCCCTCAGCCTTTCCTCATAAGAAAGATGCTCCAATCCCCTAATCATCTTCATAGCCCTTTGCTGGACCCTCTCCAGCAGTTCCCTGTCCTTCTTGAATCGGGGAGCCCAGAACTGGACACAGTACTCCAGATGCAGCCTCACTCAGGGTAGAGTAGAGGGGGAGGATGACCTCCCTCAACCTGTTGGCCACACTCTTCTTGATGCATTAACCCACCCTTTCTGCTCTTACATCTCTGCCTGCACAACCAAGCTCTGTCACTCATTGGTGTCCACCTTCCACATGGCTAGAAACAGGCAGCCGACAGCACCAACGTGCGTTCCCCCTCCCGGTGGGTGAAGCCATCTGAAAGAGTGAAAACCCAAAGGAAAGAGAGGACAACCCCCCCACCCCAAAGGCATTCCATGATATCATGGCCCTTAGAGAAGCTCCCAGGTGGCATTGGGGCAAAGCAGAGACCCCCCCTGCAGCCAGTGTCCTTACTCCCACCCCACGCCAGGGGGTAAGCAAATCACACAGAATCACAGAATCTCCTAGACTGGAAAAGACCTGTAAGATCATCTAGTCCAATCATCAACCTAACACTGACAAGCCCACCACTAAACCATGTCCCTGAGCACTATATCTACACCACCCTTAAATACCTCCAGGGATGGGGACTCCACCACTGCCCTGGGTAACACGTTCCAATGCCTGATGACCCTTTCAGTAAAAAAAATCTTCCTAATATCCAATCTAAACTTCCCTTGGCACAACTTGAAGCCATCTCCTCTTGTTATATCACCTGTTACCTGACAGCACAGGTCGACTCCCACCTCCCTGCAACCTCCTTTCAGATAGTTGTACAGAGTGAAAAGGAGGCTGAGGGGAGACCTTATCTCCAGGCTAAACAACCCCAGTTCCCTCAGCTGCTCCTCATAAGACTTGTTCTCCAGACCCCTCACCAGTTTCATTCCCCTTCTTTGGACACGCTTCAGCACCTCAATGACCTTCTTGTGGTGAGGGCTGCTGCCCCACCGCAGCTGCCTGTCACCCCGAGCCCCGCAGCATTGCCACCTGCACCCTGCAGGAGAACCCACGAGCACAAGATGACACAACCCTGAGATTGACTTGTTTGCCAAATGAGCTCAGCCTTGCCTGGGCACGGGAGGAGACATTGGCTCACGGCAAACGGGGCCTGCAGACCGCCCCCGGGGAATACCTGCGTGGTGCTGCCCATATGCACACAGCGAGTGGTGGTTCATCTGTTCACAGAGAGACCATACTGTCCCAGGAGGGGAGGGGAGGGGAATGGGGTGTTAACTGTGAATGAGATGAAGAGAAAGCCTTTTAGGGCTTGCAGCCCAGTTTGCACTCCCAACATCTCTGTGCGTGCCGGTGCCTCGTCCGATGGCCGTTCCCTCCTGCCTCAGCACACACTGCACCGAAGTTTATGCTCTCGCATTCCCCTTCACACTTTTATTTTCCATTTTTTCACCTCTCCTCACTCTTCCCCCTCCCTTTTTTTCCATGCAGTGCAGCCTGTTTTTCCCCCCCTGCACACTGCTGAACCTAGCGGGGAGAAAAAAAAAAAAAAAAAAAAACAACAAACCAATGCATCTCAAGGGCAGCACAGGGACTCGAGCCAGCGGGCGAGCAGTGCTGCCCAGGGCGCCGGCAGGGTGGCCAGGGCCAAGCAGCTCACCCTGGGCTACCAGCTGGGCAGGCAACCTGGCCCTCAGCCCCAGGTGCTGGGGAGGGCAGGGCGGGTGGCTGGACTGAGGGTACACAGTAAATAACCGCGGCCTCATGAGGAAAGCATGACAAATCCAAGATACAGCCCGCACAGGATGGATTTAGCGTGGTTGTGCTATTCAGCATTGGCATAACCCCCCCTTTGCCCCACGGCCTGACCCCCTGCCACCGCAGCGCAGTTGCCTCCCTCCCTGTGTTAGCAGTGCCCAGCTGGCAGATCCCCTCCTCCCCAGCATGTAACTCTCCAAACGTGCTGAACAAGGGTAAAATCCTACGGAAAACAGCCCACAGTGAGCGCTCGGACCCCCAGACTGTGCCACAGCCTAAAATCCCCAGCGGCATTTGGACTCGTCCTGACAAGTTTCAGATGGAGGGAGCCCACAGAGGAGAAAGCAGGTTCATCTAAACCAAACCAAAATCAGACGTTAAACCTTTAAAATGGGTGGAGAAAAAAAATAATAAGAGAGAGAGAGAGATGATTTCAGGAGTTTTTAAACCAAAGCAACAGGGAAGCGCAAAAGCACACAGTTTTGGATCATGTACTCTCTGTGGATCAGGTCATTAAAATCTCTGCAGGCTGAAGCCGGGGACAGGACGGGAGCTGGGAAAATGCAGAGGGGAAAAGCCAAAGAGAAGTTCTGAATGAATTGTCCCATTTAAAAGGGACACGGGAAAACAGGGTACCAGAACAAATGGATGTATGTATTTGGACACAAGATGGTGGAAGTCTAAAACACATGATGTGGAATAAAGTGTGGGGAATGAAGTATTTGGTTTTAAGTGAGGAGGTCAACATACAAGCAGCAGCAGGAAGCTGGTGAAAGGGAGGCAGTAACAGGGACTCCTTAAAAACAAGCAACTTATTACCTAGGAAAGAGAGACTGGCTCATACTGGTGGGGGAATAGCACTGCCTGCTAAGGAAAACCCAACCTCAGAAATGCAAGGAGCATTTAACCCTTCCAGACTTCTCCAGACAGGCAGAGATTAGGCACAGCAGTCACAGGCTGGGGGAGGCTGCGGGGGCACGCTGAGTAACTCAGCTCTGCCCACACTCCTTACCCCAAGTTATGGCCACGATGCTGGGGTTGAAGTTGCAAGCATCACGTTGGGGAGCCCACAACAAAGCTCAGAGCTTGCCTTAGCAATGCAGTGACCAAAGGTCCCCTCTGTAGCAGCGGCCATCACAAAACCCAAAGAAACCCACTGCCTTTCTCCAAAGGAATGACCCCAAAGTGTGGGAGCCTCTCTGAAAAGAAATTAAAGAGACTAAGCAGCCCTAAAGGTGCTACATTTGAGGGGTGTGGGAAGATTGCTTAAACATGTCCACCTGGAAGTACAGGGAAAAATGGTACCTGCAGAGGGGGCATCAGAAAGACCCAAGTCAAGCTGCTGCCATGAAACAGTGATCTGATGACCACTGATGACTTGTGTGGCTACCGTTACATCAGAAGACAAATGCTGCAGGTTCATCCCTTGACCTTGAGCCCCACTGGCACCAGGGCTGCGTCCCAGGCAAGCTTTGTGGCAGCAGTCTGGGAAGAGACCACCCGATGGGACAGAGGGAACCTGCTGGTTAGCCAAAAGGAAGCATTAAGAACAGGAAAAATATTTTGTTGCTATATTCTGCCAAAGCATAAGCTAGAGGCATCGGATACAGAGTGAATTTTGAACTCAAGATCACTTCCAGATGTTCGATATTATTGTTGTTACTATTATTACCTAGGTTAGATACACATACAAATACCATTTTATCATCAGGCATTTCAGGACAAACTGTTCACCATTTGTCTGTCTATTCCTGAAGCTGGGAGCCTCGAAGGTGCGACCCAGGTGTGCTGAGAAACACTGGCAGGTGTGTCAGGAACAAAGACATCTAAAACTTTAGTAGTACGATATTTGTGAGTAACTATGGCACTTCATAGAGTTTCAAAACAAGCATTGCCAGAGTTCTTCCTCCTTCAAATATGTTCCTATGTGATCAGAGATCAAGTTAACTAAATTCTTCCCATTCTTCTAGATTAATCACCTTTCACATACTGTTTGCTGGAATATAAAGCACAGTAAAATCTTCTGTCTTTACAGGCATCCTCATATCCTCTGCCCAATTTGAAATATGCATTACGAATGTGAAAATCCACAATGTCTTCCTTCAACAGGAACCAAGTGCAAATCTCTACACTTTACAGTCATCCTGCGGTTTTCTTGCTGGTTTCAAAGTCGGGTAAAAGGTTCGTGGTTCATTGTAACAGGCCTCACCAGTGAGCTACAGAAAAGACCAGCAATAGATAGTGTTACGACACCAATATTCTCCTTCCTGAGCAGGTAATGAACTGTCTTTTCCTCAAGCAGCGCTTGCCAAGCCCACACAAAAGGAACCTGCCAATTTCTATCTATCTGAAAGGCTGACTTATGAGGTCAAAGCATTATTATAAAGATCTTTTTGCCTGTCAACTTGTAATATACATGCAGACCTTTGAAAAGGCAAGAAAGGTACTACATTTAAGCTCTGGTATGAAGTTTTGGGAGGAAGGTGGTCATTAAATTTGGAATCTGTGTAAGCTGTCCCAGTTTGAGCAACACAGGACTAATTTCTCTTCTAATACTTGGGAGGAATGCACTTTTAGAAGACTCTTGTGTCTGAATTTGTGAAAATATTTACTTCATAGCCAGCTATGGTGTGTGGGTTTCAAGGTCTCAGTGTTTTCAAGCTCACCAGGTGCAAGGATGAGGAGGAGCGAGACCCGGGCACTTGACCCAAGCTGGCCAACAGGATTATTTCATACCATCAGCATCACATTCAATATAAATTAGAACGTTTGCTGCGAAGTTCTCTCTCTCCCTTGATGGCTGCCATCCTGAGAATTTCTTGCCCCAGTGCCGGACCCCTGAGGCCTTTCCTTCCTCCTGAAGCCGCTGCGCTCGCAGTGTCCAACATTTGTTGTCCCCTGCTGAGAGTGCACAGCTTCCTGCTGATAGAATGGGCTGAGTATAATCCTTGTATATTTTATATTGGTATTGGATCAATATTGGTTCTTTAGTTCTATTAATGTTAATTATCTAGCCTTATTCTATTAAATCTGTTTCTATTTCAACTCCCAGGTTTCCTCGTTTTTCCCTGATTCCCCTTCCCGGGTGGGGAAGGGTCATTGGGGGATAGAATAATTGTCTAAACGACAACAAATTGTTGTGGGTTTCTCAAACCATAACAAGCCATACTTTCTTAGGTAGTGTCTCATGTCCACATAGAGGAGACTTTATATATAGCAGCCAGTGTATGATCAGCAGCCAAACTAGTATACGGCACAACAGGGAAGCACCTTCCCCGCCATCCAGCTCCCGATCCCCCCTCCAGAACAAAGAGGCAAAGAGCAGGCTCCTGACTGCTATGGGGAGACCAGACCTGGCCCAAACCCATTTGTTAGTGGCTTTCCGCCCCCTCCTTCCTTACCCGGCCACTAACAAACTAATGAGCTATTTCCCAAGAGCAGAGCTTAAGAAGGGAAGCGCAAGAGAGAGTTAGCATTTAAATACTTTGATCCCTTCAGCAGCTTAGGTACAAAAGCAGGTGCTCCCTCCTTTGCCGTTCTCCAGAAGGTATACCACAGCACTCCATCCCATAGCTAAGAGAGAAGAGGAGAGCCAGGAAAGACTCAGCTCTCACCTCCACCAAGGGTAAGTGCATTTGAGCATTTTGCACAGCCATGCATTCTGTGGCTCCTGGAGCAAGTGGGGGTAAGCTCATCTTTTCTTCCCCTGAAAGACCAACAATGTATTTCTAGTCCTGTCTCCACAAATGAGACCATTAGTGAAAAATAGGGATTGGGGCAACTGTTTAAGTCCACTGCTCTGAAAATACCCTGCCAGCAGTCCTAGCTCTCACAGGAGAGGCACACTCCTGTGAGTTCTTGATCAGTATATGAGGGGACTCATGTACTATCAAAGAAGGGCTTTTAGTCCAGCATGAACATAGCCCCTCTCTCTAATGCCAAACATGTGGAAAAGAGTCTTGCTAGCACAAGCAGGCAGGTTTGGGAAGAAAGCTGACAGAATGAGAAGTCTTTGTGGTGGAATCCTGTAACCACCTGGAAGAGAAATTTCTGAAGTATCTCAGCCCTTCCTTGAAAACTCAGCAGAGGCAATATGGTCACTAGAGTCCTGCAAGCTATTAATTTCTATAAGATGAAGCAAATGCCTCAAGGAAAATGACCTTCTATGGCAGAAAATGAGTTTGCAAACACAGAACAGCCCAAAGAAGGCTTTAATTACCTTTGAGATTACTTTAATACCAAACGAGGCAGAAGATGCTTTGAATGGAGGGAAGGCAGTTTCCAAAATAAGGAGTCTTGTATTAATTTGGCAAGAGGCTCCAGATGTATCACTTGTATCCCTCTGTTTCTTGAATGACCAGAAAAGCTTCTAAGTGAGCCCACATAGAATTTGGCTTTGCCTGAGACACAAGCAAGTGTGTATACATGGGGCAGGGGGAGAGGAGGAGTTTTCACTGCCTTATTTGGTTTCCTCTTCTCTCCCGGGACAATTCAGAGACAGTCCTCAGGTGTCTTTTCATAACACATTGCCAACCTTTCCTGCTTATGCTCAAAAGACAGACATCAAGACAGCAGGAAGTACTGTCATCGCAGTGATGCAGCACTTGGAAAACACAACTTTCATAAGCCAAGTTGGGAGACAGAAGTGCTTCCAGGGCAGGCTGAGAAGTGTTTTCCCCTTGCTTCAGCTGCCCAAGGATAAGGTCTCAGCCTGACAGGATCACCTTAGGTCATCTTCAGCATCATTCTCTGGGCACTTCTAATGTGTTTCATCTACTATGGATTATCATCCTAATGTAGAGAAAAGAAGTCAAAGCATTACATCATCTCATGGTTGACATATGCTCCAGCTACCCTACATGAAGCAAGGACTGTTAGCCTCTGTCCACCCAGGGGGAAGGAAAAGGAGAACTGAATGGAATGTTATGTTCTAAACTAGATTTGCATGGGAAGATCCTAAGACAAAAACAACCCAAAAAGAAAAAACCCACAAAGTGAAGATTTTCCCACGTCTGACAGATTTTTTCAGTAAGAAGTTTCTGCCAGTTTTATTCATGTGAAAAAGGACAGTCTTGTGTGAAAAAGGACAGTTCCCTGCCTCCCAGAAATGCGGTTTCTTAGTGTCAAGAGGAAACAGACACCAATGTACACTGTAAGAGCCCCCCTAAAAGGCCTGATCTACCATATCACAACCATAATCATAAGGCCACGCCTGGGATCTCCTGGCCTTTGCCTGCTGGCGCCTTTACAAACATCCAACATAACACAGTACACAAAGCAAGCGGTAATTTCGGTGGCTGTGGCTAAGCCTTAGCCACCGTAGCAGAATCAAAGATTTACCACCACAGACTGTGTTTAAGATCACGGCTTTCTTCATCCACGTTTTTTCCCTGCCCCCTTAGAGATGGCCCGATCACCACAGACGAAAACCAAGGCGGAGCGTGGAGGATGCTGCCTGCCCAGCATTAAGAAGAGACAGCCCCAGAAGAGGAGCTCTGCAAGGCAGCCACTTTCTGGCACATCCCCCTCTCCTCCTTGGCCTTTTGCCCATCGTGGTACCGAACCATTTTAGTGCAGGAGCAAGGCTAGCGGGGGGAAAAATTGGCCCGAAATGTCTATGACTAATTCTGGTTTTCCTCCTTCAGCTTTGCATTAGTTACTACATTTTAAGGCCATCCTGCAGCACAGCGTACATGGAAGAAAGATTATATTACGGAACTGGCTGCTCTCTTCTGTGTACTTTCTCCCACAGTACTTTTGATTACAGGATAAGCAGGGAAAAAAAAAAAAAAAAAAGGAGAAAAGCAGCAAGCGCAGCGATTTTATCCAAGAAGGGGTATAATTTCAATCTTATTGATATAGCCCAACATGAACCACATACATTAATTTTCAAGTATGCCAAGACTTGGAATAAAGAACACCAAAAAAAAAAAATCACATTTCCCCAATTCCAGTGCCAGCTGTGCTCCCTCCTGGGAAACATTCATGTTTATATCCAAAACACATATGTAGATAACACTGGCTCCTACCCCAATGATCCTTCCTGTCCTAACTAGCATGGGCCATCTGTCACTGCTTAGCAGGCAGCCCCACTAGATACTAGATTGGTACTGACATGAAAAGGACGAAATAAACTGCCAGCAAAAATGGCATTAAGGAGTCTTTCCTAAGCAACTCGTAATTTACCATTGGAAAAATATAATTTAAACTGCACCAAATAAGGTGATAAAAGATACCAAAGCATGAACTAAGCCATGGGCCAGTCTCTGTCTCTACATGATACCACTTATGGAGAAGTGGGAAATCAGAAATCAGGCTGTAGCTTACCTGAAAATTCTCTTTTTTAGGTAGCAAGGTCCAGGAATGCCAGAGAAATTAATGAACTTCCGCCGAGTCCCATGATGAACCCTTTTCCCGTCTTCACCAGACCATACAAGAGGATAAGAACAAAACAGTGACCGCTCCAAACTATTCTGCTCTGCTCTCAGCCTGACCAGCTGAGCAATAGCCATTACAAGAGATGTGAGGCTAAAACGGCACAGGGACCATTGGAAGCCTGCCATTCACCCAAAACCACACAGCTTTAAGATGCACAGTAGGATGCATGGTCACTTCTTTCCATGAGCTGTCCCCACCTACACCCACCAAACAACAAAATACACCTTAATCTATGGCTAGTAAAAAACCTTAATTTAACTCTGACACAAACCCAAGGGCAGCCAGCATTAACTTCTTCCTGAAGGGCCTCACTGGGGGTGTGGGAGAAAGCACAGACCTACAGTACAGGCTACAGAATAGGCTCTCAGCATGAACATACTCCCTTCTTCTTGAAGAAATCCCCAAACTAAATGCTTCCTCTGAGCAATAAGTTACCCGAAACCCTTATTCTCACAACCTGGTCTAGTGGGAAGCCCACTCTGTCCCTCCCAGCACCACTCAACCTCAGCCCCAGTAGGTGCTAGTGCACTTTTCCTGCACTAAACCTGACTCCTGAGAGCTGCCATCCCCACATGGACTGTACTTTGTAGCTGTCCAATTAAAATTTAGCAAAGAAAACTGCTAGTAAGTCTTCACAGCTGTCATAGCATCCACTGCATGTGTAAATTGGAGAGAAATCCTTCTTTAGCTACGAAGTCAGTCCAATTCCTAGCAGCGCTTGACAATCTCACTCAGAAAACATGGCAGACCCCACAAATCACAAAATTCTGCATACTGGTCTTTACCCAGAGCTCCATGTTAGCAAAATCCAAGGATCTTCATGTCCGCAACAGGGTAAAAGTAAGCAAACTATAGCTTGTTCTGGAGGTCAACATTTGAACTTGATCCTGCCTGCCACACTTGGTACATACCATGGAGATAACAGATGACTGACACTTAGCACGAGGAGGATGAGGACATTTCTTAAGCAGACACACCAGATTTGCTTCCTTTGGGGTAAGCATGTCGCCATGCTTGCTCCCCAGCCAAATGACCTCTCAAAAGAGAGGTGGATATCCATCTACAGAAACGTGCATTTATTTCCTTGAAGGGCAACTATCCCCTCTATGCCCTACATGAGGGGAAATTATTATTTACACACACACACAAAAAGGCTTGCCTGATCTATGAAGTCAAGAAAGTTGCCTGGACCATTCCCAGCTGTGGAAGCCCACTCACCTGGAGGGTCTGCTGTCACGCACTGACAGCTCTGCTCCCTCTCCCAGGATATTGGACAACCTGAAATGCTTTTTCCAGTGCATTGTGTACACAACTGCAGAATGAAGAAGCATCACGGTCTACTGATTTCATACTTCAGATACAGCTAGCTGCTCCGTCCAATAGTCTCTTTCCACAAGCAGTATTCATTAGACTGTTCAGAAATATTACCATACTTTACAAGCTACCTTAACAGCAGGTAAAATGCAATTTTTATTTCTGCTTGCTATTCCTGCAATTGAAATAAGATGTCAAAGTGAATGGTACGACGTAATAATTATTACAGTCAGGGACTTAAAATAACTGGTTCACAGCTGTGCCAAATTTGACCAAACTGTTCCTTAGAGCTATTGCTTGACTTGCATCACTGTCTCCATCTATAAAATGGGCATGCCAACTATTATTTTTTAAGGACTACCACTGGTACATAAAGCCGCAGATTTAGTTTTCTCCTAAATAATTACACACCACTTCCTAAGAACAACAGTATTTGAAGAACAGAGAAAACATAATACACAGCTGTCAATGTGGTACAAAACCCCCACCTTATCAACATACAGGGAGCAGTCAGGCTCCATTTTTTTCTGAATTTAATCCAAACAACATGCACTCTGGCATGCCCTCTGATGCCGGCCATAATACTCAGCATTTATTCACCCACCAGCTGACTCCCGTGTGATGTGGCAGTACACTGCCTCATCAACACGTCTACAGATTGAGTATTTTGACCTTACATTCTTCAGTTTAGGCTTTGTTTTTGTAGAAGCTGCAAAATTTTAAATGCAATTCTACCTCTTTTGGGGCCATCTAAGCTTTAGTGGAACCACCACGCTGGAGGAGCACACATCTTCTTGTGAAATGACATTGTGCTGCAAAATCAAAGGGCAACCACAGCCAATCTAGAGACAGGAGGCAGAACTTAACAAGTCTTCTGTCTTGACAGAGGAAGGGAAAAAAGGGTTTATCCTGCGGAGATATCCATCAGAGGAACGAGCGACAAACCCTCCCAATCCCAACTCTATGGGAATTCTGTGGGATCCAAGCCAGAATAACCACCTGTTTCACCAAACCTGAACATTAAACACGGGTGAGTTTCAAAAACAATCAGCTGACTGCATAAGACAGCCTGGACATATACAGTTCCCACTGATTTTAGGCAGAGCAAGACGACTTTGCAAGACATTTTATACATTTCACATAGACAAAGCTCTGTCTGCCTACATGTACTCATCAACCTGATTTAATTCTTCTTAAAATGTCTTTTTATATCATACCCTTTTGCCTACCAGTATTGCACTAACATATGATAGAGAGCAAACACACTTTCAGAAGGCAAATGTTACCGCCACACAGACTCGGGCTTGGGTGCACGATGGATCGGCTGCTGAACCGTACTAGAAGAAAAACTGGTTAACTGTCTGTTTTTCACTGATGAGGTGGCTCTTATTTTTCTATCATTAATAACTTGATTGATTACCTAAGAGCAAAGACTTAGCATGGCATTCTTCTCGATACCCTTCAGATTTAGAGGTCTGCCATCTTACGTGTTTTACATATTTGATGGCGCTGGAAAAAATAGGAAGTCATTTTGGCCTAACACCTGGCACGAAACTGCCCAGCCAAGCACTTCGTGAAATTAAAAGAATAAATCAACTAAGTGGTTGTGGCTTGGTTATATTCTCGATCGCACCGCTGCAGGCAACAGCCCCACTCCTTGCTCTAATACTGGCTGTTCTTCAGGGTACGGGGATTAATCCCGTCTGCTCCCCTGGCAATCTGAGGGCAGCGAGCGAGGGGGGAGGGAACACTGTAAATCTGATACTTCTGTTAAAAAATAGCTATGGTGCAGCGCGCTCAGGTTTCCGTACGACAGGGACCGGGTTTGTTTTGTGCTAAAGAGCACCCGTTTCTCTGCAGAAGTATTGCATACGTACCATGCCCACAGAAACAGAGGCAACTTTTCCGCATCGTTTTGAACAATTTCACTAGCTGAAAACTCTCTCTCCCACAGATGTGCCTATTTTAAGTACAACCATCCTTTCCCTCAGAAAGCAACTAGCTGTTGCTTACAAAACACAAAACTTCTAGAAGTGGGAGGTTTTATTTTTGTTGCTGGTTTCGGTCGAAAATAATGCAATTGCTGGATGAAATACCAAGTTTATTACCACCCTGGTCGCTCCAGCACATCTCCCACAGCTTGTAACTCCACAGGCCGGCGAGCACAGCGGGACAGCCCACCCCATCCCAGGGCAGACCCCAGCTGTGGCAGGGACCATCTCGGATGGGGTGAGCACCCATGGCCCCGTCTTGCACACCTCTCTGGTGAGCGTGTCCATAAACACAGCTGAGGGTGGGTGAGCTCAGCTCCACGCAGGGGGATGGAGGGCACTGAGCTGCCCTTTCCACACTGGAAGAAGGATGCTCAGCGAAAGCATCACTTTGAAGTAGAGAGACTAAAGGGTGAAAAGATTTAAAACGTAGTATTTTTCCCTAAGAAAGTATATGCCTACAAGGCCACGGGCAGAGGCAACCGTCACGCCATCCCGTCAGCAAGAGTTTTGCACAAACACTCTGAAAGCTGCACAAAAGATCCTGCACATACCCAGTAAACACAGCAAGGCCTCGCCACCTCCTAGAAAGGCTGTACGTGGCCCCGCTCTCACCTGCCATGACAAAAATAAACCTGTAACGCCATCCCCATGAACTACTCTTTTTTTTTTTCTTTTTGAAAGCTGTGACCTTCCGTTAGTAAATCCTGACCCAATCCCTTTGCATCATCCCCTGGTTGATGAGAACAGACGGCAAGGAATACGCTGGGGCTTGGCTTGTGTGTTTCAGAAAATAATACTGAAATACTCCTGACAGCTAGCTCCTCCCCATCTTGAGGTCCTGGTTCGTTCTTCGGGAGTTTTTAAACCTGCATTCACATGCAAAAAAAAAACCCCTAAAGTTTGCAGGCGAAGCATAGATCATAGAATCAAAGAATGGTTTAGGTTGGAAAGGACCTTGAAGATCATCGAGTTCCACCCCCCCTGCCATAGGCAGGGACACCTCCCACTAGACCAGGCTGCCCAAGGCCACGTCCAGCCTGGCCTTGAACACCTCCAGGGATGGGGCCTCAACAACCTCTCTGGGAAACCTGTTCCAGTGCCTTACCACCCTCAAAGTGAAAAACTTCTTCCTAATGTTCAATCTAAACCTGTCCTCTTCCAGTTTAAAGCCATTCCCCCTTGTCCTGTCACTACATGCCCTAGTAAAAAGTCCTTCCCCAGCTCTCCTGTAGGCCCCCTTTAGGTACTGAAAGGCTGCAATAAGATCTCCCCAGAGCCTTCTCTTCTCCAGGCTGAACAGCCCCAACTCCTTCAGCCTCTCCTCATAGGAGAGGTGCTCCAGCCCTCGGATCATCCTCGTGGCCCTCCTCTGGACACGCTCCAGCAGGTCCATGTCCTTCTTATGTTGCGGACTCCAGAGCTGGACGCAGTACTCCAGGTGGGGTCTCACGAGAGTGGAGTAGAGGGGCAACTTATAGATGGTCTATAAGTTGTTCTGGGACAAGAGAGATCAATTTAAGCCTCTAGGTTATTTGACCTGCATAATTTAATTCAGCAGGTTTTTTTCCTGAAGTATACTGGAAAGAGAAACTCGGTCCCAGGTAATATGCAAGCTGATCTCAACATTAGCTCGCAACTGCAAACTGGGTCTGCTTCAACTGGCTCAAAGACGCAGCTATGCAAAAAAGCAGCTCTAACATAGTATCAGTGACCCGTAAACCAAGGAAGTTAAAAAAAAAAGTCTCTAGACATGCAATAATATGGCTGCTGGTTTCCTATAAGACATTTTTTTTTACATGTAAATTGGATCGCACTCTGTCTGCAATCAGTGCACGCCACAGAGCAGCACATCCTACATCCAGCACAGGGCAGCCGCACCTGCAAAAACGATTCCAGCGATGAGATGCAGCCACTGGGGAGAGCGCCGAGGTACTGAGGGTCACCTATCTGTATTTCTGCTTCCTCTTTGTTTTCAAAGGGAAGCAGAAGTGACATGCACCTAATTATGTTATCATTCCAAGACTAATTAGAGACACTTAGATGTTAAGTACTATTGAAGTGAACCGCATATAGGGGGACTGAGTTTCCATCTTTTCTTCTGTTAATACATACCTGGAAAGCGTCCTCTCTTGCAAGAACAAAAGTCACAGCTTTCCTCACAGGTTTCTAATGTTTTGATTGCCTTTTGATGTAGTGGTGGCAACAGCAAGTTGTAAGGAAAATGCTTTGGCCAGGAGGCTATTAGGGAACACAACAGAAATCATGGGATCTTCCCCCCTCCCCTTCACCATAGGAAAGTTGCAGCAATCCTCCACCTCAAATAGCTTTCAGAATTGATCTGCATGTGCTTCCATAAACTGTATACAGTCCTTCACCTTTTCTTTGGTGAGGTCAAAGTAGCGCATTTGGACAGCCCCAGGCAAGCTGCACGCCGTCATGCACCTTTGCCTTATCTTCTAACATGGACAAAATTCCCAATCCAGGCGTACATCCCTGCAGACTGCACGGGCCTGCAGACCCCAGGTTCCCCATCTCTGCTGCGGACTTTGGTTGGGCTCCAACCCCCGGATACGACTTTGAAGTCAACACACTTTATAGATCTTCAAAAGGGCAAGCCTTGGTTCTGCCTAACTGGACTGATTCGACACATGCCACAACACAACCCATGATTCCATAAACTGGCCTAAGTTTCAAGCCAGCTGCAAAAAAGGACGTCGACATTACCCGGCACATTCAGGAAATTCTTATTTCATTGCAAACTTTTTTTTTTTTTTTTTTTNGGATTTCCCAAATCACCGACAGTTTCCATCCCTGCGAGGGCTACCTCCATGAAAAATTACAGGTTTTGATATAGTTCCCATTTATTTTTAGAAGCATACAAAATGAGCACTTTTTCATATTCTGTTGCCAAAAACAGTGAAAGGAATTTTCTAAACACTTCAAAGTTGTTGCCAGACAGAGGCCAACCATCGGAAACTCCATCCAAATGATAAATGTTTTTAAAACTTACCAAAGGAATAAATCAGCAGGGTCTAGCTGAAACTTCAGTTGCAGGGAACATACTTAGGTCCTTGCAATAAGAATAATTTCTCGTGTGCTAGGGTTGAGTTGTAAACATACTTTGCTGGTGGCGTTCAGCCCAATATTCTGTTCCCACGTACTATATTCTCTGAAGCAGTACTTGTAATCCGGTCAGGAACAAGATCCTGAAGAACTTGTTAGCTTCACCGATAACTTCAATCCTGTGGCATCGGCGGGTCCATGCTGCTCATTTCTATTCAAAGGCATTAAGGCACCAAGTGGTTCTAAAGATCATACAGCAGGGGCTTCCTTCACTTCCCAGTTTTAGGGAAATGGTAGTGTTCCTCTTCCTATGGTGTTTACAGGGTTTCAACCTCCCCTCTTTGCTGCACCATAATAAGCAGGCCAACCTCTTCCTTAGGTCTGCTCCCAAGATCCACAGGCTTTTGCAGATTAGGTCCATCACCTCCTTATTCACACCATCACATTCTCCTAGCAAACAAACTCTTAAAAAAACCCTGCTTGAATATATAAAAAAACCCCAACATTTCAACCTGATCCATCCAGATCCACATGCAGCCCAAACCCAACCAAACCTCTTCTCAAAGCTCAGAGCAAATAACTCCCAGAAACAGACAACGACAGGACACAATTTCAGCCTTCTGCCCAGCCGAGGTTGCTCCACAGAGTCCTCCTGCCTTGTGGTACATCCAGCCTGGCCTCCAGGAGGCGGTCACCGTGGGTGCTGCACAGTGACCAGCCACCACCTGAACTCAGCACCGCAATTCAGGGAGATGAGGAAAGCGAGAAACCGAGAGAGAAGGGGGGCTGCTTGCTCCTTTTAAGGATTTTAGCACTGTCCCCAGAACCATACAGGTGAAAAAAGAACATCTGGGAAACAGCTTGCAAAACACTACATGGAAATTACAGCAAAATTTATATTAACAGCATCGCTTCCATTCTTTTATTGCAGCTGCTAAAAATCCTGTGGCCTATTCCCAGAGCTCAAAGAACCAGTTCAGCTATGAAATAACGATAATCCAGTAAGACACGCGCGTGCCATGCTTCAGAGTCCCTTTGGTACAGGAGAAATTTAAATGCTTCCCTCTCATAACCCAGAACTGTTATAAAGACAGAACATATAAGCCATCTGCACACCTCAGTGAAAGAGAGCTAAGATGGAAAGAGACCTGCTCTACTCATGTGAAGGATCTATTCTCTGATAGATGATTAAATTCTAATTAATAGTGATGAGCCTAAAGAAATAACGTTACACAAATAAAAATGGCCTTACAGTAACTGTCATCTGCTCCCTATAGTCACCTCTGGAGTCTTGTATTTTATTCTAAAGATTCAGTGACCTAGGTTTGCAAGACACTGGGGTCAACAGGATTTTCACCCACAAATTTGGTGGATGCAGAACAGACTTGGTACTACAGCAAAGCTAGCATCTCTGTAACAGGCATCATTGGACTCAAAAAGCACATGAAAGATTGAAGGAGATGTTTCCGCAAGCTCACATGCACAAAGAACGCTTCTAGGTATTCATCTGTTAACTCATTGGCACATAAATTTGTAGGACAGTTGCAACAACCGAAGAAAGGATGATAAAAATCCAGAGATGGAGACAATTAACGGTACCAGGTAACCTAATTTACCTCCTTGACAGCACAGGGAATTGATAAATAGTCACATAATCAGAGATAAAATCAGGTTCTTGGATCCATTTTAAATTCCCTTGGTTTACCTACGATAATTGCCTCCGTTTCCTTGACGAGCAAAGCTGGTATGAACCAGCATCCAAGAAAAAGCACTCTACTGCCTTCTCGACAGAAAAATGCTAACAAGGCCTCCCCAGCACCCTTCCCGAGAATTTGTATTTACACTGTTAAGGCCACACAACAGGTTGCTCAGAGCAGGAGCGAACACCAAACAGCCAAAGTGTTTACTACACATAGAGCAGAACTCCACCACACCCCTATCCCATCACCTCTGAAAGAGCAAGGATTTCTGCCGCTGCCTGTTTATGAATGCATCCTATGTCTTCCCAAATGTAACTGAAGCACTTCAAGTCACACACTATCCTTCTTCACCAGTCCAAACTGACCTGTTAACGTGACCAAGTTACCATTCCCAAACCAGAGAACTCTCCAGATGGTACAAACTCCAAGGTCGAGGTATAGCAGGTACCTCGTCAAGACATAACAGCAAGAAAAGAAGGAACATTTAACCAGCAGCAAAATCAATTACTCCCTTAAATGAGGTGTACAACGCTAATTGGTACCAGACACGTACAATTTTCAGAACGTGAATGTGCATCAGCAATGCAAAAACTACACCAACTTGCCAACTCCTCTGCTCCAAAATACACACGCCAACCACACTCGTAAAACCAATTCCCTGCCCAGGAGGAGAGCAGCCTGAGATCCTCGCGATGTCTGAAGGAACAACTGTTGCCCCATGGCAGCTTTCCCCCTGTGTCATCCCACCAATGGGTGATGCCGGGGTGGGAACTGCCCCACATCTCCTCCCAGCACACCTGCAAGAGCAGCCCAGCACTCCCAATGGAGTCCAACTGGAAGTCACGGCTTTACCTTCTCTGGTTACTTGCACTTAACCAGAGCTGGCATGTTGGCACAGCTATCCTCTGTTAGGACTGTCATTAAAGGGGTTTTAGGCCACAGCTGTGATAAAAACAAAAAATCCCACCAAAAAAACCCCCCACAAAACTAAGCCAAGTTGGGTAAGTACCCCAACAGGGACCTTAGAAAGCTGACTCTGGAGCTATGTTTTTTAATACCATCTAGCTGCCTTTTTTTTTTTTTTTTTT